>CM033277.1:14928938-15124099 GCA_019343175.1 Oedothorax gibbosus | reverse complement strand
TTATGTGCTGTTTGGCGTTTTTGAAAAAAAAAAGTGCAGAATTTCAAAACCACTGTGTTAGTTTCTGGAATGTTTTTTTGGTTGGAATAACGTTGCGTTAGAGCTACAGATTATATTTTAGGTCATTTGATAAAAACTTCACTTTTATTTTTAACTGCTAGAATTTTTTTATGTATATTGTAAAAAATACATACAAATGTGTTGTGTAAGAAAACTTTAGAAGACACTATAAACTTCATTCACCTAATTTTGTAAAAAAATGAGCCAAATCAAGCTTTTGCAAAAATTTAGAAAAGACCAATTCCATTTATGGTTTTTGTTTGATTAACGTCGCACTAAGGCTCAGTTTACATTCTAGATAATTGGATACTCTTTTTGTTTATTAACTGTTTTGATTTTTTTTATGTACATACATGTAGAAACTGTAGACAAATTGTAGGATAGCTTGGAAGCCACTGTGTACCATGTTCACACTGATTTAGTGAAATAAAAATTGGATTAAATCAAGCTTTTGAAAAAATTCGAAAAAAAAAAAAATCACACTTTACTTAGCATTTATTACGAAACAGTCAATACAAGTTTCAATGAAATACAAATAAAAAAGGAACATTCAAAATTTATTTCTTCAATTTTTTTTTAGCATCAGAAAAAGTAAAAACCAACACTAAAAATTTACACAGCAAATATTACCTTACAAATTTTACATGTTTAATATACAAAATATTAAGAGACATACAGTGTAATAAAAAGGTGGGGGAAAATGAATTTTCAATACATTTGAGTCATTTTTTCAATTCTTTATCATACAAGAATTTGTATTATATATAAAAATTATATTTCTTTTATTTTATTAAGCCATATAAAGATACAGTAGTCCAATATTATTGAAGTAATTTAAACAATATAATAATATAAACTAATTAACAACTTTAATGACAGACCTATAATTTCTTTAAAAAAAAAATTTCTAAAATATTATGCATTTAAAATGTTATGTTCACATTTTTAAAAGGTCTATGCAAGGTGTGTTTTAAGGTCAATGCAAATGCTTTTAAATCAGCTGGATATTTTTGGAATTGGCATTTCTAATCTTTTACAAACTCTTCTGCCATACATACACAGCCAGCTTGTTGTAGGAGATGTAAAAAATTCCTCTTAAGCCCATTTCACACCTGCACAACTACTTGCAATTCCGTTGCAACTAAATGCAACCGCAACTCGTAACTTGTGGTAACCTGGTTCTTCGGGTTTCCACAAAAAATTATTTATCTCACACTTTGGCAAGTTTTTTCTTTTTGTAAAACTTTTTTCAAACATAGACTCGCTCTTATCTCATTGAAAACGTTGCATGCTCTTGAGCGTGAAATTTTCGTTGTTCCTAAAAGTAATTTGTTTCGTTTGTATAATGGAGGTCATCAGCCAGAGTGTGTTGCACGTGTTGAAGTCTTCTAAAAAGAAATTATGGGCTGAAAATGGATTTTTAGAAGAAAGCAATTAGGTTGCTTTGATAATTTGGTGAGGGAACTAGCATTCGAAGTAAGTATATTATCGGATTTGTTATTTTTATTTTATCAATTAGATTGGGTTACTTTTATATAAAAAATTTTAATCGCATTTTTTCCCACATTAAACGTTTTAAGTTATATTGCATGGTAATTATTTAAAAATTAAATCATTGTGTATTTTTTATTATTGCATTTTAACACAATCAATCAACCCATTTTTAATTACGCAGATTTTTTGAATTTTTTGGGCAAGCATGTAAGTTGGCCTCTTAAAAAGTAAATAAAAAACCAGTTGGCTAAGTCTAGTTCGTCACAATGTAGCCAAACAAATACTGAATTCTGATTGGCTAACGGTACATGCAACTTGAGATTTTTTCGTGCTCGCGTGAAAAAATCTCACGAACTTGAGGCAACTTTTAAATGCATGGTGTCCTATGGGAGTTGCAAGTAGTTGTGACAAGGTGTGAAATGGGCTTTACGGTCACGTGGTTGGTTGGTTGGTAGACATATATATTCAGGTTCGTGTGCCTGGTCAGAGACCCGCTTATAAACCTTCGTCAAGTAGACAACACAACAGACAACACACACAAATAAGTGGATCCATCTAATTTTTAGAGACAGAGGCCACTAGAGGATCCCAGAATTGGCTTGTCACCCCCAGTAGGTATTGATTTGGTATGGGAACTTGGAGGACTTTCGGACCCAACAGATTTAACGAGCACGTACTCCGCATATACTCGACAAACACAAACATCCATGCCTTACCGGGATTCGAACCCGAACCCAGAGGCTCCAAAGGCTAGCTCCCTAACCGTTGCGCCGCCGGGTCGGCACGGTCACGTGATTCCATGTTGTTCCACGGCATGGTTGCCATTAGCCGCTCTACCCCATCGTTGGACTGTGTACGATTACTGGCTCCTAGAGATGGTCCTTTTTAACAAACATTCAAGTGAGATATGATTGGCTATTGTTACGTGTATCACAGACGTCATCAATTTCAACCCAGAGACATATAATAGAATCATAGATATCCTAATTAAAGTATTAGATTGGCTGATCACGTGACCTCCAATGCTAACGTCTGGACGCGCATGGAGGCTTTTTTGGAGGTCCTTATGGCCAGTGTTGCTGCTACTTTAAGGAGAAAAATACTACGAAAAAATACAATTTAATTCTAAAATTACAAAAAAAATACTAGAACGGATTTAAAGTCACTAAAAATATTCCAAAATGCAGCTAGTATTTTTACGATATATTTTTGTAATTTTAGAATAATTCTAAAATAAATTCTAAAATTAAGTTAAAAGTTTAGTCATGAGGGGTAGGGGTGTTGGGGTAGGTACATATATATTCCGGCTTGTGTGCTTGATCAGAGACCCGCTTATATAAGCCTTCTTTAGTCATGAAGTTTAAAGAGTTTTTTTTTATTATTTTAGAATAATTCTAAAATTACAAAAATTATCATAAAAATACTAGCTTCATTTTGGAATCTTTTTAGTAACTTTAAATCCTTTTCTTGTTTTTTTGTTGTAATTTTAGAATTAAATAGAATTTTTTTCATAGTATTTTTCTCCTTAAAGTGGCAGCAACACTGGCCATAAGGGGAACAGGATTCCCTGGAGGAAAAGGAGAATGTGTACATTGCGCTCTATTGGTTCATTCTTTTCCATGGCTCCGCCCATTCATATGTTTTGCTTCTCCTAAGCTAAGTTGAATTGTTTATTTCTGATAAGTGTTCTGTAAGGGTTGAATAGTTTTCGTCGCACTAGAATTACAAGCACATGAGAGCTGTTAGCGACGGGCCTTATATTTTTGAACCATAGTCTGAGATGATTTGAGAAAATGTGATTAATAGTAATTAAATGTGAGTAAATTATTTTTGTGGAAACAAATGTTTCTTTCCCTTTTAAACCGAAATTTTTGTGTAAAAAATTACTTCAACATGATATTTAAAGTTAGATCGCCTACTTCAAGAGCTACCTAGGAACCGGTTGTATAATATTTGCCCTGGGTTTTAATATTCTTAATAATCAAGAGCGACAAAATCAAGTTTTCAGTAATTAACTAATCATTATTGCCTCCTGCGTTGAGGGACTAAAACCGATGGTCGGTTTGAAGGTACTGTGTCCAATGTACGGACTAGGGACGTGCGAACCAATGTATCTCTGTACCATATGGGACCTTTGAGTATGCAAAAAAAAATCGCAATGCTATATCAAGACTCTATAACTATAAATAAGGGCTTAGAGTAAATCCTATTTTGGGACCCTCCATTCCAAGTATTTCGTTGTTGATCAGTGGATTTTCCAATTTCTGTTTTGTTTGACAACCTGTCATTTGGAAAACTTATGAATAAATAGATATCAACTAAGCCTGCTGAGTAGTTTAGTTTGAATTATCGTCGCACTAGAGCTACACGAGGGCTATTGGCGACGGGCGTCGTAATTTAGAACTACAGTCAGGCGACGGAGTAGGCACCCAACGCAACCGTTAAGGGCGGCATCGTACGTAGCGTTGGGGCTTTGGAGCATATTTAACGTGTACTTCCTCTATACGGGGTATTATTCGTCGGACATTTTTGGCTGCACAGGCCGTTTATAGGTCATCCTGCTGAGTAATAAAGAGCCTTCTCCCACTTATAGGTTCCTGAGTGTCTCGTGTCTGATAAGGACAATGGCGACTGTCATTATACCAATTTGTAAACACAATTGCAATATAAAACTCGAGTGCTTAAATTCATGAACAGCATATGCAATTGTTTCAAAAGCAATCACTGGGCAAAATATCTTCTCAGAAAGTGCAAAAGCATTTTAAAGCTTTATTTAATATTTCAGGTTTTGATTAATTTGAATTTCATGCTGCATTTTAAAACAAATATACCTAACCATAAAATAATTTAAATATATTTTTAACCAGTGATTTATTTTAGGGCATATTCAATTAGTAGTTACAGGATGAATATACCCTTATATTTTTAGTAAAGAGTTTATTATTTTCAGAAAAATAAATTCTTTATGCTGTTTTTCCATTTAAAAAAAATCTCAGTTACTTGAAATGATGACAAGAAAAAATAAACGGTCCATCAGCCTATTCAATTTTTGAACAATCGGCGTCGGCCAAAAAGTGCCATCGGTTTATCCCTAATTGCTGCATAAAAGATTTCAATATCAGTTCATAATTCCCCAAAGTTTAAGATGAAATATTGCAAAGAAAAAAAGCTTGCACAATTGAAATTAAAGGAAAGGAACTAATGCACACTGGTTTCTACTTAACACACAAATGTTGATCTGAATAAGAGATTTTTTTTGCTTGAGAGTTTGATTCACACTGTATGCATTATATGAATATCTGCTGCCTCAGATTTTATATTTAGGATCATCACTTATTTCACAGTGAAATCGCCAGCATATTGCATTTATCTAATAAATATGTAATCTAGTAAAAATTAAATATTTCTATAAGACATGATGAAACATATTTTTCTATTTTTACTATGAGTATTAAAATTTGTGACACGGAAAAAAAGGAGGTTGAAATAATAAAGTTAATTCCTTAGGGTGTATGTTAGGGTTCAAAAAATTGAATGTGTTGAAAAAAGAACACAAAGCTTAAATGTTTTACTGATTTGAAAATTAATGATGATTCTTCAGATATGTGTACTTCAGGATGTTACACTTAAATTTTTTTTGACAGACTTTATAAAAGTCAATCAGTTTCTTTGAAATAAGTATTGCAATTCATTTATAAAATAAAATAGTACTTTATTAAGATATTTTTTACAGTAACTAATGGTAATTAACGTCTCTTGGACTCATTTGAACAAAAACATTTAGCTATTCATTGAATTTCACAAGACAGGATGATATGCCAACTACAGCTAAATTCTTGCAGGTCAACATCTGAAATTGATATATACACACAACACACAAATCAATCCAATTAAAAAACTTTTCTTTCAATGAATGATTTAATGCTAATTTAAAGATTCAGGAGAAGTGCGCCATGAAATCACTGGTTCTTAAGAAATTTGTCAGTAGAATTTTGGAACACACAGGAAAAGGCTAGAATAATAAAAATGTACTAAAATATCAATCAATAAAAAAAAAAAAGAGTAGGTCATATGCACAATTCTTAGTCTCAACAAACTGTTGAATAAAAATAGGCTTTTGGCGACATTACTGTCTGACACCTGGTGGTTCGGCTTTTATTGCACAAGTGTGACTGAACAGGGGTTTAGATTATCCAGGTGCCAGCCTCTTCCCTGTCTCTTATGCAATAAAAGAACCAAAAAAAAACAATAAGGAATAAAATAATTATAAATACTTAAGAGCACATTTGTTTATAGTACCACAATATTAACTGCCTACAATTGTTTGATAAATATCAAGTCGAAAATCTTCTACATCAAAACTTTCAATTAAAGATTTATTAAATGTCCTTTGTTTAATATAGTAGCAAATATGAACCCCACAATTGAAATTATCTGTTTGCAGAACATGGGATGGAACTTTAACTAACCATGGGAAAGCCTCATTCAACTGAGAATTGAGAAATGAATTTAAAACATTTAAAGCAGATCTAATATCTGCACTCATACAAACATTCAATGGGTCATAAAATTCAATTTCATGCATTTTGATATTAACAATTATTAAAATATAATGACAATTCAGATTAATTGGAACAAATAAATACCTTTTGCTTTTCAAGTCTAAAACTTGTTTGGTGATTGAAGTTATAATCTGTTGTGATAAGTTACATTCAGTGCTGGAGGAACATATAGTAAATACAAATGATAAGTCACTAAAGCATCCAATAATTTTAAAAATGAATGCATCAATTATAGTAGTAAACAAGTAGGTTTGTAACAGAATCTGTCACTTAACTCGCTTCCACATATTTGTGTTTAACAGGAAAAAACGCGCCAAACACAACATTAATTCTATATTTAACATTTACAAGCTAAATTTGGCTAGTTTCATTTATTTTATTTCGAAAATTCAATAATTATTACTTATCGTTTGCAAAAATTAATTTATATTTTAAAGAATAAATATGTCATATTCCTCGCTTTTAAATAGAATGAAAACATTTCATATCAACATACAAGGATTCCGTAGTGAAATATATTTGACGTCATTTCAAACTGATCGATGTCGCAAAAATAAATTTATTTTAATTTATTGTCTAAAAGAATTAAAGTTTCTCGAGCGATTGTTGCGAATGGCAAATGTGATTTAATTCTAATAAAAACAGGGCCTTTAGCTATTTGTAATTCAAAGTTTTAAACGCCAAAATTAACTATTTTCATTAATCTTCTTTCTCAGATTTAATAATTAGACTTTATCGTTTGCTAAATTTGTTTAAAGTTCGAAGAATAATTATGTAATCTTTTTAATAATATTTTTGTCGCCACAATTTCCCATTTACATTTCTTTCGAAAATTCACTTATTTATAGTTTGTTAAATTAATTTACAGTTCAAAAAATATATAATTTGTACAATTGATGCTTTAAAAATAAAAGCGAAACTTAGCATATTTTTTTTATGCCAAGTTAGAATTCTCTATGCATCTTTCTTCATACATATATATAGAACCATTAAAAGAACTCTATTGTGATAATACAACAATCCAAACCGAATTATATCACATAAATAAATATTTTTTCAAGTGGTTTATTTTTATTTTAACAAAAGTTTCTCGTACGTTTAACGAAAAAGCAACAGTGAAAATATTGAATAAAAATGGAATTTGCATGTTATTTCAATGTAGATTAAATTTTTAGTTATTTAAATTTTAAATAAGCTTCTAGTTTAAATTTTTTAATGAAATTTGGCATGTAGCCAAATCTGATTTTTTGCTTCAAAATGACGTATCCCACTTGTCTGTGGGACTTGTGGATGACAACAGTGAAAATATGAATAAAAATAGAATTTGCATGTTATTTCAATGTAGATAAAAAAAATTTAGTTATTTAAATTTTAAATAACTTCTAATTTAAATTTTTAATGAAATTTGGAATGTAGCCTATATGGATTTTTTTTGCTTTAAAATGACGTATCCCACTTGTCTGTGGGACTTGTGGTCTTCTGTGAAAGTTGGGGCAGAAGACGGACGGACAGACAGACAGACGGACTGAACGATTATAAAAACTTCCACTTTTTCGTTATAAAACGTAGTGGGAAGCTAAAAGCAAACAGTGAAAATATTGAATAAAATGGACATTGCATGTTATTTCAATGTAGATTAAATTTTTAGTTTTTTTAAATTTTAAATAAGCTTCTAGTTTAAATTTTTTAATGAAATTTGGCATGTAGCCAATCTGATTTTTTGCTTTAAAATGATCGTAATCCCACTTGTCTGTGGGACTTGTGGTTCTTTCTGTGAAAGTGGGTGACAGACGGACAGACAGACGGACTGAACGATTATAAAACCTTCCACTTTTTACGTTATAAACGTAGTGTGGAAGCTAAAAGCCACCCCTTACGAAAATGTGGAGAAGCAGATTTTAAAATTCTCTCTTCCTCAGCCGCTATGCCACAATCCAAAGATTTAAGAATCACCCCTATCTGACGGTACTTTGATTCTGACTCACCAGATGGCACTACAATTTCCGCCAAATGATACATTTGGCGATTTAAATGAAAGAGATGCGTTTCTCTTTCTGGAGAGTGGTGCACGGCAAGATTTCTTAATCACAAGATAAAGAGGATCGATTGTAAAGAAGGGTAGACTAACGGATACGGTTCTAGTACTCTTTTGCGAGCCGGGGACGGTGTTCCGGAAATTTATTGGCGTATTGTTTGATTATTTCTCTTTAATTTAATTTTTTTATTTGTTTAAAAAATATATTTATTTTGTAAATTGTGACGAACCCCTTGAGATGGTTCTTGAAAAGCTAAAGCAGCAACATTAGATCTTCTTTCAAGTGATCCCCCTTTAGAAAAATCGATTCTTTGCCCCAGTTGTTTTGCATAATTGACTCATGTATATTTATGCCGGATTGTTTGTCAAATTGTAAATTCAGAGTGTTTACAACAAGAGACAAGAATTCTCCTGATCTCGTCTTGGATTGCAGAAAGCATAGCATACTATGACTTGCTAGTGACAGTTCGTCGATTTGTTCATTTGATTTCTGGCTCTTGTAAATTAGACACTGATAGTTTTTTGATTACAAGCCTCACTCCCGCCAGTCTGTACATTCGTTCTGCAACGAGCTTCTACATTGTACACTTTGGAGCCGGGAAATCTTGACGTTTTTTTTGCAACTTTTCAAAGCCTCTAAAATAGCGTCGGACTGCGTGATTGGCACATTCAACTTCAGTACTCTGCCACCATACGACACATGTTCTTGTACATTGCGTCATTAGGTTCGTGTCCCCATCTCCAACAATTCTGGTGCAACGAATGTGGTATTTGCTCTCCAAGTGTTTCATGCCATTAACTATTATGTCTGCTTCCATTGCTGTCGATGGCCCAGACCAGTTTTTTGTGGCATGTGTGTGGCTTGAGAAGGCTTCCCTCTTTGTTCACTTGGCATACCAAAACACTTTGTTTCGTGAATTATAAATAAGATCTTTTGCGTCATGTTCCTATAATGACGGCCACACCATTCGACGCATTATATCCATGACCATAAGAACGTTTACACACACCACCGTCTACTATAACGCATATATTGAAGTAGCCACAAGATCAATATCGCTCTTTCTTCGGCTAATTTTTCTCTTGCTCAATTGCCCTGATAAGCGAGTCGTCCTTGCACGATTTTACTACTTCTCAGCAAATTTTTCACAAGGAGCAAAAGTGTCTGGGCCATATATGACATGTTCATGATGCGAAACTTTTGTCTTCAAGTGAATACCCAACTTCCGGTAACAAGAGTCCCCCAAAAAGGGGAAGTTGGGTTTAACGAGCGTTTTTCTTTATCAGTCGTCACTTTTGCGGTACATTTGGGAACGGGATTGTTACAAAAAAAACATAATAATCAAAAATTAATCCTCTTTGAAATACATTTGAAGTACCATCTTGCCTTCAAAAGTGCAGTTGAAAGGTTAGGTTTGAATAATCGTCGCACTAGAGCGACACGAGGGCTATTGGCGACGGCGTCGTATTTTAGAACCACAGTCAAGTTTACGGCAGTAAAAGAATGTCTTCCAGTTTTCCCAGCCTGAGAAATTACCCTGAGCTACATCGCAAATGACCCCATTTTAGGGATATGGGCTTTTCCCTTATTTCTTTCACATTGTTCAATAAAATTTGATGGAGGGGAAAATCGTCGTCACTTGAAGGTTGGATGTAATCGTTGTTAGTTGGAGAAAAAACAGGCCTTCGGTTTATCCTTCCTCAGCGATCCTTGAGTTCGGAAGTTGATGGGTCTAATGTCATTTCACCGTCATTCAAACCTTTGGGGTTAATACGCCCTAGAATCCTGAAAATATAAATAAAATTTATGTTGTTTAGAAAGTGCTCCTCTCTCTATAAATTGAAACAGGAAAGCCATCCCAAAACACAATAACAAAAATTTAAAAAGAAAAAATTAAGAACAAGGTCCCCTATTTCAAAGTAAAAAAAAAATCGCCATTATATTTATTGAATCTCATACTTGACGGGAAAACTAGATCCCACTAAAAAAGATGCGTAGTTCTTGTGCAAGAAAAATCTCTAATTCAACCAAGTTTTCAATCAGTCGACTCAGAAGTTGTTGATCAACTGAATAGAGGCTGATAAATCTTTGGTTTGTGAACTTTTTTTTTGTCGCGGGGCCCTGTACGCTAATAGCATCAAAAAAAAAAAAAAAAAAAAACAAAACATTATTACGTTCGGATTTTTCGATTTCTAGTACGCCTTCTTCTTTGACTAGTTGAGACCTTTCAACGTTTTTTCGGCCGTCTTTTATTATGCCACAACATTTTTTATCCATTGAAAGTGGTGGTTTGTCATTTTTAATTCTGAAAAACCCAAATTCTGAAAAAAAGTTATTTATGTATTATTTTATTATAATAGTAGATTCGAAAAAGTAACTCCCAAATTTTATAACCATTTCCCCACACAAGTTTTAGGGCACAAGAAAAAAATCAAGAAAAAAAAACCCCCTATTTAGTTCAAATTTTCCAACTTTTAAATACCAAAATTGTTTATTTAATGTTAATTTTCTTGTGCAAAAAATGATTAATTATGCTTATCGTTTTTAATTTCTCTGCACCCTTAGAAAAATTGTTAAGTAGGTTCCTGATGGTTTTAAAATTAAGAAGAATTTTTTTTTTAAAGGGGCCAAATTTAATAAAATTAAGGAATTTTAAATCCCCTTTTAAAAAATACAAAATACAGAGTTCTTACAGGACTTTCCCCGGTAGGAATCCTGTAATTGAGTAGGTACTTTAAAGAGAAAAAAAAAAGTCCTGTCCCTGTTTAAAATCAGAAGCTTTTCCACCAAAGAAATATAGAATAAAACAATTAAAACACTTGGAAATATAAAGGTCTAGAACGTTAATTTTAGAAATAGGGTACGGACAGATACACGGGACAGAGGGAAAAAAGAAAAAAATGTTAGGTTCCTTTTGATGTTATAGGTATCTTTTAAAATAAAAATTTTTAAAATCGGAGGTTTAAAAGAACGGAAAATGAAAGGGATACGGACAGGGCAGTGGACAAAAAGGATCAAAGAAAAGTTTTGGGTTTTATCTTTTAAAAAAAAAATTGATGGTAAAAAGTAGGTGGTTGGTAAAGGGATTTCCGGTTTGTGTGTTGATCAGGGACCCGCTTTAAAACCTTCGTCAAGTAAGACAGACACAAAAAAATTTTCCTGACACAAAGAAAGAAAGTACACCCAGGGGGGGCGAATGCGGGAATCGAACCGCACCGGTAAAGACGCAGACGTACCCCCCCCCCCAAACGATCGACTTTCGATCAAACTCCTAGGACACCGGGCCTCAAGGTGATGGCTAGAATGTAAGTTAAAAGGGTGGTTCTGACAAAAGACAAACGAAAATTTTCCAGATGTCAACCCCTAATGGGGCCTTTTTTTTATTCTTTAGAATAAAAAAAAAGCTATAAGTAGGGCTAAAAAATAATTTATTTCTTATATCAAGTTTGTTTTGTATAATTAAAAGTCCACTAGGGCCTACACAAGGGCTATTGGCGGTGGACCTCGAATTTAGAGCGCGGTCAATTGAAGAGGTCAACACACAGCCTATTATATAAAAAAATTATGATTTTAATCGAATATAACGTATCGGTTTAAAATTTTTCTGGTCAAGAACAGAAGAATACTTTAGAGTTTATAAAAGGGCAAATATTACAATATCATAAAAACAATGTCAAAAAAAGGGGGGCCCCCCAATTCAGAATATTCAATTTCCAGGTTGCACATCAAAATCGCGTGTTATAGTATCAAACCTGACTACAACTAAAGTAATCAAGTTTAAAAGTCACGCCATTCTTGACAGGTTTTTAAAGAGCTCCCCCACTTTCCCACTTTTTCGTTTTGGTGGTTTAGGGGTTTCACTTCAAACGACTTACAAAGTGGCTGCGTTTTATTCTACGATTTGGGGGACCTTTATTTGTGTCTGAAATTCCGATTAAAATATAGTTTCTCGTTTTTAATAACCCTTTTTTTCTAAAAAGTACTGAAATGAAAAGCATCATTTAAATCTGTCTTAACATCAAAAGATAATACATAAAATTGAATGGTTTAGATTTATAAAAAAGATTTGTAAAAGCAATTTGGGCCCACAGATGCGCCCGATCTTAAAAAGAGGATTTTTAAAATTAATGTAAAAAAACTGGGAGACATTTTTTTTTGGGAAAACTTTTTAAACTGGCTTTTATTCCTATTTGCTATCTGTTGCAAAAAAAAACTACGTTTAAAAAAAAACTTTTCAGAAACTTGATAGAAAAATAAAGCATTACGTCTATAGGACTGACAGTCCCTCTTAAGCATGTACAGCAAAATCTTTCTACCGTTTACTTTTACCACAAGTTCAAAAACATTCTCCTTAGTTGCAGTTAAGCTAAACTTAGAAACAGTACATGAACTTTTAGGAGAAGCTGGAATTAGGTTAGTATAAATATAATTTTCTTGATCACTATACTTTAGAGGGCTATTGGTTAGTTGGCATTGATACATGTAAGACCTAAAATTATAAGTATTAAAATATTTAGTTAATGAGCTTTTATGGATTAGTTGATAGACATAATAGCAAATTAAAACTCCACAACTTGAATTGTCTGTTTGGAGTATATGAGGAGGTGACTGTTTTATCCAGTCCAAATTAATGACATGACTGCTTAAAGCATATTTAAAGTTATCAAAATAAGTATCATAACTACCTGGTAAAATGGTATTTTGAGGGTCATAAACTTCTAAGTTTCCTTTCTCACAAGTTAAAACTATTAAAATCCAGTGATTATCTAAGCAAATAGGAAATAACATTATGGGATTTGTTATATCAAGGTGGTCAAATCTGTGTGCAGCATACAGTACGGAAGAGACGGTCGACTTAGTGCATGAAAACTCATCACTATTATCACACTGTAACTCTATAAAGGCATCAACAACATCAGAGCACAACCAACCCAATTTGAATAATCTATCATTTTTTTAAAGTATGTCTAATTCTGCTACACTTATGAATGGATCCAGAGATTTCAATGCACTAACACTTAATTTACAATTACTAACCTTTTTGTTAATATCAGATTTCAAACACAAATTACTTGAAAATGACTTTGTAATGTCATTATCATTTTGTAGTGACTTCCTTTCCACTGAAAGTTTTAACCTCTTAGCAGGAGGCAGTGTATCATCAGAATTACCTTTAATTGATTTCTTGTTTTTTCTAGATTTTTTTTGATGTTCTTATAAAAATCTATTTGACGTTCAAGTTTTTTATTTGGTGCTAATTTAGAACTAGAAATACTGTTTACTCTTACTACATCAGTTTCATTTGTCATATTCTGAATATTTGACACACCCTTGCAAGTTGAAACTAACCATTTTAATTGGGATGCTACACTCTTCACCATTACTTTTGAACAGCAAGAATCTTTTAAATAAGGTGAGCAATTCCTAGCCACATAGATTTTCCACAAACTCAGTAAACCTATCCTCATCTGAACGAGGCTTGTAACTTACCTTTATGCGATTATTTTGGGCATCAGTTTGAGAGAGTAAAGTGGATGGTCCTACACTCAAAAAATTATTTGCTGGACTTAATCGGTCGTTGGACTTAATATGGTCGTTTTAAAGTTGAATTGTGTTTGCAAAAGTTGCTGCCAGGAACAAATGTAGAGGTGATTGCACAAAGAACCACAAGAAAGATTTGTGCATTTAAATACACAATGGTCAATAAAGGGACAAGTAATGTTTACCTGTTTAACTATGTACTTAGTATTTTGAACTGACTGGGATTTAACTAGCCAGTAGTCCTTGTGATGTGTCACATCTATATCAGGAATTTTTCTCCCTTTATTATGTTCCTTTTTTGCAACGTCTGCATAATCAGAATACACAGGAAATTTATTTATAACTTTATTTAAGTGAACTACATATCGATCTTGTTCCATTAATAGTAATATATGTACTAACCTATCCGGGCGTTGATTGTGTACTTCCTTTCTAAATAAACTGTCTTAAGAACATTGTGAAATGATTCACAATAGTTGTTGGTAGTGATTGTGATGAAAGTTTGTTTCCGGCAACACTTAGCCCATAAAGCATATCTTGTGTCATAGGTTTGTAAGAAATATTTAGAAAATGCCTCATGTTCAGAAATGTAATCTAGGAATTCGTGTTTTAGTCCAAAAAATACAGCTTTATCTTTTTCGTATAACAATTCTATCATTCTAGATTTGATATTGTCTCTATTTTCCTGCAACGAAAATTTCTCATTTATATTCTTTAACCAAGCTCGCAAAGCATGCCATTGACACAAGAAATGCTTTACATTAGAATCAAAAACAGCAATATAGGCTGAATACGTAAATTTATCATCATCTGTCATAATTGAATGCAAATCTAAATTGGGAATTTTAAGTTTTAAACTTTCAAACATACAAACCATTACATTGAAATTTAACTTGCTTACTATAAAATGACCAACAGGATAACCTTGATTATATTCATCTGGAACTATTAAAGTTACCAGATAAAAACCATACTGATTGGTGTCATGAGTAGCATCAATACAAAGCACTTTATGAGCATTTTTTAGCAAAATATCTCTCTGCGCCACTGATTGAAAGCCCAATGCAAAAATTTCATCGGCATCTGGTAATAAATCAAGACCGGAAGGCCCATGCAGAGTTGCACTATTTAAAGGTTTATAGATTAAAAGTTTATTGTCTCTTGCTAATTCATCTACACGAACAAGGACAGAAAATGCATCATTTTTAAAAAACATAGCATTATTGCTACGTCTTACATAATTTTGAATAGCCTTTCGAGAAATGAAAGCTTCCTTGATTGGAAACTCATTAAAATTACTGTAATTTGCAAAGCTTTCTCTCATTAGTCGCTGAATTTCTGGAATAGGCACCTTTAATTGCACAAAAAGCTTTAAAGTATCTCGAAAACTACTTTTCAAAGGTTGGTATATACAATTTTCGTAACCTACATGATGGTTATGTTCGGAATTATAGTATGCAGTAACACCATTTGGTTCTTCGCATACATAAATCCTAACTGGACAATTGACATGCGATGGAATTGTACCTTTTTGAAATTTGCGAGAAGTTGCATTTACACTTTTTGTCTGCATAGAAAATTGACAAGAGTAATAATACAAACTTTTTGATCCTGATTTTTTCCTTCCAGTTATTCTCTTAAAGAAGCTAAAAGTAGATGTACTTTCTGATTCTAGCCATTTAAAGAAACTTTCCATTGAATTAAAAGATAAAATTTTAAATTTACCTAAATTTTGCTCTTCCAGCATATGTTTGTTTAACTGTCCAACATAAAGAAATGATTTGTGACAATTTTCAAACATACACGATTCAAACTTGTACATATTGTTTAAACATGTGTGAACATGTTTAAACATGTGTGAGGCTCCGCTACCGCTCTGGGCTGTTCTCCGTGGCAGGGCCGAGCACAGATGTATCTTCTCACAGGTTACGCCCCGGGAGGTGTCATCACCAGTCTCGATAGCTGGACTATGACAATATTGTTGCTCATTTTAAACAACAGTTATTTTTTACGATTATTTTACCACAGTCATTATTTAACAAAATACTTTATGTAAAACAATAACTTAGATGTTTTCGTTTTGTATTTTAAGTAGTATAAACAAAATAGTGCTTTATGAAAATATACAATTTAATTTAGTACAAACAATTAATTATAATACAAACAAATTTCAATTTAGTAGGTTCATAATGAAAATATTTTAAAAACAAATGATAGTATATAATAATATAGGATCTTTGTAAAAACTTAATATAGCTATTTAATTGAGATTAACGCTTCTAGATACACAAAAAAGCAAAAATTAATAAAACAAATTCGCTTTCTTATTAATCATATAAAATAGCAACAAATAACTTTATATACAGTTTTTCATTTTCTCTAAAAATATTTTTCAAAAACGTAATTATTAACTACCTCTTTTCCCATGAAGCTAAGAAGATTATTGTAAGCATAGCGCGTTTTTAAAAAATAATATATAGTTTAAAACAAAAGTTTACTATTTTATTCATAGACAACCATCTTTAATAATTTTTGAAAATTAATTGTTAAATTTATCTTCAAGCCATTTATATGTATCGATCAAAAGTTCCTTTTACAGTACGAGTTTAATTCGAAACAAGTCCACTTTATTATGTTTTGTCTGTAAAATGTTAGCTATAAATAGTTTCAGCAGTGTACGAGAAAAAAATATAGTCGAATATGTATTCCAAGTGATAACCGCGCCAACATGGCAGACCAAAAGATTTGGTTAGTCCCCAAAAGTAAAATGACGTACTTCCTACCAATATAGTGCCAACCTCACCCATATATTGGTTTTAGCCTTTTTTTTTTCTCCTTCGGACCAGGGCATCTGCTCGGGAACTAGCCTCAGCCAGTGAAGAAACGATTTTGCTTTTTTTGTGATGCCTGCCTTTGACCCTCGTGTTTTACCGGTAAAAAACAATTTAATAATTCATATTTTATTTTAAAAGTCACATATTTCAATAAATTAATCTTAATTTGGTGGTAAGTTAAAATAACATAAAAGTACTTAGACGAGCTATCGTTTTTATAAGTATTGCATCATTCGTTAAAGTTATGTCTTAATGTTACTATGTCTTAATGTAACAGTAAAGTCTTAGTATTTCCAAAATTAAGAAAATGTTTGCGCTTACCAAATATACCAATATTACTTTTGCATTTACCAAGTGAAACAGGCAACAAATGTTTATGTTTTGAAATTGTTCACACTTGTTCAAAATTGAAGAGCTTAGTGGAAGAACGTGCTAAGTGACATTTTTGAAAATTTTGAGATTTTTGTGTCAACGAACATATTACTATCTTCTTTAACGATAACAAGTTTCCCCTTTTTCATAAACTTGAAGATTAGTAGGTTTTTTTACAGTTTGCATTAGTAGCAATTTTTCATCGACCGATAATCGAATTTTCATCGTTCACCGGTGAGCCGATGAGAATTCGAATATCGGATTTTCGTAGAAAATTGCCCGATTGCTCGATAACAGCTCGGTTCTGTCCGCTTGATCGACCAGCCTAGGATGAGTTTTTCCGATGAGATTACGGTCAAAAGTCAAGAAGAAATCGATAAGAATCCGATGAGTAGTAATCGAAATCTCATCGTCCGATGGAATTTCGAAACTTCCGATAAAATCGAACTATTACGACATGTTAGTACAAAAGGTTTAAACGAGATAGCGCCACTATTTTTTCTGTTAGTCAGGTAATACTTCGAATTTTAGGTGGAGGAGGATAGAACCAACAATCTCGGGATCCGCGCTTTTGACTTGCAACCAGGCGTTAGTCCTCTCGGCTATGGAGGCTTGCAGGGACATAGCGTTTAAATAAAGAGCTCAAAAGGTTGATCGTTAAAGAAGTTTTATGTTATTGATTAAGAAATTTTAATTTTGATTTTTCTTTTGCAAGTTGCAAATTCCTTTTAAATATTAATTTAAGTTAACAATACTAAAATAAATATGTTTAATTTAAAAATAACTCTTGGTAACTTACGTATTAAAAAGTTGTTTGGTTCATAATATTTATTCAAAAATCTATTTTCTTTAAGTTAAGTTTAACAAAAATTAATCAAGGCCAAAAAGTTAAAAATTAATTTCTAAGTAAATAAAAGAAATAAGTTATCACACAGTAAAAATATTTATCTTCGCAAGCAATTAAAAATGTTGTGTGTAAGTAAATAAAAAATAACTATTACCAGTTTGAACATAATAGCTTTCGCATATGAAGTTTTCGAAATATTTTAACGCAATTTGTATGTACTAAAATAAAAAAAAGCCACATTTTTCGGTTTCTTATCGTTGCGATATCGATTCGTCATAATTTTCCGATGAAACGTACATTGATTGAATTTTCACCTTTGACCGATATCGAATCGATGACTTTTATCGATAGAATTTCGTTCACCGATTGCCGATATCGCCTCGTGCACTTTCGGAATACGGATGCGATCACCGGTGAGTTTTCGCTGAATCCGATGAACGATCGATGATCGATCGAGCAAATTTCGAGAAACAATGCTACTAGGGAAGTACCTTTTTCCAACAGATCTCAGTGCAAACTAAAAACTTTAAAGCTGATTTTGTGGTTTTCATATTTTTGTCACTTATCACGTTCTTCCACTAAGCTCTTCAATTGTCATTGTGCATCCACAATATTTAATGCGATAATGGGCATTTCATTGCAAATAATCCGGTATTACTGTGTTATTTTATTATCAAGACCATCTTTGTAAACACCAGCTTCAAAGAATTGTTTGGCTGCGGTTCCGCAGAGTGGCCGTTGGCAAACCTACAGCAGCTTTCTACCACGCTTGGCGACTTTTTTCGAGTTCCGCAGAGCGGATATAAGAGAGGGAGAATCATGTTCATAATTTTAACCATGGGTTCATAATTTTACGATTCCGTTACCAATATTTGTAAACTTAAAGATATTATAGCACAGTAGTTGGTAAAACTTTGACCATAATAACTCCTTGTGTAAAATGAATTTCGCATTCATTTGAACTTGATGACTTCATTGACAGATTCACTGATGACTTTAATTGAAGGTGTTGTTGTAAAACTCACATTCTCACACTTTGAATAAGGATTAAATAACCAAACTTCTGTGGGGGTGCCATCTATGAACCTAAATGCATACTACAAGTAGTAATGGACAATTGAATTTTTAAAGTTTTATTTGTCCTAGTTTAAGCCTTCATAACCTAATAAGTCCTAATTTAATAATGTATCAATGACATTTGGAGTGCGGTTAGTTGGTAAAACTTTGACCATAATAACTCCTTGTGTAAAATGAATTTCGCATTCATTTGAACTTGATGACTTCAATTGACAGATTCACTGATGACTTTAATTGAAGGGTGTTGTTGTAAAACTCACATTCTCACACTTTGAATAAGGATCAAATAACCAAACTTCTGTGGGGGTGCCATCTATGAACCTAAATGCATACTACAAGTAGTAATGGACAATTGAATTTTTAAAGTTTTTTTGTCCTAGTTTAAGCCTTCATAACCTAATAAGTCCTAATTTAATAATGTATCAATGAAATTTGGAGTGCGGTTAGTTGGTAAAACTTTGACCATAATAACTCCTTGTGTAAAATGAATTTCGCATTCATTTGAACTTGATGACTTCAATTGACAGATTCACTGATGACTTTAATTGAAGGGTGTTGTTGTAAAACTCACATTCTCCAAAGTATATATGATTATAGAGTTTGGCCCGTTCAATAGCGATTTCTGATGATCGCTAATTTAAATCGACAAAGTCGTCGATGGAATTATCTGACCCTACATCTCAGTTATACTTTGAAGAATGAGAGTTTTGCAACTAAACTCAATTGACCTCATCCTGTTTCTTAATTTTCTGCCAATTTACTTTCTGTGATATACCATTGGAAATCAATAAAAATCCAAAAAATTCGTTTTTAAAACTGTTGTCACAAAAGTGTTCATGCATGTTTTGGACTTGCATTAGTTACAGAAAATTACCATTTAAGAATAAGAGTTATACATCTGAATTTAATTTTTGAAATGATATAGATTTTTTTTATATTATCACAGATGTTAAACATTGCATAAAAATAACTATAATACCTACTGCATTATGAATGGCTTTAAAATGTACTTTTTTAACACTAATTTATTATTTACTTTTCCATATAGGATGACAATGGAGAAAAAACATGCTTGTATTCATACAACAGAAAAACCCCTTGATTGTGAAATTTGCAACAAGCCATTTGCTCTATCAGACAAACTAATGGACATCTCCTCACCCCCACAGACGAGGCACCTTATGTTTGTGAACTATGCTACAAACAGAAACCCCATGTTTGTGAAGTGTGCAACAAGCAATTTACTGCAAAAGGTAACCTTAAAGCACACCTCCTCATTCACACTGGTGAGAAACACCATGTTTGTGAAGTGTGCAACAACAATTTACTGCAAAAGGTAACCTTAAAGCACATCTCCTCATTCACACTGGTGAGAAACACCATGTTTGTGAAGTGTGCAACAAACAATTTTCTCATAAGTGGGGTCTCAGGCAACATCTTCTCATTCATACTGGTGAGAAACCTTATGTTTGTGAAGTGTGCAACAAACAATTTAATCAAAAGAGTCGTCTTAATACTCATCTCCTACTTCACACTGATGAGAAACCTTATGTTTGAGACGTGTGCAACAAACAATATTCTGAAAAGGGCTCACTCAAAAGGCTTATGCTTACCCACACAGGTGAGAAACCCCTTGTTTGTGGAGTGTGCCACAAACAATTTGCTAGAAAGGGTGACCTCAAAATGCACCTCCTCATCCACACTGGCGAGAAACCCCATGTTTGTAAAGTGTGCAATAAACAATTTACTGCAAAATGTAGCCTTAAAGCACATCTCCTCATTCACACTGGCGAGAAACCCCATGTTTGTGAAGTGTGCAACAAACAATTTTCTCATAAGTTTGTTCTCAGGCAACATCTTCTCGTTCATACTGGTGAGAAACCTCATGTTTGTGAAGTGTGCAACAAACAATTTACTCAAAAGAGTCAGCTTAATACTCATCTCCTACTTCACACTGATGAGAAACCTTATGTTTGAGACGTGTGCAACAAACAATATTCTGAAAAGGGCTCACTCAAAAGGCTTATCCTTATCCACACAGGTGAGAAACCCCATGTTTGTAAAGTGTGCAACAAACAATTTTCTGAAAAGTTCTCACTCAAAAAGCATATGCTTACCCACACAGGTGAGAAACCCCTTGTTTGTGGAGTGTGCCACAAACAATTTGCTAGAAAGGGTGACCTCAAAATGCACCTCCTCATCCACACTGGCGAGAAACCCCATGTTTGTAAAGTGTGCAATAAAACAATTTACTGCAAAATGTAGCCTTAAAGCACATCTCCTCATTCACACTGGCGAGAAACCCCATGTTTGTGAAGTGTGCAACAAACAATTTCTCATAAGTTTGTTCTCAGGCAACATCTCATTCATACTGGTGAGAAACCTCATGTTTGTGAAGTGTGCAACAAACAATTTACTCAAAATAGTCAGCTTAATACTCATCTCCTACTTCACACTGATGAGAAACCTTATGTTTGTGATGTGTGCAACAAACAATTTTCTGAAAAGGGCTCACTCAAAAGGCATGTCCTTATCCACACAGGTGAGAAACCCCATGTTTGTGGAGTGTGCCACAAACAATTTTCTGAAAAGGATTCACTCAAAAGGCATATCCTTACCCACACAGGTGAGAAACCCCATGTTTGTGGAGTGTGCCACAAACAATTTACTAGAAAGAATGACCTCAAAACGCACCTCCTCATCCACACTGGCGAGAAACCCCATGTTTGTGAAGTGTGCAACAAACAATTTTCTGAAAAGGATTCACTCAAAAGGCATATCCTTACCCACACAGGTGAGAAACCCCATGTTTGTGGAGTGTGCCACAAACAATTTACTAGAAAGAATGACCTCAAAACGCACCTCCTCATCTACACTGGCGAGAAACCCCATGTTTGTGGAGTGTGCCACAAACAATTTACTAGAAAGAATGACCTCAAAACGCAGCTCCTCATCCACACTGGCGAGAAACCCCATGTTTGTGAAGTGTGCAATAAACAATTTACTGCAAAAAGTAACCTTAAAACACATCTCCTCATTCACACTGGTGAGAAACCCCATGTTTGTGAAGTGTGCAACAAACAATTTACTTTAAAAGGTAACCTCAACGCACATCTCCTCATTCACACTGGTGAGAAACCCCATGTTTGTGAAGTGTGCAACAAACAATTTACTCAAAAGAGTAGCCTCAGAGTACATCTCTTCACTCACAGTGCTGAGAAACCTCATGAATGTTAAGTGTTGTGCTACATACAATTTATTCAAAAGTATACTCTCAGCAAACATCGCCTCATTCACACTCGTGAGAAACCTTATGTTTTGGAACTTTATATCAAACTGTTTTCTGAACTGAAAAGTGTTTCCTTTGCAATAATCTTTTTGTTTACACTTAGAAAAGCCGCTGGTTTATTAAATATGCATCAAACAAATTTTTTTGAAGAGTTTCCCTAAAAAATATTGATGAAACTTTTTGATACTTTGGATTTGAGTTACACCTACATATTACATTGGAAATACAGCATCGGTCCAGATTACACAATTAATATTAATTATTCTGATAGTGAGTCTTAATTTTATAATGTTTCATTTAGTTTTAACCCTTAAAATTAACAAACATATTTTATTAATGTGTTACACTTAATAAAATTTCAGCTATTAAATTATTATATAAGTTCACAGCAAAATATAGTGTTACTATTATAAATAAAAATAGCTAAGTAAACAATGTAATATAGGTTTAATTTAGCCTATATTACTTTTAAAACTTTTAGGGACAAGAATGGTTTGTTTTCAGAGTATTCACCACTCCCAATTTTATAAGCATTCTAACTTTCTAAAAAAAAAAAAAAAAAAAAAAAATGCTCCCAATACAAGGGAATCTATCTTATGCTTTTTTTTTGTTATTGGTTTAAATGAAAATAATTTTCATTGCAAATTAATTTTATTTCATAAATTTATATTTTAATTAAGTTCCAGTGTTTATTTCAACTCTGTTGATCTCTCAATCTTAACAGCCCAAGACCTGTTGCAAGTGTCCATGACATACTGTGTATAATAAACAAACATGACAGTCTGCACTTGTGTGCAAATGCACTTGTATTTGAACCATTATTTAATAAAAACACAATTATGTTTTTCTATTGACGCATTATAATCTGGTTTAACAGTATTTTTAGTTGCATTTAAGTATAACACATCTTTTTAGAAAGCATATGATTATTGCATTTAACAATTAATAATCTTATAGAATTCAAAGACGTATAGGCTAAACAAATTTTCCTTTTCTCTGATCTTTAAGGGTCTTGTATGGTAACAGCAATCTCTATACAATTCCAATGGGGAGGCTTTTGACCCTGTTTCTAAATAAAGTATACTACATGTACTCACGAAAATTTACCAAAAAATATAGAAAAAAGTTATTTTCTTATTAAAATAATTAATAAGTATAATTTTAAAGATATGAATTAATTGTAATTATACAAAATTTTAGTAATTATTCACAAACTACAGATGGCAGCACCAACGGTATGTAAATATCTAAACAATTTTTTTTGTTATAATTATAACTAATTCATATCTTAAAATTATACTTATTAATTATTTTAATGGCAAAACAACTTTCTTCTGTATTTTCTGGTAAGTTTTTGTGAGTACATGAAGTATATTTTATTTAAGAACTGTCAAAAGTTTCCCCTTTGGAATTGTATGGAGATCTGTTACCATACAAGACCCTTAAGAATAATGTATAATTCAGGATAATATTCCTTAAAGAACATCTTAATGAATGCTCTTTTGTGTTAAGAGTCACCCATCAAAATGAGACCATTGGGAATTATCCTTTATTATTAGTTTGATAATTAGATGTCTTTGCAGCATAAGTTTGACGATTAGATGTTCTGGCGAATCAGCTCGGCTGAAGTAGGCACTTGAAATCCATATATAATTGAGCTGAGGATAGAAAGGAAAAGTTAAAAAATAAAATCTGCCAGCAGTTAGGTGTTATTAATGAACTACGCAATATATTTATATAGCGAAAAATTGCATTGAAAATGATAACCCAACCTAATAACTCTGAACTCTGCATCCTACTGCATTTTATTTAGGTTAAGTTATTTAAATATTTTTTTTATTAGATGTTGCATTTTTGTTCAGTTTTCAGTACAATGGAGTTGATGTTTATTATTAGAAATGACAAGTCATTTGTTTACAAACAAATAAGATGATTTCAAATTGCAAAAAAATAATATTAAATACAGCTTTAAACTATTAATTTG
The DNA here is from genome assembly GCA_019343175.1 of Oedothorax gibbosus. Classification (NCBI taxonomy): domain Eukaryota; kingdom Metazoa; phylum Arthropoda; class Arachnida; order Araneae; family Linyphiidae; genus Oedothorax; species Oedothorax gibbosus. Next base: position 15,100,003 of record CM033277.1, on the reverse strand, counting down.
ACTTCTTTAATATTCTTTAAAAATGTCTAACGAATCGTACATTTTTAAAATTGAATAATACTCATAACCAATAATCAGATTTTAATACCCCAATAATTTTATTTTATATACAATTTAAAATATCACGAAGTTATAGTGAATATGATTCGACAACATATTTAAATTTTCATAACTAATTTCAGTAATTAGTAATTTGCTAATAAACTAACACCTGATAACCGACGCTAATATTTTGTTGATTCTCAAAACCGCAAGGCATTACAGGTGGCATAAAATCATTACAGAAGCTGCGTTTATACACCCAGAGGTGCCGATCCCCCCCAGAGCTAACGACGCACCCCCCCTAGATTTTTTTTAAATCCGCCCCCCCCCCAAAAAAAAAACCCGGTGTGGTTTTTATATTTATGTGGACTTATGGAGTACTGAACCTAAGTAATTTACACCACATTGTGTATAGATAGGAATATTTATGGTGTATACATGAAACTTTATAGTAAAATGATATTTTAAGTACCATCGAATGGGGTAACTTTGTCCTAAGAAATAAAACCCAAGTACTGACTTTCTTCTTGAATATTTTTCTACTGATAGGACAACGCAGAGTTGCTCCTAATTGAAAAGGGAAGCACATTTTTTAATAGCTTTTATAATCCGGAATTGCAACTTATTTTTAATTTTCCTTTAAATAGATTTTTTACAGCATATCGGGAATCTAAATAAACAGTAAAAATTCCGCTCAAAATTTATGTAATTATATTATTTTTAAATCAATAAAAATAGCCAGATACGTGATCCAAAAACAGCTTCCTTCTATGCAACACATTCGACATTAACAAACAAATCAGAATAATTCTATTATGTTTACTGATATAGTTTCACTTAAAAATGTTACTATTTATTAAGTTACTAAAATTAAAATTAAATATTAAACAAAATTCTTACCCTGAAACTAGGAATTGAACTTTCTTAACTATATTCAATCACCCACACATTTGACACCAGACGACAAGTATCTTCCTACTGTTTATAACTAAAGCAATGGCGGGAAAATGGCTTGGGCCTGAGTATGTATGCTAGGCCAGAAATATTATCCGAAGGTCATTCATTCATAGAACTGTTATATACACAATTCTGAATATTTATGATGTCTGCTTCAAATGCTATAACAGCGATTAAGAAATGTTTATGAGAAATAATTGTCAGCACATTGCTTTCTTCCGACGCCGGGCCTCTTAAAATAGAATTATCATTTTGCAGATTGGATTGTTAAAGATTTTAGTTGCGATTCCTGTTTTATTATGTGATTTTTAAAATTAGAAAATTTTCGGATACGTTTTGTTAGAAATTTTTTTTCCAGTTTTTTGTTGTTGTTAATAATAAACATGAAGTTCTGTTATAATTGATCACGACTTATTTAGTGCCAGTTACTGTTATTGTTCAAAATCAACTTCACAAAACTAAAACTAAAGCAATGCTCATACCCATAGACATATAACTCTCTTTTAACATCAAAATCGACCAATCAGCATAAACGTAAGATTCCAGTTTATGACCATACTGTACCACACCACATGCCTCTTGAAATTCGAGTTCATCATACTACGTTTGAAAGCTGCACCACTTGAAAACAGAAATTTATGTGACTGAGTGAATGGTTAAATTGCAATTGCCAGACGATGGCTAGCCTCATCTAAGATATTGAAACCAAGGATAGTAAGGCTATTACTGACTAATTAATAGATTTTATTACATTTATTAAGACGACTAATTCAAGTTAGTGTGCGCATTTTGGTTTATTAATATAGTTGGAGCATCAAGTGATTGATTAATGTACCAAATTAAGGGTTTTATTCAATTAAATAACTTATAAGGTGAGTTTAATTATTAAAAAGTGCAATTCTGCAAAAAATTTCTATTAAAATCAACAATTTAGAATCACTTGTCAGGAAAAGGCCCCGTTCCTTCCTTGAAGTCTTGCGTCTAAAGACAGCTTAAACCTCAACATGTAATTTTATTGTATTCTCAAAATAAATATCTAGAAATAGATAATAAAAATTATTACTATCTCGAGTGCTTCATGAAGGGAAGGGAGGGGGTGAACATTTTTAAAATCTAATGTCTTGAAAGCTGCCATCTAATTCTTGGAAATGGAGAGGGAAAACTGTTAAAAAATCCCACCACCCTACCGTATTCTAACTAAGATATGTAATTTTATATCTTTAGTCATCTTTATACAAAAAAAAGCCACGTAATAATTTTCAAAATCCAGATGCACATTAAAAAAATTAAACAATGTTTTTCATTATTAATATTGATTAATATTTTTGGTGCACAAACATGCTTTAAAGTGTAAACTTTGAAACTCAAATTATCAGTTATATCAAATATAATTAAAATCTTTTAGTATCCTTTCTTTATTTTCCCAACCTTCTGAAGGATAAAGACGTATAAATCCGTCAAATGACTGGTTTACCAGCAACACACATAATTTTTAAATTTTTATAAATTTAATTATTTTATTAAATTCCAAAATTTAAAGCATGGAGGAGTCATTTATAACCACCTATTACAGAAATATAATTTTAGCTCTTGGAGTATTTATAGTTATAGCACAGTGCATTTTAACTTCATTTAGTTTAAAACAGATCAAATAGATTCATTTAATAAAGGTGTATCTTTGAAGCTTCCCTCCGTTTCGAAAACAACAATTTAAACAAAGTAATACTTCTAAGCGGGAAAATTGCACTAATGTCATTGGGTGAAAAATAAATATGCGGGAGTCATCATTTCATCGAGTTGTATGTTATACAGTCTGCGTGAGATTTATGACATGAGAAGGCCAGCTGCAAGAGTTTTGTTTAAGCTTTAAAGAAGTGATGGGTTGTTTATGGGTAATAAATGTCAAAAATATGCCATTATCCATGTTCTACTTTTCGTAATGTTCTAGGATTTTGGTTATCATTTTTGATTCTTGACGGTTATGCCCCCCCTCCCCCCTAGGTATCTGGGGGGGGGGGAGGCAGATGATTAGAAAGAACAAGAATTCATTAGAGTTTTATCTTAGACAAAATAAACCATTCACATAAAAAAAATTCTAATTTTTTTCGACCCCCCCCCTAAAATTTCAACGACGCAGTCTGCGTCGTTGAACCCCCCTGTAGGCACCCCTGTATACACCCAGAATCTTACCCAGGTCGTTTTCACCCAGCAGTAGGGATTATCACGATAATTAGGGAATACCAGACAACCTAAGAAAGTCACACGTCTTTGATGTTTACCAGGTGTTCGGCTGTGCTTATTAGAATATAACGGAATTTAAGATATCATTTTTTAAAAAAATTCTTTTTAATTATTATAACGCTTTTTTAACTAACTTTTTCCCGAGCTAATTATTATTTCTGAAATAGGTTGCTAGCAGTAACATGAAACATGATTGCTTCAATAAAATCTAACACAATTGAAGTTTTCTGCAATCATTGTCTCTAAGTTTATAATTTTATTTAACTACTCTGTTGCATGTACCATTGATACACAACTTTTTTAAAATTTAATTCCAACTGAGAAACCAAAAAAAAAAAAAACTAATTATTATAAACTAATAAAGAAATAACATCGATACCAAAGCAATCGTGCTGCCATCTATTATTTAGATATTTAGAATATTTATACTGTCTCTTTATACTATGACATTTTGATCAACAAACAGTTTATGCAATTAATAACTCAAATATTGAAGTAAAGTAGCTGAAAATTTTATAAAAATATTAAACTATCTGTTGTTTCTTAACTTTATCAATTGAGCCATTCCCTATGTTTTCTACATGCAACACAAGTTGTCTACAGCAAAAATAGCAATGGCGGCCTTTCGCTACGGATCACTGACCAATGACCATACCCGGGGATTCCCCGTTTCCACCCACCTCTGTACCTGGGTAAGATGAAACCCACCAAACACCCAGCATTTTTCCCCATTCCATGGTGTTTGGGGATTTTTCGCCGTCTTACCTAGGCCCTTACCTTACCCTTTCCCTAAAAGGGATATTTTTCCCCGATTGCCGGCATATTGCTGTCATTTCCACTGCATGTGAACGCGCTCAATAAGTACACAAATAAAAACAGTGCACATGGAAAATAAAACAAGAAAAACAAGGATAGTGGGACAATGATTTTAAAAATACCAAATTCAATTGATCCTCCTCGGAAACAAAAAAATATACTTACCTGCAAAAATAGTTGTGGGTTTAATTTTTTTTTTACCATTTTAAATTATAGGTACTAAATATTCTCTTTTTAAAAGTTAAAATGAAATAAAGATACATATAATTCACTTACATTACGACACCGAGAATAACAGCTAAAGAATTATGAGAGGTAAACATTATAAATTTTAACATAAGGAAAAGTTAGGCTCAAATACAAATGAATGTATCTGAAATTATGGTTAAATTCACAATACCGAAAAATATATATTTTATTTCTAAAGAATATTTCTAATGAAAAGATTTAAGATACACTTTGATACATCGATGTCCATAAATTCCGAAAACTATTTTCCGCAAGAAGAAATTGATACTAAAAGTGAGAACGGGGGAAAATAATACAATGGTTATGGAAAACTTTATTAATATCCGAGTTATTTTTGCTGAACAGCACTCAACGTCGCTACTTAAAAATTTGATCATAATGCAAAGGATTGATATGTCTGTCTTTCCGCCACCGCTCACCATTTTTAACCCTTTGAAGGGATAAGCAAATCGGCTAAAGTGTAAACTTGCTTTCACTGCATTTAAATTAAAATTTGTAACTGAAAATTTAATTACTTAAATTTTACATTATATTTTTGTAATAGATGGTTATAAATAGCTCCTCCATGCTTTATATTTTAAATGTAATAAAATTACAAACTTTATACATTAACAAAAAAAATTGTGTTGCTGGAAAACCTGACATCCAGGAGAAGGGTTTATACGTCTATATCCCTCAGATGGTTAAACATTAGACAACTTGATACTTCGAATAGAAGCTATTTATTAGATTAATCTTCATTCCATGTTTCATGTAAAAAGTAAGAACTAAATATTTCGAATAAAAATTTTAAGAGCATCTATTTACACTTAGAAACCATTAAAAAAATATTTAACACTGCAGTTATATTGCCTTGGTTGCTGACCCGAGCCGTGTCCCGAGCTTCAGTTGGGATTTGACCTTTGACCTCAAGGATTTCCAAATGCTTTTTAAGGAGAAATTGGCGAGTGATTCCATATCGCGTTCGATTTTATTCATCGGCCGTATCCCATAGAAAATTTAGGAAAATCTCCTTTTTTTTCAGTTTTTAACTGTTTGTAATGTTTTTAACGGGCGTAACTGTTTTTTTAACGGGACATGACTGTTTCTTAATGGGATATGACTGGAATCTCTGCTGCCGGTTCCTGCCCATTATTTTACAGGGAAATTTTTTTTTAAAGTGTGTAGGAAAGTGTTTTTTCTTGATTGTTTTTGTTTTCGGGGACTTTTCTTTTCCGTAGTTATATTTTTAACTTTTAATGTCGGAGTATTACTGAATAAAATTAGGTCAAGTAAAAAAGTGTTTATAGTATTGTCTGCCAAAAATTTTGAAATTATTAGTATTAAAAATAACTGATTAAGCTATCCTCTCCAACCAGGTTTTAGTATTTTAATGCAAAATCTGGTTTAAAAATTAAATTTATTGATTAAGGGTGAGATTATAAGAGATCGAATACTTTTATTAACATAGAAGCATTTTATTATGAACATATTTTACTGTGTTAAATTTTGAATTTCATTCATATATATGTTTGAATTTTACTTTCAAAATAATAAATGCGTCCTGTTTTAAATCAAAATATATTATGTAAAACCTCTTAGAAAAACTCATAAAATTCAATTTGAAGTTTTAAAATAATTTTTCACCATGTAGAATCGCTTAAAACAGAGAGAACCCGCCAAGATCGCTGCTCTCTACCTATGGTAACCTTTCCTTTGAACTTACCGCTTTTTTCGATCCATTGGAAACTCGATCGAACGAAACCCGAGCGAGACATTGAATATCTGCGGTTACATTGCTCGGGTCGGTGCTCGGGTCAGCGCCTTGAGCTTCGTTAGTGTAACTGCGGTATAAGAGTTTATAGTTTTTTCATAAGTATTTACTATTTTCAGTACTAGTGATATATTTTTTTCAATACTTTTTACACCCTTAAAACCATGATAAATGGATTAAGGAAACTTATAAGATGGTAAACAACTCTCTTTTTTTCCTTAGCATCAAAAATTAAGGTTTGTTTGGGTTGAATAACGTGTGTTGGTAAACTGGAAATACTCAACGATAGTTATCAAGTATTTATCTAGTTTTAATATTAAATCTAAAATTATAAATTTTAGTTAAATTAATATTGGATTTACTTGAACTTCTGGTGACTTTAATTGAAGGGCGTTCGCCAAAAATTCACATTCTCCAAAGTAGAACTAATATATAGGGCCCGGCCCGTTCATTGGCACATTTGACAATCGTAAATTCAATTGGACGAAGTCGCCAATGAACGAGCTGAACCCTATATCTTAGTTATACTTTGGAGAATGAGAGTCTTCAATTGACCTCGTATCATTTAGTAATTTTTCTGCCTCTTGACTTACGTTAGATACCATTTAAAATTATCTAAACTTTGTTTTTAAAACTTGTTTTAGACCTATAATTGTACTTATTTTGATAATTTCAGAATTTTATGAAACATGCTACTAATTTTTTTTTGGACTAACACAGTTGAAACTTAAGTTAAAAATAAATAATAAACGAAAACACTATTTAAGCATAACAAAGTTATGTCGATTCAAAACATCAATATTCGAAACTTCGTATTATTTGATTTGATTAAGCTTTTTCATTTCAAGTACAAGTACTGCCGAACAGCTTAATATTTATTTTTCACTATTTTTCTGAATTGTAACTTTTAACCAGAATTTATACAGAAGTTATCTTTTTACTTCCCTCTGCTTAAAAGGGAAATGGAATTTTTGTTATCATTTTGTTATTAAATATTTTTTTCCCCCGAGAAATAGCTCTGAATTCTTCAATAAAAATCTCCTCCCCCATGGTTAAATTTATGGGTAAGACAATTTTATAGTTACGATAGTTATCTACTTAAATTTCAACGCGACTGAATTTCGCTACATTGTAGAGAGATTTATACATTTTTACATTTCATTTACATTGAATTTTTAAAATACTAGTTTAAGTAAATATTTCAATCCACATATATTTTTTAAGACGAAAATTTTTTCTTCGATCGAAAAGATTTCTATAAAGGAAGTAAGAGTTTAAAGGGTTGATGTGTGAAAGTATAAATTTTTTAGATTTATAAAAAAAAAATGAATGTTTTTTTAAAATAATTTTTTTGAGGTTTTTACAGCTGACCAATTTTAGTTGTAGTCTTCTATTTCATTATTTTAACATTTGTACAGTTTTATTTTACCACAACTATTTAATTAATTACATTTACATCAGTCCACAAATAAAGATCATGTTAAACAGAAGATAAGGAAAATTTAAATTATATTTAGGAAATAAAAGATACCGTTGAATATTTAGTCAATAAAATTGGGAAGTTCCAATCGAGTTCAATTTGGTCGACCATCGTTACACTAGAGCTAGAAGAGTGCTATTAGCGACGGGTCTCGAAATTCTGAATTTCTGTCAAGTGACGAGACCGCGGCCGGCCTGGGACATAATTCCGACAAGCTAAAAACCCGTCGGCCAAAATCCAACAAAAATAACCTCCGTGGCATGACGCTCAGAGCCTGATTTCTGCCAGGGCAAACGGGGCACGTGCCCAGGGCCCCTATTTCAAGAGGGCCCCTAAATTTTCTTAAAAGAACAATATTGGGGGAAAATAATTGCCGCAAAGAAAAAAATAATAATAAACATAATACAATTGAACCAAGTACTTTTAATTTTTTGTACACAAGCCACTATTTTTTATTCCTTGTTAATTTTATAAATTTACTGCCTCAGCCATGTGATCAAGTGAATAAAAATTATGTATGTAGATAAAATGATTTGACATGATACAATAGGTATCTGATGTCATATCTTATGTATGTTATGCCGATCCCACATGTATTAAAAAATTGTATGTAAAAAAGCAATGCTTACATGCGTACTTAATATAATAAAGGTTATTTGGTCGTACAATTTTAAAATGAAAAAAAAAAATCATTTTCATGGACGGATCAAGGTATGTTGCGGGGGCCTTCAAACTGGCTTGTGCCCTGGGCCCCAGAAGTTGTAAGTCGGGCCCTGATGACGCTTTTACTGAATAGGCCAAATCGGCCCATACTCTCATTCCTCATTTTTTTTTTTTACATTTCTTGAAAACTACTTTGAAATATGTGAAACATATTTTGACTTGTGACACTCATTACTGACGTGGGAAGGTAAACTGCAGTAATCACAACAATGAAATGTACCATTTTTTTGCTCTGAAATAATCAGTCAGTTTGTATACTTTCTTGTAGGTTAAAGCTATCGAGTAGTTACAACAAGGGTCCAAGTCATTAGTCTATATACTGCACTTTACCTGCCCACGGCAGATTACAGCACATATTTTCGTGCATAAATAATGCCTGGATTGCAATTAGGTGGTACGCAGAATCGGACCCTGGTTCGGACGACACTGATCTTAAAATCAATTAAAAGTTATTCCTTTCAATAAAGTATTTATCTAAATATTAGAAAAAGGTGTAAAAAAAACTAGCATTGATTAATAAAAATTTTATGAGCAAATTAGCCGAGAAAACGGAGTTTTTCTTTCTTTAAATGTTTATGTATCTCCTAAAATATTCTATACAAATATTTGTTTTTTTACAGAATTTTTTATAGTATTCAAATAAATACTTCGTTAAATGGAATAATCTTTTAATAGATTTTTACGATCAGAATGGTCTAAAACGTGTTTTTACTTTGATCCGATACTGCGTACCGCCAAATAGCAACCGTTACATTATTTATACACAAAAATATGTGCTGTAATGACTCATTACAAGTCTTTAAAATCAAATGGCCTATTTCAATAAGAAATGTAAAAAAAAAATCAGAAAAAAAAATTATGTAAAGATACGAGTCGAAGTTCAACATAAGATAAAGCATAAAGGCGGAAATGTGGAATACTGTTTACCTCGAGTCAGGGTTAGAATGAATTATCGTCGTACTAGAGCTTCACGAGGGCTATTTGTATCGGGCGTCTTAATTTAGAAACACAGTCAAGTGACGTGCCGACACCTAAGTAGGCACCCAATGGAACTTTTTTAAGGGCGACATCCTTCACGGCGTCGGGACTTCGAAGCATATTTAACGTGTACTTTCTCTACACGGGGTATTATTCGTCGGTTGGTTACACATAAAGTTTGTAGGCAGAAAGTTATTTTGTCAAAGCCCGGACTCGAACCTGGGACAGTTCGCATTCAAAGCGCCTTACTGACTGGGCTCTCCAGCTCGGCTCGGTGAGGAATAATTAAAGGGTATAAATACAAAATTAAAGGGAATAAATACCCTCTAGACGAGTTTCCTAGATCACAAAATAAAAAGTCAGACGGACAATAAAAACATTTGAATGTTTTAGAGACAGACAAATCTTGATCAACTTTATCCTAGACTTTATTTTTTATTTTCAAAGGATGTCCTTCTCTTCGTAATGGATGTCGGGACGCGTTAAAAAAAGATCTATGGATCTGATGCGATTAATAGTTTCTGAGTTGATGTGAGTAGGGCAACTGTGCTAATGGTCTACAAATCACTGATGGGAAGTTGGTGAATGGATTTGAATATGTTGAAATGCCGAGTAAAGTGACCGTTGACCGTGTGGTTATTAGGATAAAATACTGATTTCTATAGAAATACAATAGAACTCCAATTATGCGAAGTTTGTCGATTATCCGAATTTCCACTCTCCCCATCTATATATATTTTCGATAGAAATACTATTTCTACAGAAAAAGGGAATTACAGTAGAACTTCAATCATACGAAAATTGCCGATTATCCAAATTTTAGGAAAATTACCACCCAGCCTATTTGTCACGTTGCCTAGTAATTTGTTTTAGCTTGAAATCCAACGTAGACGAACAGCATCAATATATATGAATTGTATGAAAGTTTATAATTAGCATATAAACGTTTGTACTAACTGTACCTACTTTTATTTTAGGTACTCATCTGTCATATAAAAAGACGATTGATTATGGCTTTTCTTCCGATTAACTCCAATTATCAAAATTTCCAATTTATCCGACTGAGGTTAAGTCCCAATTACTTTGGATAATTGGTGTTAACTGTATTGTTTTTTACAACTAAAATTGGTTCTTTTTAGACGGATTATGTTTTTTTTAAAAACAGAACAGGAAATTCCACGAAACGGAGATCAATTTTTCTAAAAAATCAGCTTTCGCAGTTCCCAATCAAGACAGTAAAGCTTGCATGAAGATATTGAAAGACTCTTTTCGACAAGCAACTTGTTCATTTTCGCAAGGGTGGCCATAGAAAATGACATTTTTATAGTAATAAGTTTATTACTAAAAAGTTGGTCGACGTAAACCACTTAGTGAGTTGAAACATCGTCTCACTAGAGCTACACGAGGCCTATATGGGCGTCGCAATTTAGAACCACAATCAAGTGACGAGCCGATACACCTGAGTAGGAACCCAAGGCAACTTTTAAGAGTTATATCGTATGCAGCATTGGGACTTTGGAGCATATTTAACGTGCACTGCATCAAAACTTGGCATTATTCGTTCGACTTTTGCCTGCAATTATTTTGGTAGTACCCAAGCCCGAACCTGGGACCTTATCGCATGCAAGGCAAGCGCCTTACCTACTGGGCTCTCCAACCCCCCAACCACTTAAGGAATTTGACCAGATATAAGCATACAAAAAGTTTTCCTCGTTGAATGTCTCAAGCTATAAAAACTTATTTTGGATAAAATTTTTCAAAATCAATTTTTAAAAAACTGATAAAAAAAAATCTTCAGAAACCAATTTGCAAACAGTTTTTTTATAAATATTTTCCTATAAAATAATATGCTGTTTGTTTTGTAAAATACTTTGCTTGTCGCCATCAAAGTATATGGTTCTTTGAATAGCTGTTCAGTAAACAACCTACATGAATATTTATACCTCTCATAATTTTTCTATAGTCTGTCTATTTGCTATGCGAGCCTTGAAAATACTTTCTCCCCCCATCCCTTCGCTTGGTTTTCTAGGAAACGGGGGGAGCGTCGCTTTTCTAAACCTAACGCGTTAGAGTTTCTGAACAGTTCAAACCCAAGTAGGGTGGGGAAAAAACATGCTTACGCCATTTCGAAGAAAACCACATGCGGGGATGGGGGGGGGGGAATGCTTTCGAGGCTCGCATTCTAGATAGACAAGGTATAGTAAGCCAGTTTTTTACGTTGGGTTGAAGTGGTTTTAAATGAAAATAATTAACTATATGTGACCCCTTAAAATATTGTAGCAAAGAATATTTGAAGTAATTTTCATAGTTGGCCTACTTAAAAGGTTATAAGATGATGATTCCAAAAAAATGCATTTAATTTTTATTAATTTTTTTGTTAGTTAATTATTCTCTTTAAAAATTATTTTTGTCAACACAAACCTTTTTATTTCCTTTGTTAGCATATTTAAATGAAAAGTACAGCTGTAAATTATAAATTCAATTATTTTCCCACAGAGAAAAACAAATGTTTTTTCATTACGGATATTTTTTTCCAACTTTTCTGTTTGAAATTTTCTGTAATGCAGGCCTAATGCGTCCCTGCCAGGTAATGCAGGCCTAATGCGTTTCCTAAGTAAAATAAATGTTTTTAGTCACAATGATATATAACCTTGATTCAGATATTTGCTTTATGATGCATAAAAATATTTATTTTATTGATCAATAATAGTTAGGTTCTTGGATTTAGTATAACTGAAAATAAAATAATACTTACACACACACACTTTTTGTGAGTCCTTTGCAGAAATTATACTTACCAAAAAATGAGAGGGCAACTCGATAAGTTTCTTTGTAGACTTTTAAGGAGCCTGTATACAAGAAAGAATCAAAGTGTATAACACACTGTTCAAAACAATTAGGGGAGCACTTTCCGTACTTTTGAAAACCCTTTCAGTTTCAACTTTTTATTTTTTATTTTAAAAATCTAAACTTTGTGAAATAGATTCATTATGAATCTTCTATGAAATGGTAAAAACCAGGGGTAAAAAAATCCTAATTTTTTAACTAAAATTTAAGGGGAAAAAATTGGTATCATAACTTTTGAATAAATTATAATAATAATTTTTTCTAAACTTTCTTTGAGAAAAAAAACTTAAAATCAATTTTATACATCTAAGAATGCAAGCGTGAAGAATTTAGGGTCAATTCATTGCCTAAAATTTTTTGGGAGTGAATTTTATTTTATCGTGTTTTTAATATTTTCATTTAATTAAAACAAACATTATTTAATTCTTCAAAAGACATGATTCTTACAACTAACGATAAATAAGTGTGAGCTCAACTTAGTGAGAAAAAAAATCGCAAGCTGATGATTCCAAATGGAATCATTGGGGGTGAAAGCTTTTTAAACCATAGATTCCCATAATTCTTTTGAGCAGTGTATATTGCTGAGCCAAAAGTTTCATTTAAAACGTTTTCGATTTAAGAAAAAAAAAAGAGTTCTATATTAACAATCAAATATTTACACATAATGATAAAAAAATTCTACATACAAATCTGTTTAAATTTTATTAAAAGTAATATTAATTTAATTTTTATGCCGTTATTTAACGATTTTATGTTACCTTTAAATAGCAAATTCTTAAATATAAAAAAATTATAGAAATAATTGAATTAGAAACAAGTAGTAAATTGAAACTAACGATTCCTGCTATTGAAACTAATGATGAAATATTAATACATAATATATAATGTGGTTGACGTTGTAAATTTCCTTTCGATAAATAAATGCAAATATGTACAATTAAAATAATTAAATCTTAATTGTAGCAACTCGATAACATTTGTGTTTATTAATTTGTCTGGTTTGAATAAGTGTTCAAATTACGAGGGCTGTTTTGTTTCAACCTTCGATGAGCTGCAACAAAAAGACGGGTCAAAAAACAAAAAAGATTTTTTTAACCAAAAGTAATTTATTAAAAGTTTGTAAAAAGTGTTATTTCTCCACATAATCCCCTTGACGATTAAAGCATTTGTCATACCTGTAAACAAGCTTTGAAATACCCTCTTCATAAATTGTAACCGCCAATGAGTTGAAGGGAGTTGTGACGGTTTCTTTGAGCTCCACGTCAATTTGGAAGCGCTACAGTCCAAGCCACTATGTTAATCGATAATTCACTTATGATCAACCTTCGAGTTTCCCTACACACTTGGTCAACTCGCTGAACAACGCCTTCTGTAGCTACAGACTTGCTTCCCTATCTTCATGAACATCAGTTCGACCCCTTTTAAATTTTCACAACGCCATCACTCATAAAGGTGTCTCCATACATTCTATTCATTCTTCAATAAATTTCTGTCGCACTGTTACCTTCTGCTTTCGAGAAACGAATAGCAGCTCTCAATTCTCACTCTGCGGCTACATTTTATAAAGAGGGTATTTCAAATCTTGTTTACAGATATGACAAATGCTTTAATCGTCAAGGTGATTATGTGGATTAATAAGTAGTATTGTACATTACTTTTGGTAAAAAAATCTTTTTTGTATTTTGATCCGTCTTTTTGTTACAGCTGATCAAAGCAGGGTGAAAAAAAAAACAGCCCTCGTATTTTCAAATTAAATAAAAAGTCATGCAAAAATGTTCGACATATTTTTAATTATAAGTTCACAACAAATTTACAATCATAAACTTATTGCACGAAGTTTACATATAAGAAATACTCATCTGGCTTTTATGTTGTCATCATTAATTACAAATATCAATTACTTAATTTTAAAACACTCAAAGAGATACAATTTATGAAAGATATTTACAACGTAAATATGAGCCACTGCACTTTCCTTAAATAGGTCTCCATAATTTGACCCACTTCCTTTAATTTATAAATTTATTAAAAGATTACTTAAAGCCAAAAAAAAAGGGCTGAAATTTTATTTTTCGAGTGAGAAATAGTCCTGGATATCCTATGTAGAAAATGCAGGAACTCTACGAGAGACTGTTTAGATATCAAGGTTTTCGTACAACTTTGGTATAAGTTATAATATAATTTTGGTAAAGTTAGATTTTTTTACGTTTTAGTACGTACTACTGTTTAACTATTTAGTTTCTTTAATACCTGCAGAAATATTGTGGCAATGTATATATCTCGTGACTTCTAACTAATTTTTGGTTATACTTGTATAATTTAATTGAGAACTTATAAAATTTTATTTCATTGTAAAAAATTTCGTGACGACTTGTATAACTCAACAGTTGACTTATTTAATCTAATCAACATGAATTGCGTATAACACCGTCGAAGTAACTTTTATAATTTAATAGACCTAAACTTCACAATTCGATGTACATGAATTTCATACTTAACTAAAACGACTTGCATAATACTTAATGAATGACTTTTGCACAATTGATGACTTTACCGTCTAACTATCAAAAAATTCATAATGAAATAACTAAATATTTTTAGGTTTGGTGTGATTTACTTATCGCCGTAATAGAGATAGTCAGAGTGAAAGGGCTATTGGTGACAGGCCTCGTAATTTTGAGCCGTTGTTAAGTGAGGAGGCCACCATCTGAGTTGACACCAAAAGCAACCTTATAGCGATATCAAGACCTAGGACCACGACAGATTCATCATGCACCATTCCCCTATACACGGCATAATTTATTAATGTTTTTTTGTGCCTTTCGTTTATAAGATGACTAAGACGAAGAATGGATACCTTCGATGACATGACCAGTATATTTTCTAAGTAGATCTTATACCACTGTTAAAATAAGCCCCTAGATGTATTTGGGGGTTATAAGAAAAAGGGGGGCGAGCCCTTTGGCGCCAGGGAGTCTGCACAAGGGGCCTTTGGCGACCACCCAAGACCTCTTCGTCACGTGATTTTAGTAACTCAATCAGCGCTCTAGATTCTGGGTCTATTTAAAAAAAACAAAAAAACTTGTGTGTGTAGATCTATGCGATAAATAAAAAAATAAGCAATAGCTAAAATAAAGGAGCGAAACAAATGGTTTGATTCTTTTCTGGTATATTTTTTCAATTTTTTTTGTCGGTTATATAATTTTTTGTTTGACGCGCGTAAAAAGGACAATAAATTAAAATAAGTAACCGGTGCAAGGTGTCATATTTTCACTCAGTCTATTATTTTTCGTGCTTTCTTTTTTTTTAAAATTTCTTTTAAACCCATTTTCGGTTAAAAACGTCGATGGTCTTTGATTTGGTCTGATGGTTTTTCCAAATGGATTGAGGTAATTGAATGTGTAGGGCAATTATCCAATTGTTTGATTGAGTGGCGAGTTTAATGTTAGAGGCTATATTTCCGAAGTTTTGAAATGGATGTTATTTTCAGAAATTACTTTTATAGATTTATTTGGTGAACATTTGTTCAAGTTAATTTTATTAATTCTAATTTTGAGCACCAGTGGATTCCACATATTTTTAAATTCTGAAGTTTAGTAAGTTTGAAATTGTTTATGTTGCCCAACTTTTGCTTTGGTAATAGATTGACATTATTTAGTTATTTTGGAATTTTTTCTTACGATAAACGATATTATTTTCAAACTGTTCGAGTGAATTGAATTATTTCTAACTTCACTCACTAGTGGATTACACCTAGTTTTAATTTTATTATATTTCTCAACTTTTGCTCTGGTAATAGTTTTTACATTATTCACTAAATGAGGAGGGTTTTTTTTGTGTGTATGAAAAACATGATTGTTTTCTCACTATTCAAGCTAACTTAATTCGTTCTAACATAACACGCTAGTGTATTTCACATAGTTTTAATTTCATTATACTCCTTAACATTTGCTTTGGTATTTTTTTTTACATTAGTTAGTAATTTCGATTTTATTTTTGAGAAGTCATTTTGTCAAACTATTCAAAGAGTATTACACAACAATTCATAGCTTTTGATGCGAATAATGTACTAAATTATTACAATTTATTCATTAAAATTTTTTTTGGTGCGTTTGTAAATTTATCTAGAGCCATTTTTTTATTTTAAAGATCACACACAATTCGGCCTTAACCTTCTTTTCTCCAAAGCTTTAAAATTATTCAAGAAAAACACCATCGTGTATTGTCACAAAGTGTTTATGTTTAAAGAGTCTCATTAAACAAAGGCAAGCTTATCTTATCGCTATAAAACAATTCACTAGAGAAAGACCTTAGAATTTTTTTTGGAATAAATGTTTACAATCGTTTTCCGATAACCATTTTTTTCTTCCTTCTGGTTTTGTTTAAAGAATGTGGATGTAGCTCAAGGTCGAGTTATTTAACCATTACCGTACAATCGTCGTTATCTTTACGTTTAACACGGTATAAAAAGAACTAATCGTTTGATTTCACTACTGATTGTCAAATGTTCATTCATTCTTGTAATGAGTGTTCTAAGATATATTGTAGTATATTGTACGTGAAAAAAAGAGTAACATACAAAATAATCGCTCGAAATTATTGAATGTATAATTAATAAAAAATTATAATTGTTTAAAATAATTACATTTATAATTGATAAGCTTGCACACACATTGAGTATTGAAAGCCTATTTAACTACTGTAATACTTAACTAGTACTTTATTTTTTCAAAAGAAAACCCACATAAAGTATTGGTAGATTATTATTATTATTTCCATGCAAGAAATTTATGTACTTTTCAGTTTTTTAAATATGAACTAGACATTTTAAATTTTTGTTCGTGTATTTTTTTGTTCTATATCAAGACGTTTGTTAGTATAAGTCAAAAGAATTGAAATGTTAAATTAGTTGAAAAAACTATTAAAAAATGGTTTATTTATGGTATTATGCAAGTTCTTGGCTATTTCAAATGTGGTCTTATATGGTGACATGGAAAGAAAACTGAATATTTTCACAAATTGTACTAGTGAAGACAAAGAGTTTTATTTTACTCACATTAAAATTTAGTTACTTATGTTTTTAAGATATTTGGTTTAATTTACACAATTTTGGTGGCTTAAACTGTTTTAAAAATGCAGGATTAGTTTGAGTTGATATATATTTTTGGTGTGTTGATTTCGAAAATGACCTCCATTTTTTCTCAACCCTTCAGGATATTTTGTAAAATCGATATCGATGCTTTTGCTAAATTTTTTTTTCACAATGATTTTTCTCTAAATATACATGAAGAATCTGGTAAAAGTGTTTTTTAGAAAATTCATTTAAATCTATTTAAAATCGATACAATGTGAGTCGAGACAAGCGAGAGGAACGGCGCGTTTTTTTATTGGATCAGAGTCACACTACAGCTACATTTGGGCTATTGGCGACGAGATGTAACCTGGATTTCTCAAGAAAACCTGACGTGTGACAGAATTTTTTCATTATTTACATTAGTTTCAGCATAAAAAAATACAGAAGGTTAAGTTATTACTTGCATTGAATTTTTCATCGCAGGTCTGTGGTATTGATTTTTTTATAACAACCACCACAACATTTTACCAAAAATGACAAATAACGGCCAATAGAACGTAACCTTATACAAGAATGTTCAATTGTTTAAAGAATTTTCCTTTACAACGTGGCTTTCTCTTTCAATAAGTTCAGTACAATTGTTCTATCAAAATGCATTAGAGTTCTAGAACTATTAGGACACTGCAGTAGCCTGACCTACTTATTAATTGGAGCTAGAATAACCAGATTTCCTGGGTACAAAACTTTCATTCTCTTATCAATATAACATTTAAAGTGTGATTTTTTTTAAATTAAGCATGAAGCCTACAATTGGAACTTTTTTTTAAAGAAATATATTTTTAGTTAATAATACCAAAATAATATACGTATAACATTACAATAAAAATGAAAAAAATTCAAAAGTTGTTAAAATTTAATTTAAAGTTTAAATGTATACTTAAAAAAAATAAAGGTTCATTTGAGAGTTGTATGATTTTTTTTACGGAACTATTACGTATTTAGAATGATCCAATTGCTAAAGATCGATTACGAGTAGCTTCGAAAAACACTAATGGATACCCTGAATAATCCACAACGTTATAAAACATATTAAAATAATATTCAGTGGTAGGCAAAGGTAATATCGACAATGATGCGATCACAAAAAGTTGCCGTAACAGGAAGGATTCAGTTGAAGTTTTTCAGACTGTCGTGGGGTAAATAGGTTAGGGGGTGGTTTAGCATTACAGTTAGGAAAAGAGATTAAATTAAGGAATAAACTCATTTAAATAAAGAAATAATCATTAAATTATTAGTTGCGTTGTGTTTCCATTAAAATTACCTCGACTTTGTCGATTATAATAATTACCGTTGTTTTGACGTTCATTTTGGAAACCATTGTTATTTTGGTGGAAATTATTTTGAAATCTATTATGGGGCCTGATACTTCCCTATTGATTCTACCGCGGAATGCGTTTCCTCTTTGATACTCTGTATTTTGAGTTTCCCTTGATCCGTTTTGTTTTAGATTTTGGTAGACTTCGCAATTTATCGCCAAATGATCGATTTTCCACAGAAAACACATTGAATATTTTTCTCCTGTCCTAGAGTTTTTTGCTATGCACGGTTCAACTGTTAATTGACTCATTTGTTTGTGTCAGAATTTCGTTGTTCTCTGCACCCCCCCTTGTTAGCCTTTGATATTATTTATTTGGAATTTTGCCATCGTATCATTTGCTCTTTGACTGTTTGACGCAATTTTTACTGCCTCTTCAAAGATTGTGGGTTTAAATTTAAGAAACGTCAGACTGAAGTTGTGGTAATACGAACTGACAAATTTTGCTAAGCGCACTTTATCCATCATTTTTTTTTATTTCTGGTGTAGTGATCTGCGGTGATCCTAAGAAGTTATTCGATGCCAAAAAACAATCTGTGGGCGAATGCCTTAACTGGTTCATTGTCCATTGTCTTATACTATTGAATGCTATCTGAGCTTCCGCCAAGCCCAAGTCCTTGAGAAATAATCTGTTAACTTTTGTTTAACCACTTCGTAATCCCTGCAGGAGTTAAGATCATTGTCGGAAAGAAAGAAGCTAACGCGTTACCTTTAAGTCTGCTTTTTAAGACAGCAAGTTTTTGATATTTGACCATCCCGAGATTAGTGCGACTTCATCAAGCTGTTTAAAAAAGAAACGGCAATTATCGGGGTTCCCCGTCGAAATGACCTCCCAAGAGCTGAAGGGAGTGGCCGAAACCGACTGTTTTTTCGCTATTTAGGTGCGTATCGTTGTTATCTGCCTTGACAGGTGTGAAGATTGTCCTGCGGGCGCGCCATCTGGATACTTGCGCTTAGGGGGGTATTATTTAGGCTCCGATATTAGTGTTTACTGGATCATCTGACTGGTTATTAGTTCGGTCGGTGTCTGTTTTACGAGTATTATTGTTCAGTGCATTATTTGTTTGTTTTTGGACGTCGTGTCCTTCTTTTCGGGGTTATCGGCGCTCTTTTGTTCTTAGTCCGAAACATGTTTCAACTTTTTGTTTAAAAAAACTAACACACAGCAAAATACACAATATGAACATCAAAACGACCCTAGAGACGGCGGTAATAGGCAAAATGAACCCCAAACGACAGTTGAACCACAACAAATTGCACAAGACCATTTTTTTAGCAATGGCGGGGCCTTCGCAAACCAAATAGACCCTGGCCCCAAAAGTAAGATACACCGCGAGCGGAAACCAGACTCCTACTGACCAACAACCTACTAGTGATGTCATATTGTTACCAACATAAAACCACAGTTTATGCATACAAACAGCCTTCCTATAATTAAAGCAACAACTGGAAAAATAGAATTTAACGCTTTAACAGACACTGGATCATCCATAAATGTATTAGTCCTCTTTTATTTGAAAAAAATTAAAAACGACCTAAAATCAAATATATTGCTAAGAGTTGCCAAGTTTTAACTATGACGGTGTGAACAAATCGACTATAGGTGTGTAATAGAATTAAAATTTGCCATAGGCAATCAAAAAATCACACATGAATTCTTTGTGACGAACAGCCTTTTCAGCGATCAATATGAGTTGTATTTTTGGGGTACAATTTGTTTAAAAGTTTAATACTCAAATTAATTTAGAAGGTGGATACATTCGATTAAATAATACAAAAGTCCCCGATTTTCCACACACAAAGCGAAGCTGATGAAATAAATAACATAAAATACTTAGAGTTTCCGGTTTCATTAAAAAAAAGGTTACAATTAAAACAGCACACGATTTAATTGTTGAATTATCATTGCGTAATAACAACCTTCCCGAAGAAACACAAGTTTTTTTTGAGCCAAAAAACTTAAAAAATGGCCTAAGTTGGAAAGTTCAGTCACAATAGTCGAAAATAACGCAATTAGGGTAATTATTTCTAATAAAGTGTACAAAATGTTGCGCTAAACAAAAAAATGAACTTGGTTACGTTTCAACAAATTTGAAATATACGATGATATGACCAAAAACAATACAGAACAAGTGAACTTAATAACAGCTAGTAATGACATAAAACGGTTAAGAGAAGAAGAATTTAATATTGACGACTTCGATTTTTCACACTTGACTTCTGATGAAAAAATAATCTTTCAGAATTTGGTGAAAAATAAAACAAGTTTTTTCAAAATCTCTAAAAAACGTTGGGACACAACAGATTTGATAAGGCCCGAAATTCATTAAACTCGATCTTCCAGTACATCTAAGCCTTATAGCATACCATTTGCCATGCGACAAGACGCTAAAAATCTCCTAAATGAATTTTTGGAGGCAGGCCTGATAACAACAACAAATCAAACTACGCAGCCCCGGTCTTGTTCGAAAAAAAGCGCTCTTCCAACGAAAATAAGTCATCAAAGAATGGTCTGCGATTAGCAAATGACATGAGACTTCTTAATGCTTTCACTGTCCCTTTCCTGTCAAACCTCCTAGAGTTTACTGACATTTTAATATAAATTAAGTGGCGAGAAATATTTCAGCACCTTAGACTTAAAAGAAGCTTTTATGCATTAAACCTACCAACGGATATGAGAAGAAAAATTCGCTTTTTCGAGCTTGTTCGGCAACTTCCAACATAATCGCCTATGCTACGGTTGGTGTAATTCCCCTGGTTACTTTCTAACGCTAATCAACGAATGTCTTAAAGACGTGGGACAAGGTATATACTGGTATTTAGATGACGTCATCGTTGTCGGTAAAGACGCCTACCAGATGGCAGAACGCATACAAAAAGTGTTGATGCTTTCAAGAAAAATAATATGACATCTCGCCAACAAAGGAAAATTCCATGCAAACACAATAGATTTTTTTGGGATATAATATTTCACAAAACGAATACAACCAATAGATAAAAAATAAAAAAAAATTGTTGCCTTTGAAACTTCCAAAGACAAGAAAACAATTAAAATCATTTTTGGCCACATGTAGTTTTTACAGGGCACTAATTGCTAATTACTCTGAGATAAGCGGGTTGCCTAGAGCAAATGACGAGTGAAAAAAGACTTTCATTTGGAATGAAAAAACGAAACAACACTTCAAACATGTTACAACAGAAATTTCTGGACCGCCCTATAGCTATGCAGCCGACTTAATAAGAAATTTTACTTAATTACGGATGCAAGCAAAACGCGATAGCAGGATATCTTGCACAATATTACGATAAAACGTTTAAACCAGTTGCATTTTTCTCAAAAGCCCTTTCGAATACACAAATGAAATACCCGCTATAAAATTGGAACTATTTGCTATTGTAGAGTCGTTAAACCTTCAGAGAATTTCTGTTCGATGAATTCACAATATTAAACTGACCATAAATCCTTAATATATCACAAGAAGCTCATCCCCACCGTCTATAATATGTAATTGGATCCTGTACCTACAAAATTTTAACTTTTCAATTAGACAATTACCAGGCAAGGAAAATAAATTAGCTGATTTTTGTCTCGATACGAAATGATAAAATCCATGCCAGATTTTGAAGTTACGTCCGACAGCGTGGATGGGAAAAAAATCAAGTCGAAGGAATCGTTTCTGCGGTTAAAACCGTCCATGAACAAGCACCTGAAGGTGATCAATCAAACGAGACGACTGAGGTACGCCCCTGGCCAATCGAAAGAGAACCATTGTCGGTCGATGTTCTTCTCAGGGAACAGTTACAGGACGAACAAATACGAAACTAAAAGTAACTTACAGAACGATAATTTGTCGATTAAAATAGTGATCTTGAATACTATGTGGACCCAAAAACGGACTTAGTGATGCGGTTGGTCCCGTTAAAAAACGGAGAAAATAAAACTACAATTAAGGAAGTTACCGTCGTGCCAAAAGTTTACAATTAAGAGTTATCGAAGAAGTTCATAAAACACACTCAGGTATTGAGAAAAGTTTATGGTTTCCTAAAGGAACATTATTTCTTTAAAGGGATGTATTCAACACTTAAGTCG
This sequence comes from Oedothorax gibbosus, assembly GCA_019343175.1. Taxonomy (NCBI): domain Eukaryota; kingdom Metazoa; phylum Arthropoda; class Arachnida; order Araneae; family Linyphiidae; genus Oedothorax; species Oedothorax gibbosus. The sequence continues at coordinate 15,077,378 of CM033277.1, read as the reverse complement.
TACATTTATCTTGTCATCAGTGTTTGACTAACAAACCTAGTCGACAAAAAGTCAATTCCGTCAGGTAGATTGCCTCAACCAAAACGTGTACTTCATATGTATATACGGACATTTACTGGTCCAGTGGATAATGGAAAGTACGTCTTAACGTTATTAGACTCCTTTTCACGTTTTTTAGAAGCTACATTTTGACAAACATTTTCGGCCGAAGCAGTAGCTAAAAAACTGGTGTTATATTGTACAACATATGGACCCCCGGAATACTTAATCTGCGATAATGGCACTCAATTCACATCCAAATTAGTACACTTGATTGGAGAATCATTCGGTACAAAGACAGTACACATTTTAACTTACGCGCCTTTTCAAAAACCCTGTGGAACGCTGCCACAGCCAACTTAAGTCGCACTGACAACTTTGTTAATTCAGAACTGCAGATTTAGAAATAGTCTCCAGCTAGCTAAACATTTTATAATGCGTCAAAACATCCTAGATTGGGTAAATATTGTCCATACTTTGTAATTTTTGGTAGGGAAATAAACAAAATATTTTGACCCACTGATCGAAGTTTCGCTAAAAAGTGAATACACGTTGCCACAATATCTTAATAAATTAAGGAAACTAAAGCGGCATTTAAGGAAAATCATTCCAAAAATCAGTTGATATTTAAAGAGAAAATTGAACGCCAATCAGAGAAAAAATCAGTGAAACGTCATTTCGAAAAGGGTGATTTAGTATATGTAAAAACGCCCGGCGGCTTTAAACACAAATTCGAGGGCCCATGGCAAATTCTGGCCGTGAAGTCAAAAAGTACAATACAGATTTCTAACGGGGTTAGAAAACAATTTATCTCAACTGCAAGAACAAAGCTAATAAAACGAAAACACGTGACAATTCGAAACGCAATTTGCAAAGAAAGATAAAATTGAAAATTACAAAAAAAAAAAAACCGAAAAATAATTAAAATAAAATAAAAATTGAAAATTGCAGGGTATGCACGACAAGTTACGTCAAAGTCTCAGCGAGAGATATAACGGGAGAAAAAATCAAAAGCGACACAGAACGGGTAACGGAACAGGAATTTATTTCTTTCTCATCCCACAGCTTTTCTAAAGAGATGACATTTATTTTCTCGTTTGTGGGCAGACATTTCTTTTTTGTTGCTTGATTTTGGTTTGAATGCATGAGTGTAAGGAAGTATGAATGAAGGTTATAATTAAGGAATCATTCTGTCACGGAACACGTGATTATTGTGTATAAAATTTGAATATTTTCAGGTATGAACTTGGATATTTTGTCAAAAAAAACAGACAAACTTTAAAAGTCACCTCGGCCTTTACTTTTTTGTTCTCAAAATTCCAAACTGTTTAGGAAACCTTTTTTGAGCTAAAGACTTAAAATATTTTTTTATATTGGAAAATAAAATTTCCCAGTGTTGAAAACTTACTTTTAACTACGCTAAGTTTGTCGAATTATAAGATGACTGGTAAAGACTTACCATCTCGATAAATATTTTATTCGGAAAAAGGATATTACTAAAAAACTTCTAAATTTAACATTGTCTAAAATTTTGTTTTAATTCTTCATCATGCTAGGATTTTTTTTTCTTTTGAAGAAAACGCTTTTTGTTGCTTATGATAGGAAACTTTTATCTAAAATTTAAGGGATTTTTTTTTTGAAGAGAGTGGTACACTTATGAGACATTTTTGATGAGTATCTTACAAACCCCATAACAAATGAACTTTGAAAAACGAGAGATTAAATCCAGTGAGTGCTATAAAACTTTTCAAGAGACAATCTCACAGAGACTAATTGAAAAACACCCTCAACCATCAACAACCACAGTATCGGAGCCGTGCGTCTACAGAGATCAACCAGTTGTCGATGACAAAGCTTCACCTCACCTCACACGTCACAAACCCAATCACCTATGGAGAAGAGTAACACTCCACAGCCTTCCCACCTACACAAAAGCCCCGGAGGACAATGCAAGACTACACCAACCATTCGAGGCTGGATCTGGCCTTGCAAACGGATACCATGGGAAGATCCCGCGCCTGTCCACGCGAGCCAATACAGTTTCAGCAACGGAGTGTCAACAACGGAGACGTCCGAAAGAAGCCACCAGATGTCCTTTTCCCCAAATCACAGCTGTTCAAAAGCGCTGGGTTGGTCTACCTCAGACATCGAGGGACGATCCCTCCTTCGTCACGCTGGAAGACCCCTACACCCAAGAGCGAACACTGCTGTCTACAATGGAGTACTGACCGCCCTTCAGCCCGACACAAAAGACCACAATGGGATGACCCCGTCTGATTGGTGTCAAGTTTCTCTGCTGCTCTGAAGGCTGGCCTCATTGAAGATTCCCGTCGATTGATCACCGACTCTTATCTTTGGCGGTTGGTTTCGGCAGCGACAACAGATGAAGATCGTCCGTGTTCAGTGCTCCTTTTCTAAACAAAAGGGAAACCAATCAAATATTCTACAATGGTGATAGTAAAAAATTTCTTCATAATTATGGTGTCACGTCCTCATGGCTGTTAAAGAGTAGTGAAAGTTTGTGTTTTTTTTTAGTTTGTCAAGTGTGAAGGAAGGGCATACAGAGTGCATTCAAAAGTGCACCAATTTTTTCTTTTTTTTTCTTTTTTTTTGACGGAAGGGAGGAGATGTGACGGAATGTTCATCCACCACAAAAACAACTTCGCCAAGTTGAGCAATAGTCAGCCAACTGTCCAACGACTGGCGGGTTTTTCAGCAAAAACCACGCCAACAGGCGACCTCTAGTCGCGTATAAACAAAGCACCTTGGCTAACGAGCGGCGACGGTCTTGTCTCATTTCTTGGAATTGAGCAGGATTTCTTCACCACCAGACTCAACGAATGATAGCTGCTCAAAAACGCGCGAAAACGACCCAACACGCCTTCGATGACCTCTCTAAGCCAATAACCAACCGAGGTGGGTTGTACTTACTTCCTGATGCGAGCGGACCGAGAGAACTTTTTCTGTCAGACTTTAGATAGATCTTGGACTTCAGTTAGAAGTAGTCAGTCTTTAGATGAATCTCAGACGTTAGACTTAAGATGAATATCATGGACTTCAGTTAGAAGTAGATGGACGCTTTAGACTCCTTGGACATTAGAGGTCCCCTGTTAGCTTTATTTAAAATGTAATAATCATATAAGAACTTCGCATAGTGTTCTAGTAAGAACCGGCTTTTGTAAATCAGGATATCAATCGACCCTTCACTGGAAAAAGGTATTCTTTCTATGTCAAAAATGTTGATCATTGTATGTCTCTCTCAAAATATAATTGTAATAAAAATAATTAACTTTAAAATTGTTTAAAGTTTATTTAATATCGTCTTTAGAAATATTTTGGTTGAACCTGGGTATTCTAAAAAAAAACATTATTAAAAAATATCATTTTAGTAACAAAAATAATGTGTACGTCATAAGGACGGATAGGGTCAGTAAGATCATACAAGTTTAAGTTACACGTTAAACCAACTGCATATGAATGCGCCTAAGACTGTAAAAGTTTAAATTGTTAATTACGTCAGCCCACCAACAACGACGCGACGAGCCAGTATCACATCTAATGAGAAAATTAATATTTTAAATGTACTGAGACTAAAAACAAAAAAAAATTCACAATCTGTACATTCAAATAATCTTTTAAACTGTAGTGAAGTGAAGTTTGTTTTATGTGTAACTCACACTTTGGCAGTATCTGATATGAAACAAAATAAGTTTCGAGTTAAAATATGCAAAAAAACAAAAAACAATTTAATTTCAAAAAGCGTTTTATGTTGCTTCAAATATTGAATTTAATATTAATTAAAATAATTATCATAGCTACCTATTGAATTGGAAACTTTTCTATGGACTGATTTTATATTTTTAATTTATTTCAATTAGTTTCTATAAAATGCATTTAATCTTTCACATACACATGTAAATGTATGAATTGAACTTTCATCTGCTTCAATTTATGCACAGCACACACCAAACAAAAATTTAATGTCATGCATGCATTTACACACATAAAAAAAAAATCCCCATTTATTATTTCAAGTTCAAGACCCTTGTTTTCTTATCAATTCTCGGACCTCGAATCCCGGGAATTTTTTTTAACAAAAAAGAAATCCGTAGTAAAAACCACCTAGGGTCTATGCTTGCGACCCGGGCAGAATACCCCCTCCCCCCGAATCGCTCAATACAAAGCATCCCCAAAATGCCCTTGCACCATACACGCTGGGCAAATACCCGGCGACACGCTGACGCCGTTCCAGACAGGGGGATAACAAAGGAGGGAGGAAGGAGGGGGAAGGACTACCCCTCTGTATGTTTGAAGAAGGAGTATGGTTGAATAACAGTTACTATGTGTTCTTGTTAGCTTTTTGTGGCTTAAAGTTACACTCTTAAAACAAAAGTGTGAAATTCACTCCTATAGGAGAAGTGCATTTTCGGCACCGGAAAGGAGTGGAAATTAACTCAGACTGAGTTAAAACCGCTCGTTTTAAGAGTGTAGAACGCAGATTGTTTTCTTTTATTTCTTTTACCCACTCCGAAAAAGAGTGAAATTCACTCCTATAGGAGAAGTGCATTTTCGGCACGGAAAGGAGTGGAAATTAACTCAGACTGAGTTAAAACCGCTCGTTTGTTTTAAGAGTGTAAGTGTAGATAGATCAGTGGATGAGAGGCATTACGTGTCCGCCACATAAGCCTAAGTTTGCGGGTTCGAGCTTTGGTTGAGTCGTCAGATTTTCTGGATGGGAAAATCGTGGGTATGCATGTCATATGATTATGTAGCCCGTAAAAGATTAATTTAGTACCCATTTAGCATCGGTTCTCTCAGTAAAATTAAAATCTCGGCGTACTTTAACATCCACCGAGGGCTCAGATTCATTGTAATCTAAACGTCAAAAATTGGTAGCGAGAGTCGCCTAGATGGTGACACAAAAAATAGCTATAAGTTCTAGGGAATATGTCGAGTCTGCAAAGGCTTAGCCGCTAATAAAGCAGCCTCCTTAAAAAAAAGTAAAGCGTCGATACCGACCTACCCACTGCTGTGTAAAACAACGCGAAACATATATGGGAATAATCTTTCTGTGACGTTAGTGTGACAGTCATTAAAGGGGAATAGAATTAGTCGAAGTACCTTGTATAATCACCCTCGTCACTTGACCGGTGTTATAAATCCTAAGATCGTCGTCAATATTCAGTTCTTATATTGCAACTTTTAGAAAAACAACAAAAAATCCTCATTTGGTATCTTATGCAAAAGTTTCCGAAGGTAGCAAACTTTTAAGGGGAATGGGAGGGGTAGCCGGGTGCCCAAACTGTAGTTTTCTTTCTGCGTTAAGGGCCTCCTTACCAAAATTTAGGGCTGCCCGGAAAATAATTAAACATGCTCGAATGCTGTGAGCTAAGGATATTGCAAAAAAAGAAGAATTCTTTTATAATGGTGGAGGTTTATTAAAAATCATATAGTGGTTTGGTAAAATGGTTTTTGAAATTGTATGTTGATTTTTTAAATTTTAAATTTTTTCAGCTTGTGAATGGTTAAAACCCTAAGGCTTTTAGGTAAATTAATGTAGAGCTCCAATTTTTTTTCCTGTGTTGAAAAATATGCGTTTAACAAAAGTTGGTATGGGATAAGGTCTAGTGTGAATAGATATTTTTTAAAAAAATGATGAAGGTAAAAATTTACAAAAAATCTTATTTGTTGGCCATTTTTTTTACATAAAGCTACATAACTTTTTTTTTTGTTTAACTGATAGCTCAATATCCATTCCAACTTTTATTAATAGATGTTGTGGGAACATTTTGAAAAAAATTCCATTACAAAATTCTTTAAATTGTAGGAGGAGTAGCATTTTAAAAAAAACGTTAATTTTTTTAAATTTTTTTTAAAAAATGTATTTTTTAATATTTATCATTTTTTTGTATATGTTTATTGAATGTTAATTCTTTGTAAAAATAATTTAATTTGAATGCTAGTGATAAAAATACTGGATTTAATTTTTTGGGTACCGCGTCCCCTTAATAAGATGGGGGAAAAAATTCAAAGCCGAATTTCTCCGGCTGTATTGAATATTTTTTACAAAGTGTTCTTTATATGATAAATGTAGCGGGCTAACAAAGTCTATAATACTACTCTTTGAAATTCGGTTTGGATATTTTGTTGTAAAATTATTTATTAAAAATTATTCGAACTAATTTCGAAAAGTGGTATTATAGAGATCCCTGTAAGCCAGCTACATTTATCATAAAAAAAAAGTTTGTAAAAATATTCAATATATCAGGGAAATGTTGCTATAAAAGTTATTTTTCCAGTGGATTAACACAGAGAAGTCTTTGGTTTGGAGACTCAGCAACTGCTCCCATTCCTTGTTAAAGCTTGCTACCTTCGGAACCTTTTGCTTAAGATGATTTTTTTTTGTTTTAATAGTTTAGTTTGTTTTAGTTTGAACTATCGTCGCACTAGAGCTACACGAGGGCTATTGGTGACGGGCGTCGTATTTTAGAACCACAGTCAAGTGACGAGCAGACACCGGAGTAGGCACCCAACGCAACCGTTAAGGCCGACATCGTACGCAGCGTTAGGACTTTGAATAATATTTAACGTGCACTCCCTCCACACGGGGTATTATTCATAGTACATTTTGGCTGCACGGGCCGTTTATAGGTCGGCAGTTATTTTGGCGATGCCCGGACCCGAACCTGGGACCTTCCGCATGCTAGGCGAATGCCTAACCGACTGGGCTCCCCAGCCACTTTTTGTTTGAATAACAGTTGTTTAAGAAGTGCTTCAGATTGTCAACGCTCATAGGAATTCTAACACGGGTCAAGTGACGGGGATGTTACCAGATAATACACCCAATGCAACAATAAAAAAACGAGACAACGTATTTCGACTTAATTTCTATGAACCAACCCTCTACACGTTTAGTTTGAATTATCGTCGCACGCAGCTAGAGCTAACTCGAGGGCACGATCAGAGGAACCATGACTATTGTAGGTTTTGTAAGTACGCATTGAACAAAAAGCCACGATCAGTTGAAAAAAACTTTGTTTATAAGATTTCAATATACCATCCCACTTCTAGGGAAACAAAAAAAATTCACTTAAAAGAAAATCCAGTACACAAATCAAACATTAAAATAAAACCTATTCACCTTGAGAACGAAGCAAAAGAAAAATCAATTTTTTCTTTCGCATCGCTCTAAGTTTGCTCTCCATCCTCCGCGGGATGATCTTGGATGGTGAGTGCGTGTCTGTGTGTGCCATCTGGTGGCGGATTTGTGAACTAGAATCGATCGGGACGAAGTGGTTTTTGATTGTTTTTGAGGTTCGGAGTTTTGGGTATTGTTATTGAATTGGGATTGTTTTGGTAAATTAAAGTGTAAGGCATAAGAATGAGTTTGGTTAGGTTTTGTTGCGTATTCTCAAAAACTTCAAATACAAACAATTCAAAATATATTCTCAAAATATAATTCAGATACCATTTTTCTGGAAATGGATATACTATTAGCTGTATTTAATAATTTAACATTTCATTTGATAACTTGTAGCTTAAAAAGTTTACCTAATGGAAAAATAGGTTAGTAAAATTATATGTTTATTATAGTACAGAAGTTAATAACGATAATCAAAAAGTTTCTAAGTTGATTTGACTATTTTTATGGAAATCAAAAAGCTGTTTTGAGGTATTGCGTAATGTTTATTTTTTACGCATCATTGCTGAACTGACAAAACTGCTTCAAACAATGCTATAGTACTGCGTAAAAAATATTGGTCAAATGAATTTTTTTTAGCGCCTCCTTAAGGGGGAATGGGCGCGCTGGACCACGGGTCTCCAAACTCAAGTGCCTCAGTGTCAATCCAATTAGACAAAAACTGTTTTCTCTGCCACATTTCTCCAGCTGTATTGAATATTTTTACAAACGTTTTTTTTTAAAATAATAAATGTAGATAAATTACAGGTATCTTTTTTCCAATTTTTGAAATTGCTTCGAATATTTTGTGTAAAATTATTTATTGAAAATTAAAAAAAAAAATATTCGAACCAATTTCAAAAAGTGGGAAGGTCGGGACCTGTAAGTCAGCTACATTTATCACATAAAAAAATTCGCATATTCAATACAGCCGGAGAAATGTGGCAGAGAAAATATTTTTTTCTCCATAAGATTAACACTGATGCACTTTACTAGGAGCCCCCGGTTCAGCGCGCCCATTCCCCCTTAATTGTCATTTTTCGTTACCATTGTGAGCCCAATAGTCTGTTGATATAGGATTAAAATTCAAAAATACTTTAGTAAAGATCATTGTTACCAAAAAACACGTGGTATGCCTCGAGAATAAAGGAGATGTAGTTTTATTATGCAACATAACAATTTCACAGTGTATAGTAGCCTGATGCACGTTAAATCCACCATAATTTAGGAAGAAAAGGTATGTAAGTTGAATTCCATGGTCACGCGTGCAGCCAGCTCTTCTCAAAATACAAAAGCACATTGGCTGTGTTGAAGCTTTGATTTGAGTGCCGAAATTTTTTTAAATCTCTGAACTATTTTACACAAATCAAAATCACATTTCACACATTGCAGCTTATTTTTCTATTGGTTAATGGCTTCCTTCTTACTCCCTTGAAAATGACGTGGTCCACCCGCTATTTTTACCCGATGGCCGAGAGGTGTAAGCGACGAGCCTCTCACCGAGAAGGTTCTTGGTTCTGTCCTTATCCTAGCCATACTATAGACGTATCGTGCTAGTGGAAAAATCCTCTAAAAATCCCCGGGGTGCCAGTGCGATATACGTGCTCGCTGCGATATACACTCTTAAAACAAAAGAGTGAAATTCACTCCTATAGGAGAAGTGCATTTTCGGCACCGGAAAGGAGTGGAAATTAACTCAGACTGAGTTAAAACCGCTCGTTTTAAGAGTGTAGAACGCAGATTGTTTTCTTTTATTTCTTTTACCCACTCCGAAAAAGAGTGAAATTCACTCCTATAGGAGAAGTGCATTTTCGGCACGGAAAGGTGTGGAAATTAACTCAGACTGAGTTAAAACCGCTCGTTTGTTTTAAGAGTGTACGTGCTCGCTAAATCTGTGGAGTCGAAAGTCCCGACGGCGTTAGCATACGATGTCGCTCGAAGTTCCATTGGGTGCCTGCTCAGGTGTCGACTTCGTCACTTTTCCAGGGTTCAAAATTACGAGGCGTATTAGCTGTGTTAAAGCTCCTAAAGGACGCTAGAGATAGGCAGCCGGAAACGATTACATTACATTTCTACCTTTCGTGATATTTTAGGGCTGGAGTGTTCGGTAGAAATGCGCCAATAAGATTAAAACTAATTCAAACTAACCAATGTATCTCATGTTTTGAAATTTATCACACGAGGAAAAAATACTAATATTTATTTATATTATGTACAAGTTTAATAAAATTCTTTTTTAATGTTTCAAACACATATTTTAAAATTTTTCCTTGTTTGCTGAAAAACCCACGTTAAATCATACAATTCTTAATGTTAGTGCATCCGAGAAATAAATTAAAAAAAAAAAATTAAAGCTAGAAACAAATGAAAGATTAAAAATAAACATAGATATTGTTCACTCATATTTTTTTACTTAAGTTTTTAGGTATAAAATAATCGACACTTTTATTACCGTTTTTTTTAATTAAACTATTGTCAATGTGTCGTAACGATAATAATGAATAAATAAAAATATTTAAATGCTAATTTTCGTAATTTTTCATAGGGCAAAGTAAAGTGGCCAACGTGTGCATTCTCTACTTCAGCAATCAAAAAAATAAAACTAAAAGTGTTTTCTGCTAGATTTGGCCTCTTTTGAGCTATGTCCAGCCAAGAAATGCCGCTATTTATAACAATAGCGAAAAAAGGGGTATGTGGAGAAAGGGAAAATGCAAGTATCCTGACGTATCCCTTGATTGATGACCCAAAAATAAAATAAATGTTCTTTTACCCCCTCCCCCCTGGTGAAAACCTCCCATAAAAACAAACAACGGAAAATATCTACACTGTCATTTACCCAGAGCATGGGTGGACAGTTGTCGGGTAGATAGTTATCAAAAGATATTGAAGCAAATCATATGATTTTAAATCTTCTTGATACACATTTTGAACGAAATTGTTTGGACATTGGATTCGCTGTGATGGACAGGGAAAATAGGGTATTTGTAATTAACGTAAAATAGTTAGATTGCATGATTATTGACTCTGTTATTCTTGGATAAATAAAAGTTAGTTTAAAATGAGGTTTGCGATCAGTTAACTTTTAAGTTTTGCAAAGTATAGTTATTTGATGACAGATAGGTTAGACTAGCGAGCCTAAATGAAAGAACATACTTGTACTTCGTACAAGTATATAAGAGTGCCGCCACTCTGGAGAGACTGGCAACCGGTTCTCCAAACTCCTGCCCGGTTCGTTCCAACCTAATACCTTTATCGCTTTTAACGGCGCCAAAGATAAACTTAGAGAGAGTTATATTCGCTCCTGACGGGGGAAATTTGTATATGATTCTTTTGGATAGTTATTTGGTTTGCTGTGAATTGTAAACTATTGGTTAGATTATTTTTCTATACAATAAGACGAAAAAGTGAAATTTAGCCGATATCAAGGCAGTGGACTAAATTAAATTAAAAAAATAATACTTTCATTCGCGAATGACACTCAATGCCGTATCAGAAGGCGTCACTTGACTGTGATTCTAAATTACGACTCCCGTATCGCCCTCGTGTAGCTCTAGTGCGAAGATAATTCAAACTAACCTTTTAGAAGAACGCCAACACTTGAAGCCAACTCGTGCCAAAACGCGGCCTTGGAGAACGGAAGTTGGTTCGGCCAATGAGATTGCAGCTGCTTTCCTAGAGTGTCGCCACTCTTATATACTTTTACGAAGTACAAGTTCGTTCTTTTATTTAGGCTTTCTAGGTTAGACTGATGTTGGTTTTCTTTTTGTTCGTATCAAGTAAAAGTATGTATGGCAATTTGAATAGTGCAGTTGCAAAACTCACACTCTCCAAAGTCTAACTAGGATATAGGGCTTAGATCATTCGTTGACGATTTTGCTCAATTAAATTATTAATATTCGAAAGGTGCCAATAGATGGACCAAAACCTATATCTTAAAGGAAAATGGGCGCGTTGGAACGTGGGTCTCCAAACTCAAGTGCCTCAGTGTTAATCCAATGGCGGAAAAACTATTTTCTCTGCCACATTGAATATTTTTACAAACAGTTTTTTAAAAATAATAAATGTAGATAACTTACAGGTCTCTATCTTCCCACTTTTTGAAATTGTTTCGAATATTTTGTGTAAAATTATTTATTGAAAATTAAAAAAAAAATATTCGAACCAATTTCAAAAAGTGGGAAGGTTGGGACCTGTAAGTCAGCTACATTTATCACATAAAAAATCCGCTTGTAAAAATATTCAATACAGCCGGAGAAATGTGGAAGAGAAAATATTTTTTTCGCCATAGGATTAACACTGATGCACTTTGCTTTGGAGACCCCCAGTCCGGCGCGCCCATTCCCCCTTAAAGTTAGGAGATATGAACTTTTGCAACTACATCTTCCATTTGAGCTGGGACCTTTTATTTTGCGGGGCGTTGGCATCAGAAGAATTTGCATGTATTAGTATGAGACTTGCTATGGTGATTTTAGTCATCGCGAATTGAGAATTTTCGAAGAACGGCACAGCATTTCAAACTACGTACTAACTCTAGAAATTTAAATGCTGGAAAAGTACAGCTAATGAGATATTCTTATTTTTACAAACTTTTGAATGAATTACGATTTTTCAAAAATAGTTTGTTTTGTGCAAAATATGCAACTCAAAAATTATACTTTAATGTGTTTTGAAATAAGACTATTTGAATAAAAATATTAGTATTTTCAATTAAAAATTAATGGGAATGTTTCCTTGTGATGTCACACTCTTCTTACTGCAATATCATTGGTTGTTTGGTTTTCTTCCCTTATTACGAAAAACAAGCCAATTGGTTTCTTGTGACGTCACGCAATCAGTACTGCAATTTTATTGGTTGATTGGTTTTCTTTCCGTACCACATGAAACAATCCCATTGCATTAAATTTGATGAAACTCTATTAAATTTAATCCCATTTGAAAGTAAGTACCGGCGAATGGGGTAACTTTGGCCTTGGAGGGTAACATTAGCCCATAGATATCATAGTTAAAGTTTTAGATTGGCAGATCACGTGACCTCCAATGCTAACGACTTGACGCGCATGGAGACCAGAATAAGAGGGCAAATGAGCTAGTGTTACCACCACATTAAGGAGAAAAATACTACGAAAAAATACCTTTTAATTCTAAAATTACAAAAAAATACCATAAAAAAACTAAAAAAGCGTTTCACGATTTTTTTAAAGTCAATAAAAAGATTCCAAAACGCAGCTAGTATTTTTTTTTATTTTTAGAATTAAACGGTATTTTTTCGTAGTATTTTTCTTCTTAATGTGGTGGCAACACTGACCCATTTGCCCTCTTATTCTGGTGTCCATGCGCGTCCCGTCGTTAGCATTGGAGGTCACGTGATCTGCCAATCTAATACTTTAACTATGATATCTATGCATTAGCCCAAGCTTAAAACTCTGGTACTGACTTTCTTTTTTAATATTTTGTACTCAAAGGTCAAGGCAGAGTGCCACTAATTGAGAAAAGGAAAACATATTTTTAAAGTGTGTATTTTATGAAAAGTTATTAGCTTGAAAATCTTGGGTCAAAGTTACCAAATTCGTAGATAATAACATTCTTAGCCCAGAAAAAAGACTCAATTAGTCTTTATCGTTTGCTAAATTTGTTTGAAGTTCGAAGAATAATGATGTAATTTTTTTAATAAATATCTTTGAGTCTCCACAATTTCCCATTTACATTAACTTTCTTCTAATAATTCAGTTATTATTTATCGTTTGTCAAATTAATTTACAGTTCGAAAAATAAATAATTAGTAAAATGATGCTATAATTTTTTTTTGGCTAGTTTCATTTATTTTATTTCGAAAATTCAATAATTATTACTTATCGTTTGCAAAAGTTGTTTACTTTAATTTGTTTCATCGCTCTAAGAGTTTTATTTCGAAAGAATAAAACTTCTTAAAAAAATGCATAAAAAATCAAACAAATAGCATCTAAATTTCACCATATTTCTTTACAAGGGGACGTTTAGCTTTAAAAAAATTATGCAGCATAGCACGTAAAGCAGTCTGTAAATGATTTAAGAGTTATGTTAAGGAGCAGAAAGACATAAAAGACTATCAAATAAATACCCGTTCTTCGCACGGCTTAAAAAAATATCAAATCGATGAAAAATATCAAATATCAAAGTACCATTTAATTTGCTAAAGGATAATTAGCTTATGTTATCGTTTCCTTTTGTTATAAATATCACATCCCGTTACTTATATTAACTTATATTCCAAAATCCAATATACAGCTCATAATGCATACTCTCATAAAACAAATAACGTCCTCAATATAAACTTAATGTGTCGTAATTTCCCTCATAAATACCAGTTAAACCATAATTGCATAATAATTTTATTTCATGCCAAAATCTTAATTATTTCGCGCATTTGGCCCGTTACGTGGCAATAATTTGGTTGAAGTGTTGACAAATTCATTAATAACATGAATATCGACACAAAAAAAATACCTATAATAATAGCTCTATAGAATTATTATGTAGTTATGGAGTTATTATTACTTTATCTTCGAACACCAACCCGAATGAAAATCATTAAAAAACAAACATTTTAACAATATTTGGGTGAGCTTTTCTAAATATTTGACAAGAAAATTGAAAGAGGTACAAGTTCAAGTTAAAATCTCAATTTTAAGGCAATAGAAATAGTTATTTAAGCAACTAGTGCCGAAAATGATACTTTATTAAGCGAGTGGCTTTTATTTCACGAGACCGTAGCTCGAGTGAAATAATGACAAGAGCTTAATAAAGTATTATTTGGCACGTGTTTGCTTACAATATTTTTTATAATAACGTGCAAAAAAGTATTGTTTGGCGTGAAATTTGTGTTCTTACTTTTGTCTTATTAAATTTCCTTTAATAATTTTTGTAGTATTTGTAGTTTCCATGGAGATATTAGAAAATGCAAAAGTAATGAACCAATAGAAATAAGTGAGTTTCATAACATCATTTAGTTTCCATGGAGATTCATGACATCATTTTGTTTTTCTACCTATCAGATACTCTTATATTTACTTTACCGCACTAGAGCCGAAAGTACTTACTTTCGGCACTGTCTGTGACGTAAGCACGTAAAGTGTCATTTTCGCAACGATTTATGAATGAATATGATATAAAAAAAAGTGAACTTTTTTGCACATTGTTATAAAAACACATTTATTGCACATTTGTATATTTTAGCTAGTTATTGGCGAATAATTTAACACAATTATTTTTGTAAGTGTTTAAAAGATTATTATATTTGGACAAGATTGGTGTACTTTTTTCAGATTATTCGAATTTCCTCTAAAATTAGAACATTTTGAAATTTTTAAAGTTAAAAAAAACGTAACCTGAGTATGAATCACACAATTATGACAAGTTACGACGCAAACGTATGTTTAAGAGTCTGTAAGGTACAGCTGTGGACAAAAAAAAGTAAACACTAGGATTATTTCGGCCGTTAGTCATCATAAGGAATCGGACCTTTTTGAGTTTGTGAATAAATAACATTCTGAGTTAATTGCATGACACAAAATTTGCATAAGGGGCCGACTTTATATTAAAAATGTTACGAACTTTAAAATTTCCAATAGCAACACCCAATTTTAATAACTTAGAAATGTTAAGCACCCTCGAAAACCCCTAAATCTAAGTTTTAGTTACATTTGGATGAATATTTGTCGAGTTATTTAATCGAATCACTTGATGTCCTTTGGGGGACCATCTCTTAAATAACAAGCGTAGTCTATAGGTTCGTCCGAGGGGAAAAGCGAAATATTGAAATATAAGGTAGAATATGTTGAGGAGCCCTGCAAGGGATCAAAAGTTAATGGTAATGAAGTCTAATTTTTTTTACCCTTTTTGTAAGTTTATTTCAACTGTATAGTTAACATTTTAAGTTTATCTATTAAAGTTTAAATTTTAAAATTTTTTGTGTATGTCAAGGATTTCTATACTGGGCGCCATTGAGTAACGAGACAACAATATTTATTTTTTATGAGAGCCACGATATGTTTTAAGTTTAGGTATATGTTTTGTTGGTAAACTTGCTAATTTTAATTTAACAATTTTTTTTTATTATTTATTATTGAATATTAATCATTCGTTGGCATGCTGAAAGTTGTAGTTAAGTTTTAGTTTACATATTTGAGAGAGACGGACGTGTGATTTAGTTTTTTTAAAGAATGTTTTCTGATCCATAATTTATTAAAAATTCAAACTTAATTTAATTCGAATCAAAAATAAATATATTAATTTGAATTTTTGAATTAAGAATGACTATATGAATAAACTATAAATTATCTTTAAAAAAGTAAATAAATTATTATTATTACGTATTTTTCAATTATTTTACTAGTTATTACAAGATTTTATTTTATGAATTGGATTCAAAGATTTTTATATCTATAACTGCATAGTATTTTATAACATTTTCATGGCGATGGAATATTTTTAAACACTTTCAGCACGTTCAAAATAGACGAGCAGACGATAATAGTTTGAAATGCGAAAAATCGTTTGTTACTGTAAAATAAAAAAATTCATTTTGTAATTTTAAAAAAATAAAGCATGGAAATGTAACACAAGCCTATAGTTATGTTTTAAAAAATATTCTGAGCACTTACCATAGTTGATTATTATTTTTTAAAAAAGCATTGCATCCGTATCTAGAGTTCGCCTCTTAAAGTTGGGTTAATTACACAGATTCTTACCATAATCCTCCATTAAAATTTTTTCGATGATAAAGTTTAAGAATATATAAAGTGATTTTTAAAAAAATCTCGTTCATGCACACGCTATTTAGAAATTTTTTTTTTATTGTGAGTTCATTTTTAAGCAATCCTATGTGACGTTAAATAACTAATATACTTTCCTACTAAAAAAATAAATAAAAATTATTAACATTTGTTTAAATATACGAAATAAATTGACTTCAACACAAGACACTGAAAAAATATTATTTTTAAAAATGACTCTCAGTTCTGTGGAACATGCCGAGTCACCAAAGGCTTGACCGCCAATATTGCAGCCCCATTAGAAAAAAAATTAATTGGAGATGCATGCATTGAAATTTAATAAAAACATTTTAAAAGATGAATAGAATATCTTTTTTTTTTCGGATACAGGCTCAAATACATTAGTTCATGTGTATATATGATTTGCCTGAAGCAAAAATCTAATGTAAATACAAAACGAAAAATTTTAATATTTAATTTCGTAAAACTTAGATTCAATTTCCTAAAAGTTGTCCAGTAGATTTTTCTTAAAAATACCGCGCATCGCTTCCATGTTTAAATAAAAGATGAATAAAGCAGAGCTAGATGAACAAATATTTTTATTGAACATCGATTTTAAAACAATATTTACGAGTAAAGAGTAAAAAGAATAAATAAAAGCGAATAATAATAATAATAGATGAAATATTAGAAGGCCTACTACTATTAAAAAGTAATCAATTTAAACGTAGCTATTCTCGAGATGACTATGAAAGTGATAGACGTTAAGCTTATAATTCGATAGTTTATATTTTGCTTAAAATATAATAAATACTTTGGTTAACGTTACTTATTCCATATACAGATTTAACTTATGTTCCCTCAGAGCTTTTCCGGCACTTCGCCAGATATATATATATATATATATATATATATATATATATATATATATATATATATATATATATATATATATTATATATATATATATATATATATATATATATATATATATATATATATATATATATATATATATATATATATATATATATATATATATATATAAACTAAAAACTAAAAACTAAATAACTATCATATAATAAAATATACAAACACTTATTATATCAGGGCCAAAAATGGTTCAATGCATTGTAGTGGCTACTGAAGTTTTAATGTGCTCACGGTAGTATGGCCTTGTTTTTCAGATTTTGTTACGAATTTCAACATAACTTTTTCTTTAACACTTTCCTTCCAGTACTAAAGTATTTTGTGATTTACTCAGCAAATTAAGGATAAAAATTTTTACAAATTGGGATTTCGCTTAAACTTCATGTCTTAAATTCATTTCTGTAAAAATATTAAGGGTTTCTATTCATAATTTTTAAAAAAAATTAGTTTAATAATTATTTAAAAATATAAAATTTGTTTTAAATACCCCAATAGTGTATGCATTTTGTTTGGGTTATTATAATTATTATTTAGTAAAAATTTCGTTTCATTATCTTAATTATTTATAGAGTGGGATAGTTTTTATGTGCAACTCATTTAACATTACGGCCCCTAAACTTTGCACGTCTCTAACTCCACTAATGATGCTCAAAAACTAATAAAACTTGGTAATTCGTGTTAAAATATGTCATAAATTTGAAATATGGACTCAAAAAGGGGTGTTTCTATTCAAAATTTTGAAGTTGGTTACATTTTTAATATGAAGACGGCCCCTTATGCAAATTTTGTGTTATGAATTTAACTCAGAATGTTATTTGTTCACAAAGTCAAAAAGGTCCGATTCCATAGGATGACCAACGTCCGAAATAATCCTAGTGTTTACTTTTTTTTGTCCACAGCTGTACAGCTGTGGACCGAAAACGACCGAAATAATCACTAGTGGGTACTTTTTTTTGTCCACAGCTGTATAGCTGTGGACAAAAAAAAGTAAACACTAGGATTATTTCGGACGTTGGTCATCCTATGGAATCGAACCTTTTTGACTTTGTGAACAAATAACATTCTCAGTTAAATGCATGACACAAAATTTGCATAAAGGGCCTTCTTCATATTAAAAATGTTACTAACTTTAAAATTTCCAATAGCAACACCCAATTTTAATAATTTAGAAATATTAAGCATCCTCGAAAACCCTTATATCTTAGTTTTTGTTACATTTGGCTCAATATTTGACAAGTTATTCAATCGAATCACTTGATGACCTTTGGAGGACCATCTCCAAAATGACGGGCGTAATCTGAAGGTTCGTTGAAGGGGGAAAAAAGAAACTTTTGGTTAAAGATCTTGAGAAAGGTTTCCTACAAGGGATGTATAGTCAATGAGGATGAAGCCCTGATGTTATTTTTAGCCTCCTTTCCATTTTTTTTTAAAATTCGAAATATTTTTTTAATAGAAAAGTAGGTATTGACATGGTAGTCTTCCCAAGGTGTCCGTGTGTCTGTCCGTACTTCGTTGCCGAAATCGGTTCTATTTATCGGGTCTTAAGAATTATTTTTATCATTGAAAGGTATGACAGCAGATACCTAACTTTCATACTTTTTGTTCTTCTGTCTGTACGTCCGGACGGACATCTGTCCTCTTGTCAGTCGACGAATGACCCATTAAATTAGCATTGAAATTTAATTTTTAATCATTTAAATTGCTGTTGCCACATCAACAATAATTAGAGAATTAAAATTAAAATTTTAAGGATTAATTTTTTCCATATAAATCGGTTTGGAAAGACGTCATAAAATATAGCACAATGTGACTTTTTAAATGTTCATTATACTTGTTTACTAAGAAAGCGGTTTACAGTGTTACTTTTTTTTTGCTTAAAGAGCAAATTGGAATTAATTTACATTTCTTCAATTATCAATGCAATTTGGAGTTTATTCATGTTTTATTACTAAATGTTTCGGAAATATGAGGTTTTTTCAAATATTTTTGTTGTTGATACTTATTTAAGTATAAGAATCTCGTGTAATTTAAGGTGACATTTTCCAAACATAGCCAAATGTCAAGGAAAGGATGCTATAGGATTTGACTCATTCAATTTTACATATTTATTCTTCAAACTGCAAATAAATTTAGCAAACGATAAAGATTATTCATTTAGTTTGCGAAAGAAAATTAATAAAAGTAGCCAATTTTTAGCGTTGAAGAGTTCAAATTGCAACTGAATGTTGATTTGTCTATATTTGTTCTAAGGTTATAAATCTTGTGCAGAAGTGGTTATAGGTGACAGTTAAGGTTACTAATACACTTGTGTTTCGACGAGAGTTTCATTTAAGTATTTAAGTAACGGCACGTCTAGGCTTTTTAATTCTTTTAGAACTTCTCGTTTCAATAGCAAGTTTATTTCTGCAGTATAGTTCGAATATTTAAAGTTTATTAAGAAACAAATCGCAGAAAAAAATCTTTGAATATCATGAATCAACATTAAAGACATCTGTTATGTCATACTATAGAATTTTCAAGGTCTTTATTTAAAAATTTCCTTTTTTACAAAGCGGTGTTTGTTTATCAAGTTCATATTTAATCTCGTATACAAGGAGTAATTAAAAATATTTTGTGATTTACTCAGCAAATTATGGAAGAAAAGTTTTAAAAATTGGGATTTCGCTTAAACTTTATGTCTTAAATTCATTTCTGTAAAAATATTAAGGGGTTTCAATTCATAACTTTTAAAAAATTAATATAATAATTATTTAAAAATATAAAAATTGTTTTAAATACCCCATTAGTGTATGTATTTTGTTTGAGTTATTATAATTACTATTAAGTAAAAAATTCGTTTCATTATCTTAATTATTTATAGATTGGGATAGTTTTTTATGTGCAACTCATTTAACATTACGGCCCCTAAACTTTGCACGTCTCTAACTCCACTAATAATGCTTAAAAACTAACAAACCTTGGTATTTCGTGTTAAAATATGTCATAGATTTGAAATATGGGCTCAGAAAGGGGTGTTGCTATTGAAAGTTTTGAAGTTGGTAACATTTTTAATATGAAGACTGCCCCTTATGCAAATTTTGTGTCATGCAATGAACTCAGAATGTTATTTGTTCACAAAGTCCAAAAGGTCCGATTCTATAGGATGACTAACGGCCGAAATAATCACTAGAGTGGATACTTTTTTTGTCCACAGCTGTACACACACGTTTTATTTTATCGTTATAGATTAAAATGGTCATTGAAATGACAAGGAAATGGTCAAGCATACGTTTGAAAGAAAGATTTTTTTTATAAAGAAATGTCTTAGAAAATGATAAATGGAAATTGAATTGTTCCTTTTATGTAGAAACACCATGGTCAGACAGTTATTGTTATTAGAAATAATTTTATTTCTAGAATGGTTGCTGACAGTTCAAAAGTTTTCTAAGAAATATAACTGATGGTGATTCATCATGTTTCATAAGAAACTGCAAAGGCATTTTTGTGTCTTAATAAACAATTTTAAAATTTAACTTTTGTATGTTTTTCAAAAGTCATTTATCTTTACTCAGTTGCTTGTAAAGAGTTTGTAGTTGATTCACTGACTTCTAAAGTTTCTTTTGTTCCTAGTTTGAAATGTTCTCTTTGAAAATTTGTTGTTTTCAAAACAAGTTTGTAAAAGAAACTGTCACTTAGAACAGTTTTCGTACAAAATTCATGTGTTTAGAAAAGCAAAAAACGCAGCATTACTTCTCGCAGCATTTACTTCTATATTAAACTTAGAAACTAAAAAAAAAAAATATTTTTCATCGAAAATTCATTAATTATTACTTATCTTCTTCTACATTTATTTGTATTTTGAAAAAAAAAATGTACAATATTGCTAACACTAAAAAATAAGTAAAATCTATGTAAACATTTATGTCCTCAACTTATAACTTTTGTGACGTATACATATAATACCCTAAGGAGATCCTAGCATCCATTTATATGAAAGTTTCGTTTTACGTTCTTCGTGCTATATATTACTACAGAATTTTCTTTAAACTTTAACACTTTTTATAAGTTAGTCTAAATTGCCGCGTAACATATCATAGGAATAACATTATCGAATTCTTAGTTTTTGATGCCTTAAGCATCATCCGTTTAGAAAATTTTAGGGACTGTAGTAGTTGTATAGAAGATCTAAAAATGACTTTTAGCGTTTCAGAATGCAGATATCAGTCGTCTATTTTTTTGTGTGCAAAAAATGACGAGGGTCAAGCACAAAATATGAAATTTTTTTAAGCAGTAAGTTGGAAAGGAATTTAGCATAAAATATGATAGAATGGACTATTAAATTGAAAAAAATGACAAATCGACATAGCTCGTCATCAAAGCTTGCTTGGGCATTTATATCACAAAAATGTGCATTTTTAAAATTGAACCTGCTGGGCTATTGACGACTTATTTAAATAATTATTTTTTCGGTGTGGTATCTCTGTTTTAGACAAATTCAGGATAAAATGATCGAATAACCTTCTAATCAAATGAAGAGTACAGGGGAAGAACCCCTTCATCGCTTGGGAATCTGTCTGCAGGTCTGCTTGGCGAAGATAGCTAATCATCGCCTAAACTGGTGTAAAAAAAACAGATTTTCCTTGGTTCTTATCACGTGGCGCACGGGTTTACTATCTGTATGATAGAGATTCACGGCAGACACTAGTCTGTTGCTTGAATCACGGTAGAAGAACCAAGGGCGAAACTTGTTTCCGGTCGTCTATACTTTCCAAGTAGAACTGAATATTTACAGATTTCTTGTCGATGAAGGGGTTTTCCACCTTGTACTCTTCAAATCTAAAGGTTTGACACATTTCAAGTACAGGGTGGCGCAAATAAAAGTGGCCCCGTCGTGTAGATAGGAATAAGATAGAAATAAGATAGAATTGTTGCCAAGTCAAAAACCAATACAAAAACAGGTTTGCTAAGTGAAACTATAGATCGCTTGAATATTAAAGCCGAACAAACGCTTGGCGATTTATTTGCCGGCAACTATGCTATGATTTGAAAAGCTATTTGGAATGCAATGTAAACTGAGGGTTTGTACAGCTGGGTAAAATTAGTTCCCACTAGTAATTATTTCGGCCGTTATTTAACCTAGAGAAATCGGACTTCTTTGTTAATACAAAACATTCTAAATCGATTGCAAGACACAAAATTCGCATAAGAGACAGTTTTCATATAATGCGCACTAAGATCTGAACTCGCCTATAGTTCATGAGTAGCTCTAATGTGATGCTAATCCAACCCAACCAAGCAAAAACAGGTTTGCCAAGTGAAGCCATTGCACGCTTGAATAATATTTTGTTTTTAACTTTAAGGCTTTCAGACGGCTTCAATAGTTTTTCTCGCCAAGCATCTCAATGCATTCCTATCTCTACCATATAATAAATGGCACCGGGGCCATTTTTATTTACTCCACCCTGTATATGAGGGTGCTCCTTAGAAAATATTAAAAGTTGCTTTTAAAATAATTCATCTCGAAACATATTTTCAAATATCTATTTGTTTGAAAAATAGGTGTTTGTAAAGAATGTATGAGTAGGAATTCTCTGGGGTCTTAGGAAGATAAGACAATTAGGAGATACACTTTTCGGGGAGGTTGTACTCTGTGTCCCCTTGAAATATCGCCAACCTCTCTGTTGCAAGACTCTCCCCTTAATCTTTCATTAATGAATCGCCTAAACAGAAAATCGTACAAAAGAAATAATCCCACTGGAAAGAATGAATACCGTCGGAAAATGACGATGCATCATGGCGTCACATCTGTTTCCTGAACTGAACTGAAATGAAGATGGCATTGTCCCATAGAGTTAAGAAGATGGAGATGCTTGGCGCGAAAAAGAGTGAAGACGCCAGAAAGTCGCCAACTATCCTTACTAGTCTAAACAAACCTCTCACTCAATGTTTGTTCATCTTACAGCGCATGTTATTGTTGACTTGTGTCGCCAGGGCATAACCTAGAAGGCAGAAGGGCTTCCATTGTCACAAGGCTTTGACCACCCATGAGCGTTGGAAGTCTAACTTCTGCTCCGAGATGACACCGTTGCGGGAGTCAAAAGTCGTCAAGTTGATGTAATTGGTTGGTAGACATATTTTCAGGCTTGTGTGCTTGGTCACAAGACCCACTTATAAACCTTCGTCAAGAAAGACGGACACGACATACACACACATACAAGACAGATGCTGCCATCTATCGCCACCTCCACAATTTAGACATGTTCCTGAAGGGGAGGGAAATAGTCTCCAGGGACCTGTACCCGTGGGAAACTGCGCAATGACCGACCACAGGACTTTCGGACCCAACAGATTTAACGAGCACGTACTCCGCATATACTCGGTGGGGCTTCAGTGG
The DNA here is from genome assembly GCA_019343175.1 of Oedothorax gibbosus. Classification (NCBI taxonomy): domain Eukaryota; kingdom Metazoa; phylum Arthropoda; class Arachnida; order Araneae; family Linyphiidae; genus Oedothorax; species Oedothorax gibbosus. The sequence continues at coordinate 15,054,106 of CM033277.1, read as the reverse complement.
TACCGAGACTCGATTGCGGGACCTTCCGATCCCGACACCGAGATCTTAACCACTAGGCTCCCCACGGCCCTCAAGTTGATGTAGTAAGCCTAGATAAATTTTACTTTAGAATCGTGCTAAATAATTCCCCGAGAGCGTTTGTTTAGGCTTACTACAAAGCAATCAATGGCATCACTTAGCAAATCGGTTTCTGCATTGTATTTTGCTCGGTAGCATCTTCATCTTCTTCTAAACTCTATACATGGCCCATTGTCCGACCTTAGGGCCCCCTACCATGTTAATGTCGAAAGTTAGGTCAACGGGAGTGCATTTGATTGCAGCAGGGGGGCTGGGCGGACTTTTTTGTTGTTCATATTATGATATTAAATGTTTTCCCTCTTCAGGTACACATTATGCGAGGGGGAATAAATGTAATATTTATGCTATTTATCCCAAACTATAGAAATTTTAAGGAAGGACTTGGTACGTAGGAGTTTTCGATCTTGTAAAATGTATCTTAATAATTGGGTGGCAAATTTACGAAATAACGTATAGTATGATCTTATAAGTATGGTTGCACAATGCAGCAGATACTACCCGCCGTCTCTAGATTATTAGAATATTTAAAAATATTTGAATATTTTCTAGGCAAAATGCCCGATTTATTTGAGGATATTCAATCTAGACTTCTTAAAAATTAACCCCTATATATTTTTAATATGCTAATCAACAACATATTGTTCACTTATGACTTATAAAAGAACAAAATCACAATATTCGAACAATATCGGGATTTTGTGTAAAACCTTTTTTCAAAAAATTAGAATATTTGTATTTAATGTGAATGGTCCACGTGGTGCTAAAATTTCGCATAAATGGTGACGTAGTGCAAGTAGAAATAGAACTCTTCATCGTTCATGAACAAAATTTAATTGGTTGCTCTTTTAAAAAAATAAAAACATTTCTTTTGTTTCTAAGAATATCATTTTGACGTTACGGCAATAGAGGATTACTCAGCAAAGGATAGTAAGAAAGCATCTCCGGGACATTTATCAGTAAAGTAAAATCCCTGCAAGAAGCAGATTAGAGCCTCTAAAAAGATTTTGGTATTCAATCATGCAAGTAAATCTATTCAATGAGAGGACGATGACAAAAACTCAGATGTAGTCAGAAAGAGGAGGAATTTAATTTCCAATAATTTCCCACTCATCGATTTCAATATCACTCTACAAAATAAAAACATTGGGGGGGGGGGGGGGGTCAATATGACTTTCTTATGGGCCCCATTTGAGATATTAGGTCATTAATCATGTTGAGCAAAAGATATCCGCCATGACAGTTGTTTGGTGAAATATCGTATATTTGGCAGAATCACCCAGTTGAATTATTTTGTATTTGCTAACTAATGAAATTTTTAACAAATTAAGCTTTCTATAAAAATGAAATGTATGTGAAAGTTTCAAGTCCCGAAATCTATGAAATTATTTTGTTTACATGTGACTGAAAAAGTTATTTTGAAAATTAATAACGATAATTGGTTAGTTTTAAAACTTGGACGAATTTTATGTGTTTCGCGGAAAGACTTTTTAAAATCAAAACATATTAGCCATAACTAGATTAAATTTTCTAATGCAAGATTGCGAAGCGATTTTTTCATGCTTATAGATCACGCTTATGGATATGAGTACCCAATTTCGTTGTGATACATTGGCATAGATACTAACCGTTCGCTTTAAAAAAATATATAGAAATATATTATTTTCCTGAATGGTATTTGATCCCCCCCCTCCCGAGCATATTGGACAAATATATGAGATTCTGTCGTAGTCCATAAAATGAACACTTATGAAAGGATTTACTCCGTGAATGCAATACCTTTTTATTACTCTTTTACTATCTGTTTTAGGTTAAGTACTAGGAGTGAGTTAAAGAATCAAAAAGACATGTTACATCTCGAGGCTTTGGTGAATAGTTATTCTTATGAAATACTTGCCTTTGTATATTAGTTTATATATGCGAAAAATTATATTTCATTATTATATTTGCGTTTACTACGAAAAATGTAGGTACTAATGTTTAGTCTCTATAAAAATTTTTAAGCAAATTGGAACGATTCAGATTAACTTAATAAAGAAATTTCAAACAAAATAACTTATTAAAAATTTTCTGAATACTCAGTTTGCTCATCGAATGTCAACCTTTATTAATGATGACTCCAGAGTTCTAATCCTCGTTAATTTAACTACCGAAAATATTAGTTTATTTCAATTTATCCTACACAACTAATAGCTACATTCACGAATCACAATAAACTGAAACATTATTACCTCACTTTGTTACATTGTATCACCTTCCCAACAAAGTCAGCCAGTAATTGCCCCTTCCCGCAACTTAGTAGCCTAATACGTAAATTGTCGAATGTAACAAGGGTTCAAATCCATACAGCAAGATTTCCGTACAAACTTCCTTTTCACGTAAATATTGATAGGAAGAAGCGTAGCGGGAAATTCTCCCATAGATTTGACTCCTTTTCACATTTAACGATTCATATGAATCTAACAAATGTCTTTACTAACCTCTTCGCCAAATGAATAGGACGAGACTGTTGTCTGGCGCAGATAGCAAAGGCGAAAGCGTGTTGTCAGCTCTATCCTTTGAGCTTACAAATGGCCCACCCAAGGATTTTGTCAGTTCGCATTAACTATATCGCCCTCTTGTATGCCTACCTACGATATTCACTTTTTATTGTGATTGTTAAGATCGGGTAGAATTGATAGCATGGACCGATTTGCCCTCAATCTCCTTTTGACTTTGGAAAAAGTGGTTTGAGTGGTTGGGAAATATAGGGTAGTATGGTTGGGGTATAGGGTAGAGTTAGGTTGAAAGGTTTATTTGAGAACGTTACAGTCAATTTTGGGCAATTGTGGGCTAACTAGATTGGGACCTATTTTTTAAAAATTGATTACGAATGGATAAATCTTCCTTGCCAGAACCAGGATTGCAACCAACGCATTTTGGTGAATAAGATAGGATCTCTGACTAATCGGTCATCGTCTGGAAGAGTGGTGTTGAACTTGACTTGAAAGTATCAACGAATGCAGTTTACTTGTCCACTCTATGCTGCCGTGAACAGGTAAACGGCAGTATCTAGACTAATGATTTAGATCATTATTGTAAGCACTAAATAACTAACATATAACAAAATATACAAACACTTATTATTTCAGGGCCAAAAATGGTTCAATGCATTGTAGTGGCTACTGAAGTTTTAATGTGCTCACGGTAGTATGGCCTTGTTTTTCAGATTTTGTTACGAATTTCAACATAACTTTTTCTTTAACACTTTCCTTCCAGTACTAAATTCTTTGTTGAGTTATAAAAGAAATAATAATACAAATTATTCAAATTCGTACCGATGATCAATATAAGAGTTTCCCAGCGAGCTTCACCAACCTAACCAAGCTGTCAATATTTTAGATAGTGAGGACATCCAAATTAGAGTTGCTGGAGATTTCCCAGCATCTATTAAAATACTTAGTTATAACTTGTCACGAACTTTCAAATTTTTTATTACGCTGGATGGATTTTGGTTTATTTCAAAGGGTTACCGGTTTTTTTTTTATTCCTACACCAGGAGTAACTGGACTGCAATCTACACCGTCAGAAATTCAACTAAGTTTCCCACAAAAAAGTGGTTCATATAGTAGCTACAACGGTTGTGTGGTGAACTGTTTCATAATGTTTTCAGTATTCGGTTGAATAATTTGGTTATTATAATTTGGTTTCCAAAACCTGACAAATGGTTCAATCAAATAAAGAATACATAGGGTAACATTTCACTACACAGAAATTGCAGCTACTAGAAACTATATTTTTTGTTGTGAAACCTAGTTGTTTTCTGTTGAAATAACAGTTTAGATTAATGTGCAGTGCGCAAGGGCGATTGCGGCTAGTTCCTGATCAATCGGTTGTATTTTAACCATTTACACTATTACGTCAGTATCTTAAGTCTCCACATGACGTCATTCGCATACTATAATATAGAAGGTATCGATCTGAATTCTGAATTCATAAAGGGTTAAGCTATCAGATGTTGAGAGCCAGCTTGCATGGTGACAGTGCAGTAATTTCAATAAATGCACAAGAACCCATTTCTATCAATATCACAGCGCCCACATAACCTAATGATGGTAATCGACCGGTTTCTCACATACTTTACCGGTTCGTATCACTACCATACCATAAACGTATTTGTGCTGGAAAAAATATCCTTCAAAAGTCACGGTGGTCCCCGAGTACATGAGTGCTCGTTAAATCTGTGGAGTCCAAAGACCCGACGGCGTTAGAGTATGATGTCGCTCTACAGTACCTAGACAAATTATTAGACGCACTGCAAGATTTCATGTATCAATCAATTATGAAAAAAAAAAACCTTTAGAAGGACATTTGTGTTCCTAAACTTAAGCTATTGAATAGAAAATACTATCTGCTACACTTAATACATATATCGACATCTTTTTTAATGATATGGCATTCTTTGGTATGTTTTCATCATTACTAAAAAAATACAGTGCGTCTAATAATTTGTCCAGGGACAGTAAGAAGTTCCTTTGGGTGCCTGGTCATTTGTTGACTATGTCACTTGACCAGCGTTCTAAATTACGAGGCGTAATTGCCTTTGTTTAAGCTCCTCACAAAAAGCTAGAAAAAGACAGCCGGAAACGATGAACTTAACTACCTATCGATAGCCGAATACGCAGCAAAAGTGGGAAATCTGTTTACTTTGTTAACCCATAAAATTGATATTAAGGATTTCTTATAACAATTTATGTTTCACGTGACGTAGAATCGTTCATGCTTTCATTCAAGGATTTCATTGGTGGTTTAGGTGATTGTCGAAAGGACATGGTAAGCCTCTCCTCCTTCTACTACATTGATTAACTAACGGAGACCTAATTTTCATTCTTGTGGCACTATTGTCACTTGAGACGTGAAACATCTCCATTATTTACTAACTCAGCCAACAGCAAATTCTTAATAAAATACGTACATTCGAAACAAAATTCGACAAAAAATTACAGCCAAAACATCAAATCCTATAAATATGTTAATCATAAATTTCTAAGCGTAAAATACCGCAATTGTGGTAATCCTTAAATAACAAATTTCTGTGGGATTCCTTCACAGCCTATTATTAAAATATACTTCTTGGTTACGATACGAGCTAATGACTTGTATCCTTATCTCGATTGTAAACAATAGAAAAGTAGATTAATAGGAAAACATAATAGAAAAAAAGATTGTAAACTAGCATAAGTCCTTATACCACAGAACTGTGATCAAAAATTCAGAAAGCCCCTGAAAAGGAAAACGGGCCCCTAAAATAAGCCTCATTTGATCCCAGGACGAGACCTATCTGATATCAGGACCAAACCAGGACCGAAGGTTGTATTTAGTAGTTTCCGTGGAACAGTTTTCTTACGCTACTGTAGTTTTTGAGAATAAGTCCCATCTCCGCCCAATACTCACTTCGAATTACAAGCGATATGATAGTGATTAGTTAAGCTTTTGTAGTTAGTGAGATTATCAAAAATTTAAAAATATGTTGTCTCAAAATCTTAATAATCGAAATGTGGCAAAGTTCTAAAGACGGTTAAATCTCTGATCGACGCAATCAAGAACAGACCTATACTATGCCCGATCAATTTATATGATATGTATCGAAACAATATTCCCTAAAATTAACATGCAAGTCATTTCTTCCATTGAGTGTAGCTTTTGCTTTATGTATCATATATCCTACATACTTCATCTCAAGGTTTCTGACCTTTCACGCTTTCACTTCTAAAACGGCACAAGCAGCCGGACAACTAAGGATTCAATAATGATATTCCTATCACATATTACGCGGAAACAAAATTCCTGCGTAGCGAAAGTGTTAAAGAATTAAATAAAAATGTAGAAATATTTTTTTTTATTCTGAGTGAAGTAGAGGAAAATTTCTCATCCCTCTTTTCTCAGGGTAACTCGAATTTGCTACTAGATTTGATTCACCATTAAATCTACAGGATGGTTAAATCAGAAATAGAGAATCGAGAACTCAGAACTTGACTTGAAGAGGGGTGGGTCGACGCGGGGATGTGAACCCGGGACCTTTTGCACCCTAGCCCAATACTATACCCTCTACTTTAAGTAATTACTCTATCGCGGTTTCTAGAATTGAGTAATTGTGCTGTGACTACTACACACACTAGCTACTATGGCCTATAAAAAGAGTCTTAAAAACATCATTGAAAATCTAAAACAAATATCATGTGAAAAATAATCCATAGTTGCTTCCATCCCAGCGCTAACTGAACTCTAAAGAATGCCCCAAGTAATAAAAATCACAAGACGGGAAACATGGCAGAAGAAATTCCCCTGGAAATCTTCCAAAAGCCCAGTTTTAGAAGTTCCCCAATCCCCGACGAAATGAAATCCTGCTACAACAATTTTTCAAACGTTTACAGAAAACTTTCTTCCTACAGGGGGAGGGGGGTTCAAACCCCTCCTTGAATACTCCTTTCCCTTCACAAGGGCTGAGTATTGATGTTTAAATAAGATATACGGCCGCAAGATGCGATAAAAGAGTTGTTTATTTCCATGCGTAAGGAAACAGATAGATTTAAAAACTTCCCAATCTTCATGAATTTTGCAGGGCATTTTTATGCGGCCTTTGCTTTTACATGAGGTTGGGTCGATGAAATCTTATTTATCTAATTTAGGAAGATTGTAAACAAAGAAAAAATGGAGGGGGTTCAGGAAACGAATAGGTTTTTAACTGGGAAAATAGGTCAGGAAATGTTTTGAGATTTTGTTTAGTGGTCTATTGCTTTCCTTTGTCTTAAGTCTATGAAATTTTTAAAAGCATATTTTGTATGATTTTATAAAAAAAATATATATTTCCCTTTCATTGAAAATATTTAGTGATAAATTGTTTATTTTTTATTAAACTATTAAATGTTACGAAATTTCTCATTGCTTGGCTTACCTTATTCATTATAAATAAAATTTAGATAAAATATATATTCCAAAATGAAATCTTTTTTTCTATTATAAAACTTTCTTTAACCAGTAAGCAAATATTTCGCAAGAAATTCTTTTAGTTTAAAAATTTCTTACTACCCTGAGGCTATTTCAGAAAGATATTGTATTTGCATATTTTACTTACAAAAACGGTTTATTTATAGAAATATAAATGAGTAAAATTCAATGTGAATAAAAGCCTATCACTGAAAGAAAATTTAAGTGTCAAAACTTTGACAAAATTTTTCTTTTGACAAACTTTTACTAATAAAGAATATTTTGATATAGTTAAAGGACTATACATCAAAGTTTCGAGATTTGTTGAATGTGGTAGTTATTATTCACACCATTTAAAAAAAGTTTTTATGTGACATTTAAAATACGCCTCCAATATAATTCAAGTATTTTGGTTTGAGGACATGAAAAAATGCATGTCTATGAATTTCTTAACTAAAAATGATTTATCACGCATCCAAAAATATAAAAATAGTACATACTTCAGTACATCATTTTTAAAAAACAAATTTATAACTTAGAAAATAGAATATATGCTTCCAGACTTTATGAAAAGGATAAGCTAACGTTCATATCGTCATATTTTCTGACTTCGAAATTTATTCGATTATTTTTATTCATTAGGTGTTAAAAATGAAAGAACTGTCATAAATATATTTTATAGAAGTTTCCATAACTTTCTATCACAGTAATTATAACTATCGTTTGTTTTATTAATTTTATTATTTTTTTTTGCCACGTTATGGAAAAATTTAAGAGTACGTTTTATAATAGTTCATATAGAGATTTGTAGAAGATGTATATTTTAAATAATTAATAGGAATATGTAAAAAGGTTATTTTTTTTAATAAATATTTGTCACTTTTTAGACATTCATTTTCTAGATTAAAATTAATAAACGTAATTTTTATCGAGCACAATAAAATTAATGCATTCAAAATCACTTTTCACATGATTCTAGAGTCTGTAATTGTACGTTTGGACATGGGCAGCTTTTGGTTGTTCAATTATGGTTAAACTAACCAATCAGTACTCGTAAGATCTAATCAAGATTTGAATCCCATTAAAAAGACAATCAAAAGTAATAAATAGTTTTAATACGTAATTATTCATTAATAACTTGTAAATGAGAAAATGTATAATGAAATGTAAAATGCATAAATGTAAATAAAATATTGACTTTTAGTAAAATAGAATACTGTTTTTTCCTTTCTAAACAAATAATGCAAACTATCACAGAATCTTATTTTGATATATATTATGACGTAATTTAAATCTGACCTAACTTTATGCACATAAAAGATGGAGTGCATTTAACGAAAAATTCCAAAAGATTCTTTCAATTTTTTTTATATTTGTTATGCTTTTATATTATATGCTTTTACAACAATTTTATGCTGTTATGATGACGTTAATTATTTAATATCCATAAATATTGTCTTACTCATAACAAGTAATATCCGAAATACATAAAATAATATTAACAAAATAATATTACATAAAATAATATTATAAAATAGTTAATGCTTTACATTTCACACTGAATGAATTTTATTATTATTCGAATTAACGAACGAATATAAATAAAATTGCATTAACTATTTTTTCTTTGCGTATCAAAATTACAACTATCATTTGTCAGAAACTTAGTATTATAAACTATCTAACGAGCATAGTATCACCTCAAATCAGTTATGCCAAATACCATTAAACCAGATAGATTGCCATTCCATTAGTCCCAACTACCCATTAGACAGAACTTACCAAACCGAGACCAACACCGCTATTTGCAATGTAAAAATCCCCATACAAAAAAGAAATAGTTATTGGATAGAAAATCTTCTGAAAGGGGGGGGGGGGGGGGGGGGCTGTTTGGTCATTCACCCCCCCCCCAGTTAGCATTGATCAAAAAAGAAAGCGTTGTCAGACAGAACTCTTTTCGAACGAAAATGGAGATGGCGGGAAAAAACACGAATAAAAAGTAGTCATTCTATTTAACTAATGCAGAGCAATATTAGTGGGATTCTAGGAGAGCGACTATTCTCTGGTTGTTTAGGTTTTAGGAACTATTCTGAAGCCTTTTAAAATTATTTTTGACTGGATGTTATTTTACATACATATGTAGAATTATTGAATATTCATTCATCCGTTCCAGAGAAAATAATGTCAAGTGATGTTGACGATAATCTGGTAATGATTTTTAGCCAACTTTCTTCGTTTTAATTCGAAAGGTTAAAAAAATAGAAATTATGTAGACATCGTGGAGATGTCCATCTGTACCCGAATTCGGTTCTATCCGACCGATAATTTTTTTTTGTTAGAAAAGTATATCAGAGACCCATATTTTAAAATTTTTTGTCATATTAAATTGGTGTATATTGTAGCATTGTTATTAGTTGATGAATTATTTTGTTGCATTAAACCTTCATAATTCCTTAATACAAGCTTAAATGTAAATAAAAAAAAATCGTTTTTTTAAATAAAAAAAGGACGCCTTCTGCGGCTGCTTAAAAAAATAACGTGAACCATCAACGAACTTCATTTGTGATATGTATTTGACTATCATTCTAAACTAGTTTATATCAGAAAAATAAAGTTTTCTACAATTTTTTTAAAATTTTAAATACAGTTTTTCGTGCGATTATTGAGTGGCAATGGTGATCTAAAAGTATAAAAATGGCTTTGTAATATTAATTATTCTGTATAAAACTATGCAGTATTTTTAAAAATAATTGAAGCATTTCGATTCAAATTTGCTTGAGATTTTTAATGACTACTAGTTTCGAGATGCGTTGAATTTTTTGACGTATTACACTTGTCTGTAGCATTTGTAGTATGGGCTATACAAGTAATGGATAGACAGACGGACGTAAAGTCAGAGCCCTTATTAAAGCTTCCACTTTTTAGGTTATAAACGTAGCGCGTGGAAGCTAAATTTGAAATATCATTTCGGTTCATTTTTACTATCACTGTCGAAAAGTGGAATGATGTTTCTTTAATATCTCACAGCAGACAATTTTCGCAGAGCAGAGTTGAGTTAGATAGGAGTAAAGTTTCAGACAATTTTGCTCCAATCCATTGAGATAGATTAAAGTCTTGTCAAGAGTTAAATGAAGCATAGATTTTGGTAAATTAAATGAATTTTATTATTATTCGAATAAACGAGCGAATATAAATAAAATTACATAACCTATTTTTTCTTTGCGTATCAAAACTTACAACTATCATTTGTCAGAAATTGAATTCAGAATTGAACTGAATTTCAAACATAAATGTCACCGTTGCTATTTTTAACTGTTTTTATCTTACGGTATTAAGGTGTTTACGCTGAGTTTTCTTAAACATAAAACACAAAAAAAAATGATTAAATTATCGATTAATTATACTTTTTATTACTCTTAAATTGACTTTACATCATTGGAATGGTTATGTTTGCAGTTCGAGTTAACTATGTTTTATGTTGGTTTTATACATTTTGATATTCATAGCCTACGATACATTAATGTGGCTGTCAAGAAAAAAGTAATGTTCTTTTATACACGAAAAACTTTTACGACGTATAAACTACAATTTATTATTTCTTTATATACGAGTTCAAAAGTAAACTTGTAGGCTTGCGTCTGCAGTTTTTAAGCAATATCCATTAGTTATAAATTCAAAAAATAGTTAAGTTTTAGTTTTATGCTATTTCTTATAAGTTATCTTTAACTCTTTAATTTATATACTTTAAGGGGACGCATTACCCAAAATTTAGGGCTGCCCAGAAAATAATTAAACATGCTCGAATGCTTTGAGCTAAGGATATTGCAGAAAAAGAAGGATTCTTTTATAATGGTGGAGGTTTATTGAAAATGATATAGTGGTTTGGTAAAAGGGTTTTTGAAATTTTATGTTGATTTTTAAAATTTTTAATTTTTTCAGCTTGTGAATGGTTAAACCCTAAGGCTTTTAGGTAAATTAATGTAGAGCTCCATAATTTTTTTCTTGTGTTGAAACATATGCGTTTAACAAAAGTTGGTATGGTATAAGGTCTAGTGTGAATAGATTTTTTTTTAAATGATGAAGGTGAAAATTTACAAAAAATCTTGGTTTTTGGCCATTTTTATACATAAAGCTACATAACTTTTTTTTGTTCAACTGATAGCTCAATATCCATACCAACTTTTATTAATAAATGTTGTGGGAAAATTTTGAAAAAAAAATCCATCACAAAATTCTTTAAATTGTAGGAGGAGTAGCATTTTGAAAAAACGTTAACATTTAAATTTAAAAAAAAAACAAAACTTACGTTTTAATATTTATAATTTTTTCGTATATGTTTATTGAATGTTAATTCTTTGTAAAAATAGTTTAATTTGAATGCTAGCGATAAAAATACTGAATTTAATTTTTTGGGTACCGCGTCCCCTTAAGTGTGAAAAATGAAGTATATTCTAATACTCAATTTTCCTATGCAATATATATATATATATTTTAGTTTCAATCAACTCTACAATAAGGATAAGGTTAAAGAAATAAAATACCTTAAACCATAGAGAGATTGGTTAAAATCCCTGACACTTGAAAAAAAATAGCTTTACGTATGCATTTAGTGCGTAAAGGTCTTATCTCCGATTAGTTCACTGTGCTGTCTAACTACTTTATTGTATCCACATCACAGTTCACTACTGTTGAGCCAGATCGTGACTTGGAATTTTAATTTAATGCGATAACTCAAACACTATAAATAATGAGTTAGTTCATAACGGTTTATGACGATACATACATCATATGAATATTTATATATTATAGGAACTGCATTTTGTGGACGATCCCTAAAAGTTTAGAGAGTAAGCGGCACCTAAATGTCCGAACAAAGTTCTCGAGAATCCGGCCTATCCGGTTTCGTAATTCTATCTCTTCCCTGAAACATTGTGGCTTCACTAATCGAACAATGTTTTTATTTCTGGAGCGATCGGAAACATTTTGTCTTGGGATCAAACTCACTTTGCACACAGCGAACGTTTCGCAGAAAAGAACCCAGTAAATAAGAATTTGAGTAGGAGCTATGATTCATAGTCTGGTTTTGAACATTTTCGGATGTCTATTTCTAGATTATGGCTTGATGACACAGCTTTAAGGTAGCTACGTAAGGCTCGTAATTTAGAACTGCGGTCAAGTGAGGAGATCGACACCTGAGATGGCACCAAACGTAACTTCGAACGACATAATACGTTGACTTTGTGGTACTTTAGACTTCATAGATTTAACGACCACGTATGTCTTAGCATATATAGAGGACCTAGTGATTGTAATTGGATTTTATTTATTTATTTACACTAAATTTTTTTTTCTTCTTCAAATTTTAGATTGTTATTATGCAAGAAGTAATATAAAAATTTTGTAACTGGTCTGAGCTTATCAAAATTATTTTGTTAATATTTTATGGGGTGTCTAAATGTTTCTCCAAGAACTAATGTCTAAATATTATGCCAATACATCCCACATTTCTTTTTCGATTTAATGTTCATTATTTTAAATGGGAACAAAAACTAGGAAGGAATCGTAGTTTCTTTGTACTTAAAAAAGTTAATTAGAACAAAAATAATTACACGGAAAACGAAACTACGAATATATAAAACTATAATCAGACTAACAGTTATCTATGGGTCAGAGACATGGATAATAAATGAGAAACAGAGAAATATGCTAATAATCAGGAAAAGAGAGATTTTAAGAGCCATATGTGAACCTATCGAAGAAAAGAATGTTTGGAGTTGGCTCAATAATTGTAAAGTGGCAAAACTTTTGGCAACGAGATACATCTTTAATATCATAAAGGAAAAGGGAATCTAATGGCTAGGACATATATAAAGAATTGACAATGGTAGAGGAAAGAAGATTTTTAAGGGTCAGTGTCAAGAGCTAGGTTGAATTATCGTCGCACTAGAGCTAAAAGAAGTCTTTTGGTGACGGACTTCATAATTTAAAATCAGTCACGTGACGAGAAGCCACCTTAATAGGAATACTACGTAACTTTTAAGGGAGACATCGTGCATAGTGTTGGGATTTTGAAGCATATTTTACGTGCAGACTCTCTACATGGGGTATTTTTCGTCAGGATATTTAGCTATACCGTTTGTAGGTCGGCAGTTACGTTATTTTTTGCAATCCTCAGACCCGAACCTGGGGCTTTTCGTATACAAGTGCTTTACCGATTGGGCCCTCCAGTCCCAGGTCAGCGTCAAGGAGAAAAGAATAGTGGAAGGCATATAGGTAAAGCAGAATAGATTAGTTGCAGAAAGATTCAAATAATCTTATTAATAATCTTTAAAGGATATACGTCTTTGGAGTCGTATTGTAAGAGGTCATGATCCAACACGAACTGTAGTGGTAGATAGTTTAACTTTTCAAATAGGGTTTTGACTTATGCCAGTATTTCAGTCATTGGCAAACATTGCCACTACTCTTTTATAATGAAACGATGCAACGTTTTCTACATTGACGTCTGACAACAACCCCTTTTCTTCCCTGACAAACAAATTACACCCACTCGCGCAAAACTTTCAACTCTGAATAAATTTTCCAACCCCCTTTCGTTCACAATCCGTGAAAAGGAGCTCTCTATGGTAATTAGAAACTCAGTGTAAAAATCATGAGTTTTACAGCAAATCGCTTTTGGAGTAGAATAGAAACCTCTTTATTCGGAATTAAGCATATCCATGCATAATTAACTCATTTAAAATTCCAAAATTCGCTTTTAAGAAGCGTTTGCGGACGATGTTTAAATACTTCGGGAAATCTCTGACTTGAAAGCGTTGTTTCTTTGAGTCTCGCTCGGGTGACGTCGATTAGTGGAGGGTATAGATAGAAGCGCTTCATGAATTTATTGAATTACGTCTGTAGTAATTAAATAGGTTTGTTAAATGAAATCTGTATAGTGCAATTAAGGATTTATTTGGTTATATGTATATCCAGTACTAGCCAAGGAGGAAGACATTACCAAAACAGTTATTTAAAATACCAATTCTCTATCTTCGTCTGTGCAATTATTTTATATTATTTACAATTATACTATCATAATTGTAAATTCTGTAATACTTTGTAATTATTTTAGATGTATTTTACACTTTTACAATAACATACTTTCAATAAAATTACTCACTTTAAATTACTTTCTGTCGAGTAGAACAAACTTGCTAATTAAAACAAGTTTTCGGGAATAAAATAGAAAGTCTGTTTATAGTTTGGTTGTTTATTTGAAATCGAACAAGAGCGTGCCTTATAAATATTTCCGACCTAGTCAACTGTTGGATCTGTCGAAATCTTTGTAGAAGATTTACTTCACTTCTTAGCATCTCAAATATTTTGATTGTGGAATTTTCCACTTTGAAAACAGGTTGCCAATCCCATGGCGTTTGGCGAACACAGTGGATTATTTTGCTAGTTTGGTTAGAAATGTGCCACACTAAAACTACCCATGAATTATTAGTGAAAGGAAAATTATAGTTAATTGCTGATGGTCGTCATGAATTACATGTGCATTTCCTTTCTAACTTGACTTGATCGGCAATAGATTTGTATTATCTGTTGTATGTATTATTTAATATATTCAGTATCACCTCGGGGAACGCTATAAGTCAAAATATAGCTATGCAATAATAGTGAACTCGATGTAAGTTCGAACTGCATTTCACTTGAGAAAATGTTTCTACACCTTAAAGAAATATGCGCCTGCAAAAGCAATTAATCGCCAAATGTAGTAACTCATGCCCAAACCAAAATCTTCCTTATCCTTTTTCAGTGTGGGCTTTTCCGCAATCAAAATATTTGAGATGCTAAAAACTGACAGGCGGAATATACCCGCCTCTGCTAAAAAGTAAATTTTTCCTATTTGAGATCATTCAAAACACAGTTCGTAGTTTCAACAGCTATATTGCGTAGAAGTAGGTAAGAAATATCAAGCTAATGGACAAGAAAGCCAATAAGCTTACCGTCATAAGCCATTGCAAGAGGATTGTGAGTGTTTTACCGCAAGTGATGCATCGCTTACTTTAAAGTCAATTACTGACTAATTTTAATTAAAATGTTACTAGTGTGAAAGATACCATTAGACGCGTTTATAAAAGGGTTGTTGTTTGTAAATGAATTTGAAATTCATGTAACTTCCTCATTATAGTAGAAATCAAATGATATTTTCTACATTTTTAGGACACTATGTATCAGCAAATGATAGATCATTTGGACTTTTCCCAGTGATGTTACTGTGAAGGAAGACTTACTGAAAGATAGAAAAAATTATCGGATTAAATCTATAAGTTACATTTTCTTTTCTAATACACGACCCCCCCCCCCCCCTCTAAGCTTAAGAAGTTTGAAAGCGGCCCCACTTCTTTGTTTGGAGTTAAGATTTTCAAAACCCATGCCAATGTTTTGATCTAACGGAATCTCTTCTATACACTCTCTCCCCCCCCCCCAAACTCCTACACACAAAGTATGGGGGTTGTGAACTGAACTGAAAAGGAGAGGATAAATAAAGTCAAAAGTTTAAGCTGTCGTCTGATTCCCAATGAAACCACCCCCGGGCAATATGGGTGTGTGCCTCTTAAGACTGACTACCTTCAGATTTGAGTCGCAAAATGTAAAAAAAGGTAAAGTCAATAGAAAGATTTCCACGCACGCTTATGCTTTTACTAAAATGTTAAAGGAAGAATCGTAATTTAAAATTTTCCAACGGATTTGATTTCTTTTAACTTTTAGCTATTTATTTGTGGAAGGTTTCCTTCGCCGCATTATGAAATATGAGATTGACGTCGTTCTTTTATATAAGAATCAAGGATTTTTATAGTTTTATAACTGTAAGTTAGTAGAAAGAGGAGCGATGTTATATGTTATAATGTAGGACATCCGATTTTTTTTGCAATACTGCTTACTTTAAAAAAAAATAAAATTAAGGGGTTTTATTAATTTTTATGATGAAATTTATGACGATAAGAGGATTTATATTGACGTAATAGGATTTTGTGGTAAAAGATGGCTTAGGGTTAATAAAGGAAATTAATGATGGTAAAATTACGGTATGAATTTTATCTATCAAGGGTTGTCTAACAATTGTTTGAAAAAAATCATCAAATTAAAAAGAAATTATCTGAGAATTATAGTTAATTCAGTTACTTTAAACTAAAAAGCATTTAAAATTTAAAAAGTTTTTTTTATACTTTTAAAACGTAAAAAATACGGTTCAACTCCATTATCATTATTCAGAGGTAAAGTTTCACAGATAAACAATTGTATTTATATAAAAGGTAAAAAGAAATATTCATCTAAGTTTATATTAATAATAATAAGGAATTGAATCATCTATTGGCATAAAGTATTGTCATTTGGTTTTCAGTACCATTTTTTACTTATTTAATTTGAAAATAAAAATCAGCTACTTACAGTATTCATCGTTCATAATGTGATATGTAGCGACAACTGATGTGTTATAGAAACTGTAGGAAAAAACGGTATAAATGAAAATTACGATGTATTAAGATAAATTTTTTTAAATGTGAGTCACTGAAATAAAACAAAAGCAAGTAATTATTTTTAGCTCACTGTCCTTGGTTGAACTATAGTTACATAATTAAATGATATAGTATTTTTAGTTTCGAAATTTATAATAGTTGCATATATTTTTATATTGCTCTAGTTTACATTACAAAATGTATCATTCTCGAATGAAATGCCCAATTTTGTCATAATAAGAAAATAACAAAAACCATGTATTCTACCGTACATTGGAGTGTTATTTAGAGGAAAAAATGGGATAAGGCGTCTCGGAACTGAAAAAGTTTTGTTAATGGACTGTTCAGCAAAGTCCTCCAATAAAAACATGATACTTAATGCTTGGGTTAGTGCAGGAAACAATACGCGATATTTTTTTTAAGGGGTCCGATACCTGCCACAACTTTTATTTCGCTCTTGGAAATTAATTTTTTTAATACACAAGCAACATCTCTAAGAACTACTTCAGCAGCCAAAAAAGGGGGCATGGGATATTTGAAAACATCCTAATGCAGCTGTAATACAGAAAAAAACTCCTTATAAAAATTTTCTATGACATAACTTTAATTTTTTTTACTATTATATACTCATATTATCTTTCCATTGTATTCCTGAAAGTAGAATTTTTTTCTGACCTATGACGAAACAACAGTATCTTGTATACCAATACCTACCACCCATTTTGTTATTTAAACATAATGTGGAAGCTAAAAAAAATATTGTACCGTATTTATTTTACTAACAATTTACTTAACATTCTAGTTTTCCAAAAAGCGTTTTTGAGTTGCCGTTTTCTATTAACTAAATTTCAAATTATCTCATTTTAAATATTGTCGACAAACAATAGAACCGAATAATTTTCATATAAATCCCAATTTTTTTTCAAGCCATTGAAGCCTGTGTAAAGTGGGGGACTTTTGTTATATGAAGGACTCAAATATTTCTTCAGTTGACACAAAACCAAATCGGAATATTTTGACAAAACTGTAACTCATACTTCATTGTTTTGGAATAAAATTGATAAAGAAATAAGATAGGCAAAATTCATATAGAATTTAATACAGACCTGTAAACTAACTGATAGCTAAAATAACTGTCAAAAGCCCCCATTCTAAAGGAGATTTTTGAAGAAGTTGAAAACACTGCTCATGAATTAAGTTGCATAGACATACGTGCCCATTACATCTGTAGATTCCAAAGTCCTGACGGCGTAAGCGTATAATGTCGCTCGAAGCTGAATTTCATTCTGTTACACGCTGAACGTTAAAATATGTTTGCAATGAGTTTTGTTTGTTTCAGAAAATGCCTCAACGCTTTTCAGATGTCCCCGCTCAACGAGCGTTTTTAGCTTTTCAAAAACTATAGCGAGTATAATCTATTGACTATCTCGTTGGCAGGTAAACTGCACTAACCACAACAATGAATAGGTCTATTTTTGCCCTGTAAAAATCTGTCACTTAGTATACTTTCTTGTAGGTTAAAGTTATTGAGTTGTTACAAAACGGTCCACGTCTTTAGTCTAGTACAGCTTACTCAGGCAGATTAAAAAAATGAATAACATTGAAAATCCCCCTCCGGAAAAAAAAGGATTTTCACTACTTTTCTAACTTTTTTTCCCCTTTTACTTAATAATGCTTCAATATAAGGTCTACTCTACACGCTTAGGCCCATAGAAAAGGATCCGATCAGTCCATCTACACCAAATAGTTAACTTGTTTCAACCAAAACCGTTCCTCGCATTGTCGTCAAACCAAACCAAGAGAAATTTCTTTTTCTGATCTGGAGCATGGACACAAGCGGATTTGGCAACTCATCAGCTGGCCCCGGGCCGCAATGCAAATGCTCGGGACAAAGAGTGGATTTCGCTGGCCCTACTCGTTTTTACTCCATAGGGCGATACTCATTAATCGAATGCTGTAGAACTCCATTGAATTAATCTACAAAGCTGATATGCACAGTGCATAGAATAATGATAAAGAGTTACTTAATATTAATTTGTTAACACTTTTGGAGTGGCTTTAGTGATTAATGGCAAGAATAAATTAGATATTTGGTCATGTGGTGTTCCATTAGAATAAATTTTGCTATTTTGGAATCGTTAATTTGTGGATTTGTATATTTTACTGTGTTTAATCTTGATTTTGACGACTCATGTTAGATTACTTGGTAGATTATATAATGAGCGACACCATGTATTTATAATATTTGGAAATTTTGGGTACGAAATATTTTAATGTGCTAAGATCGAATTCCGAAGATAGTTCTTAACCTAAAACAAAATACTTCCCTCATACCCAAACTCATATTATTTTATTGGGAATTTTTTTAAATTGATTACTTCAAACATTAGAAATAAAATAAATTGCAAAGTAAAAGACGTGGTGACGCTCGGGCAGTTTTGAAGAAGATTTATATCGGATTTTATTTAATTTTCATTACACTCATGATATCTTCACCTCAATCGAAAAAACACTTTTTTACCATTGTAAACTATCACGTGTCATTAAATCTAAAAGATTTGGCAGGTCATTTCAGTACCCTCTCCATCACCATCAAGGCATGGGGAAAAAAACTATCTTTTTTTCTTCAACTCTATACAAAAGAAGAGATCTTTGAATAATTCATCCATTTCTGTTATCCAAAACGTCAGACATGCCATCAAGGGATCACTTTGCAAGAAGTGTCGAACTTATCATCTCTCTCAGATGCCTTGTTTTACGCATGGCTCGGCCCCTTGAAACACGCGACTGTCCCTGTCTCGGTCACTCTTGGACTCGGGCCAGTGGGGGACCAACCAGACACTATAGAAGTAATAGGGATTGAGCACTCGCAAACCTAAATGGGGGCCAACATCAGTCATGTGACTTTAGATGATTTAAAGGGTTACATCAGAAAACATTTGTATCACAATGTTGTAAAATCAGTACGTGACTTTAGATGCTCTAATGGGTTAAACCAGAAAACATTTGCAATCACAATGGATTCGATTTTTAAATATTATCAAATGGATCTACTAAATCTTTTAATAATACAACATATGTGAGGATCAAACATTCAACGCCCAACATAGGAGCAAACATTCAACACCCAACATCTCCAACTTTGACTTAAGGCACTTGCACTTAAACATCAACACACAGGAATTAGTAAACTTCGCTAAGAATATGAACAAAAGGGTATTATGTCAAAGTTTGATGTATTAGGGTTTGAATGTTTGCTTTTCATGTGTTAAACATGTATGCAATGGAACTACACCCCAAATTTTTTTTTTCATTTACTCGAACAGCAGCGATAACTTTCCAAATGTAGCAATCTTTCTTATCATATCCTCTGAGTTGGCGAGATTCATTGTGACCTCCTCTTAAACTGCATCTTTACAATCACATTAGCGATAAATTATACTAATGTCGATGGAGACAACCGTTGCAGAGAAGGACATCTCTATGCCGTAATCAGCTTTAAGTAGCGCTTCTGTCTGGGTGTGAAAGTCAGACGCTATTTTGTGTTTGTTGGTTGGCTAGGCTTGATGGAAACTTTCTACCATCACACGATTTTGAAAATAAAAGACGATAGTAATTTTAGCTTCGACACTATGTTATAGAATTTTCGAAAAAAATAATTAATTAAACTAGCAAAAATTAGCGTGTAAATGTTTAATATATAATTAATGTTGTGTTTGACGCCTTTTTTCCTGTTGGACACAGATGTTGTATGGGAGCAGGCTAAGTGACAGATTTTGTTACAAACCTACTTGTTTTAAATTAAATTGTATTTTAATTAAGGGTTTTATAATCGCAAGGAAAAATATTGAGTGTTAGGTTTTGAGTTAGTATTAGTTAACTTTAAAGACCATTCAATAAAGCGATATTTTAGGAAGCTGTAAGTTGGCTAGAAAAATGCATTCGTGGTCAACAAAGAAAATAACTTGGGGTGTGAAACGCTACACGATTTTCACAGTTACCACTCAATACATTTTAAGGTAATTATGTACCCTATAATTTCAATACCTTAAAAACTTAAAACCTTATTATAATGATAATGTCCACAGGTACTAAGAACGCGTGTGCTAATTAAGTCAGTAGCTCTCTTAGTTCAAGCAGTATAGTGATTTGAGATGGACGGACCAATGGTGGAAAAACATTTAAGAATCAGAACCCCCCCCCCCCCCCCCAAACGTATAGAAAACGCAGAATATCCATTTCGGATTTTCGATCCCAATACATTCATTACCTCATAGTTCATATTGGGTATTTGAAAGTAATGAAATTCAAAAGTGCAACTACATTAAATCTGCTGCATTAATTTTAAACTTAGTGTGAGGTTTTTTCTGTGGAGAGGATTCATTCCGTTATGGATGATGAACTGTTAATTTCTTGATTTATTCACAAGTAACAATACAATTGTGAACTTAAAAATTTACTGTATGGTATTGCGTAAAAACAATCTGCGAGCCCTTAGCTGCTACCCGTCCCCATTTTTTAACTATCGTAGTACTTCCAACTACTTTTCTCAATAACCTATTCAATAATAATAACTTAAAGCAGCGATCCCTCTTGAGGAGGGGAGGAGAGGTGGGGGGGAGAACGGATAAATTATACTGAAAAATAATCGAATAATCATCCAATTTGCAACATTAAACCGGATTAAGTAAAAGAACATGTTTAAAAGTGAAAAGCTGTACATATGAAACGAATGAAAATGTATATAAGAAATCATTAAATCCAGAGTGTAGTTAAGAAGCTAGCATAACATCCAACATCGGCATAACAATCAACGGCGACGAACAGTAACAAATAGGCAGGGTATAAAAGTTTATATGTCGCATGCAAACTTTTGTGAAACCAAGATTCTAATACAAGTTGAATAAAAATGCTGTTACAAAAAGCTAATAACTTAAACTGCCAAAACAGCGCTTTACACTTTTGTTTAAGTTGAGTTGATGACGACCTAAACTAGTGTAGTGGCCTCGGTAACCCATAGTCTACCAAAAGGATCCTCAAGGTGGAGATGAGTTACCTCGGCTTATATACTACTATTAACGTTGCAATCTGGAATAGTGGTAGGAACGTGGCTGTAAATCAGCGCCATCTAGTTGTTGATGGCATATTGAGGTTGCGTGTGTGGTGTACCGCCACACTAGAACTACATGATCTCACAGCCCAACAATACATTGAATTTACCTTTTTTACGATTAACTAAAATTATCCTAATGTGGTTAGGTCCCAATTGCTTCTGTTAATTGGAATTCTACTGTATCGACAAAATCACAGCTCTCGTCCAGGGTTTCAACCTCTCCAATACACAGTCGATTGCCCTTATTTTCATTTTCTAAGTGGCGACCTGGCTGTCAGTCAATCGATAGCTTCTCCAGACGATATTAGTCATCAGATGAATGGTCAGACGAGATGGGGGTGAGGAAGACCCTTTTCGAACATTTTTATCTTTCCCTCATTTCCTTCCATATGCAATGTCGTAATTTATCCATCCATGTCTCGAATGTCTGGGGGGCAACAATTCTGCAGTTGAGCGGAAAATCTCAAGTTGTAGATGGCTGCGATTAAAGAGTCTGGATAGGAAATGCCTGATGAATAGGGGTAATATAAAGCTCAAAGACATGGTAATAGACTTGTTTTTCAAAAATTTGTTGTCTGTTGAGCTTTTGGCTAGTTAAAAGTAGTCAAAGAAGCCAAAGAAAGCGATTGCTGTTAGTCCAAAGAAGAATTTGGGATTGGAATATGAATAGCGAGTTCATTTGGGAAAATGAATAATGAGTTGAATTGGGAAGATGAATAATGAGCTATAGACTTGCGATTAAAAATCCAATTGATTTGTTGTTTTAAAGCTAATTAAGTTTTTAATTAAAAAAAATCAAATTTTGTTTGACTTTTATATCGCCAATAGGCTATGTTTCCTTATTTTTGATGTGATCCAATACCCTTATTAACTGGATCCGTATAATTTTAATATAGCTTCGAAATTTCTAAGAGTAAAGAACAGTCTTTAATATAACAATATAGGCATATGATTGTAAGTTAATGTAAAACAATATCGCATTGAAATTGGTTAGCTTTAATAAAGCATTTATCTTCTCCTATGCCTCTAATAACATTACTTAATATTACATTAAACAGATGTTCTATTTACTCGCGTAGAAAATAGTTGTTCTATCAAGGGTAACTCAATGATTTTAGACACTTCTTTTCCTTCACCACACAACTATAAGAGAAAACCTTATAGTGAGAGAACCTCCCTATGAGGGAAACCTCAGAGTTGTGCTATGTTACAATTCCGGATATTTTCTGTAAAAATAATAAACGAAGTAGTTCTGGTCATGTAACTTTTTTTTTCTGCTGAAGACAGCAAAAAGATAACATGTAGCCACACTCCATCCAGTCGTCAATTCTTCGTTCTCTCCAAATAAAGAACAATGGCGACACTGTTTCGTATTTCCATTACCAATAACTTTTTCCCCCCTGTCAGTGATAAAACCACATGTCCATGGCAATAAAAACATTCCATTTTTCTGTTCCAATTAACCAGAGCTCAGTTAACCGAGTTAAGCAACTGCAGATATTCTTGATGATACCCGAAGGTTCGCCATTTTTTTTGGTGTCCATTGCTGACTTTTAATCAAACCGTTTCTTAGGTGGAAGTGAAATATCGCTTGGTGTCATTTGATTGGTCACTTCGAAAGAAGTCACCCTCCTTTGAGAGTTAAATCCATTCTTCTTTGGCTTGAGATATATGGACATAAGAGAAGAACGAAAAAGTTGTGTGCCAAAGAGCTTTGGTAATCGAAGATTTTTTTCCCCTCTCTCGATCCGTTTGAGAGGGTGGACGAAGATTGGCCGACTTTTGTTTTTGTATAAATTTTGTGTGTGATTGTGTGATTATCATATCGTGTGATAACTGTTTTATCTTTTGAGTATATTTGCCTTTTTAAACAAAATTTGACCCATGCCATTAAATTTTATTGCAAAGGATTTTAGTTAATTATGCGACACATACTTCATAAGCTATAATGTCCAATAACCGTAGTGAATCCCATGAAACATCAAAGTCGTTGAAAGATCAATTTTGGAAAAACGAGGCTACAGATCTATTTTTGATGAAAACTATAAAGTTATAAACTTTAAACACATTATTTACTAATATATTATTTTCAGATTATGATGTAAAAATTATTATTTTTAAATGAAACGATTTTAATATTTTAAATTTGCGACAAAAACATACCTTGTATTACTCTAGCTTCTATGATCAACAACGGACAACGTGAAATTTTAAGTCGAATAAGCTTTTAAATTTATGTAGGGTTGCATTATTAATTAACCTACATATGTTTAGAATAAGAAAGAAAAGACAAGAGTTTTCAAATGAAAAGACTTGGGAAATATTTAGGAATTTCTTGCAATTGATTTGAAGTCAAGGTGTAGCCGTGAAAGTTAATTTCTCGTTATTCAGATTAATTGCTTTTTGTCGTAAGACATTTCTACATCTGTTACTGCAAACTAATGAGATTCGAAATGCGTGTCATAGAAATATGTAGAAATCTACCAATGTGTGTTTGTGTGGAGGGGAGCTTTTTTTGTAAGAATTTGCCAGTTTCAAGTTGAGATTTTAATAAATAATATCACAGAGTATATCAGGGTTTGTTGATTGGTTTAACATCACACTGGATAATTTTTTATGATAATATTAAGGGACTGCTTTTAAGATTCACGATTCAAAACCCATGGGATTTGTTTCTAGGACCATCAGTCATTGGAAAGTCTTTTTTAAAGAGTTGAGTTAAATTAGCACTAGAGCTACATGAGAGCTATCCATGACGGGAGTCAAAATTTAGAACTACAGACAAGTGACGAGCAGACACCTGAATATGTACGTTTTAACAATTTCAGTCCCAGTGATGCCATTTGGCATCATCATGTTTCTGATCATAATTTTAAAAAAATAATAGGGCTGACAACTATTGGGATTAATAAAAAATATTTTCTAATAGGATAAAGTTTGAAGAATCGAATGATGTGCTTTTTGATATCATAAATGGCTATAGACGATCAGAAAGAAAATTCTAAAATGATGATGCAAAATTGTCATTGGGACTGAAAGGGTTAAGGGCGACATCGTATGCGGCGTTGGAGAATAATTAACTTGCACTCTCTACACGGGGTGTTATCGTCTGACGTTCTGGCTGCGCATACCGTTTTAGATCAACAAAAACTTTGGCAATGCCTGGGCTTGAACCTGGCACCTTTTGCATGCAATGAAAACATCTTATACCGACTGAGCTCCCTAGCCCTCCCTTTAATGAGATTTTAGGAAGAGCAATATATACAAACTTAGGCAATTCGGCAAATATCAGCAAATTAAATCAACTTATTTTTATAAAATATTATTTTTTGTCAAATATATTATTCCACCGGTAGTTTTGTGTTAAAAAACGAAAAATCGCACCAAATTACAATTTAAACAGTGCATTCTATGGCGATTCAAGTATTTCATTTCTTCGTACAAATCATGGAATTTTTCACGTAAATAATTTATTATTTGTTTTAATATTATTAATTGTCGAAACACTTTACACAACGACGAAAATATAATAAAAAAATAACTATCGAAATTATACCCAAAACCTCAAAAACCACATACCTTACTACGATACTCTTGTCACCACGCCAAAAACCAGCCCTTCCCGCCTCCTCCATTAAAACTACTTTTCATTTCACTTTATTAATTAATTGAACCGCCTTCTTAATCGTCTGAAGGGGGTTGTTCCTTTGTCGCTCCCCTCAGCAAGACGCCGACCCTATTCGACTGCCACACCACTGGGGGCGAGTGAAACAAAAACTGTATAGAAGATATTAAATATATTATAGTTCGTTATTTTTTACTTATTTTCTAAAGGTAGTGATGTTTTAGTTTAAACTGGCTCTAGAGATACAAATAAATTGGCTTTTGGCGATGAGATTCGTACTAATAAGAGGTCACCTGTGGGGGTTAAGCAGCGTAACTTTTTAGCGACATTGTACGTTGTGTTAAGACATTGGATAACGACGGCATGCATGGGCCAAAATCCACTCTACACGGGGCATTTTTCGTTGGGTTTTTGGAAGCACAAATCCGTTTATAGGATGACATCACTAAAGACTGTTTTGTTTTTGATCTCATGTCTCGTGGGATCACAAACTTATAAGGTCTGAGCACCAACGCCATACCCTCTGGGCTATTTTTTTTTATTATGAAGATCATCGTTGCATTTGTTATGTTGTTTAATAGAATCGAATAATAAGACTCGTTTTCTACATTCTACTTTTCTAGTGATGATTTCAGGGGAAAAAATAAAAGCTTGATAGGAAAATTGTTAGTTATGTTAACCAAGTAGGAAAAAAATCGGGCATTAGTAACACCTTAGATTAGTACCAAAGTAAATAGCAAAGACACGAAGTAACGTTTGGATATTTAAAGCCAATACAACTAAATAAGTTGAAAGAGTTTGCATTATCGTTGTATTAATGCATTTTTAAGAAATGATGCAAGAGAAACAAATGTTCTTAAACTGGTCTCTAGAAATAACGAACAAAACATCCCCCACGATATCAAAGAAGAGACAAAAGTCATCGAGGCATGGGAAAAACAATGAAAATGGAACATCGCGTTGAAATAATGACAAAAAAATCCCATCTTACAGTGTGTCGTTGCTTTTCCCTAAGTCTTCGCAAAGCGTAGCTGTCAAAGTACCGTCGGATATTAGTCTTCGTTAGGAAGAACCCCTAAGTTTGATTATGCTCTGCGAATATGTTCCGCTGCATCGAGTTGCATTTGTAGTTTTATTGTTTAACATAGCGCAATTGAATAGCTAAATGCAAAAGGAGGGAAATCCATTGGAGAATTTTCTTCAACGCTTCTTGCTTTTAATAAAATAGTAAAAGATATAGCGTACAAGGAAATTTCTCTACGGACTTGACACCATTTACACTCAGCAAGCTAGTTGTGTTTTTTTTCTATTAGAAAAGAACTAGAAATAACCAAATAATTAAAGCACTAATATATTTATTCTATTATTTTCTTTGGCCATGAAGAAACAAAAAGCATCGACATACTTACTCTTAGATGTTAAAATATTTTTATGTGCTATTCCTAGCTATAATGTAATATAGATTTACTTTTTTTACAATTATGTTGTACTTAAAAAAGTTTTTAAAACTATGTAATAACAATTGCAGAATTTTAATACACTATGATATTTAATAAAACAAAAAGAAATTGGCCCGAAGTGATGTGCGGATTTATAGATAAAGTAGGTAATGAGCCTAATCCGGAGTTATTGAGGGAAACTGCGAATGCGAAAATTGACTTACCCCAACTTATAAAGAGACTACTAATACCCTTCATACTCCAGTATAACTGGAATTACTATATTTTGTTCTGACTCTTATTACACAAAAGAAATCATAAAGCAGTTGAGGATGCAGAATGTTCAATTTGCTTCCAATTAGACTAATACGCTTTATACACTGCTCAAAAGAATTAGGGGAATGCATGGTTCAAACCCTTTCACCCAAAATGATTCCATTTGGAGTCATCAGCTTGCGATTTTTTTTCTCACTAAGTTGAACTGGCACTTATTTATCGTTAGAAGGAAGAATCATGTCTTTTGAAGAATTAAATAATGTTTGTTTTAATTAAATGAAAATATGAAAAACATGGTAAAATAAAATTCTCTCCCAAAAAATTTTATGAAATAAATTGACCCTAAATTCTTCACGCTTATATTCTTAGATGTTTAAAGATTGATTTTAACTTTTTTTTTTAACAAATAAAGTTTTAAAAAAGTTATTGTTATAATTTATTCAAAAGTTATGCTTCCTTAATTTTTCCCCCGTAAACTTTAGTTAAAAAATTAGGATTTTTTCCCCTGTTTTTTACCATTTCATTCTGGATGCATAAAGAATCTATTTCACAAATTTTAGATTTGTAGAATAAAAAATAAAACGTTGGAACTGAAAGGGTTAACAAAAGTACGAAAAGTGCTCCCATAATTGTTTTGAGCAGTGTGCTTCATAAGCAAGAGGGATCGAAAGCCCAAAATCTCTACCCAATTCAAGACATTTTATCATCGTCTCCTATGATCAGTGTCCGAAGAAACCGTACAAATGGTCATCAAGACTATTCTGTCACGCTTTAAGAATTACACTTTTCTCCACTTCTGACTTAAACCATTTTCGTTCTAACTCAATCGAATAAGTTTTATCATCTTTGTCTAATTTTGGAGAAAGGTACGAGGACGTAAGGGATGTACCAAATTTTAAAAGGAAAAAGAGTTGCGATTCGATGATTTTGCAAAGAACGGCGCACTAAATTTCACCAAGGCATCCGTTTAGAATGAGGCCCAATGGCAGTGCTTTGCATTGCCACGCCACAGGTCCGGGGATCGAATCCCGGATTGGGCGAGGTTGACCCATCCTTTCATTCCTTGAGTGGGTCGATAAAATGGGTACCAAGTATGCCTGGGAACTAAACACTGGGGGTTCCGCGTGAGGCTGACCACCTAACCGGGACATATGCCTAGCACCCCAGAGCCCTAGGTCACGAAAGCTGAAATGGGCACGGCAGGCCTTGGCCCATTAATGGGCTGTTGCTCCGAGGAGTTTAGTTTTTGTATCCGTGTAGAATCGAAAGTTTATTTACTACTTTGGTTAAAAACTTCTGCAAAATAATACAGCATATTTACGTCACATTCACAGCACTTTCTGCTGTATTTGATTGCAGCTGCTGCTGTTTACATAATTTACAGCACTGCGACTGTATGTTTTCAGCTACGTTCTTTACGGTGTTACCTTGGTCAATGTTCTTTTCTACCAAACGTGAATTTAAACTGAATTGTGACCATAGGGACGAATGGATAAGAAATAGGTTTTAGGAGGACAGTTGGTTCCGAATACGCTTTTATGAGTACCCTAGTAGCAATTTTTCATCGACCGATAATCGATTTTTCATCGTTCACCGGTGAGCCGATGAGAATTCGAATGTCGGATTTTCGTAGAAAATTGCCCGATTGCTCGATAACTGCTCGGTTTTGTCCGCTCGATCGACCAGCCTAGGATGAGTTTTTCCGATGAGATTCCGATCAAAAGTCAAGAAGAAATCGATAAGTATCCGATTAGTAGTAATCGATGAGATGGAATTTCGAACACTTTCCGATAAAATTCCGAATCGACTTCTTAAACCATTTAAACAGTTTACGACATGTTAGTACAAAAGGTTTAAACGAGATGGAGCCACTATTTTTTTTTGTTAGTCAGGTAATACTTCGAATTTTAGGTGGAGGAGGACAGAACCAACAATCTCGGGATCCGGGCTTTTGACTTGCAACGAGGCGTTTGTCCTCTCGGCTATGGAGGCTTGCAGGGACATAGCGTTTAAATAAAGAGCTCAAAAGGTTGATCGTTAAAGAAGTTTTATGTTATTGATTAAGAAATTTTAATTTTTATTTTTCTTTTGCAAGTTGCAAATTCCTTTTAAATATTAATTTAAGTTAACAATACTAATATAAATATGTTTAATTTAAAAATAACTCTTGGTAACTTACGTATTAAAAAGTTTGGTTCATAATATCTATTCAAAAAACTATTTTCTTTAAGTTAAGTTTTTCAAAAATTAATCAAGGCCAAAAAGTTAAAAATTAATTTCTAAGTAAATAAAAGAAATTAGTTATCACACAGTAAAAATATTTATCTTCGCAAGCAATTAAAAATGTTGTGTGTAAGTAAATAAAAAATAACTATTACAGTTTGAACATAATAGCTTTCAGATATGAAGTTTTCGAAATAATTTAACGCAATTTGTATGCTTAAAATAAAAAAAAAGCCACATTTTCGGTTTCTTATCGTTGCGATATCGATTCGTCATAATTTCGTGAATTGTACATTGATTGAATTTTCACCTTTGCCGATATCGAATCGATGACCTTTTATCGATAGAATTTCGTTCACCGATTGCCGATATCGCCCTCGTGCACTTTCGGAATACGATGCAATCACGGTGAGTTTTTCGCTGAATCCGATGAAACGATCGATGATCGATCGAGCAATTTCGAGAAACAATGCTACTAGGGTAGACGAACAGGGCACATAACAGAGAAAGTATTAGTGGGTTCACAACCCTTAATTTCTATTCATTCAACCCATATTTGCCTTATTTATATATTGTAATAAATAGTTCCTGTAGCGCCCACCAGAAGATTCAATCATTAGCAAATCTGTAAATCAATAAATTTTAAAATCCTCAAACACCAAAACAGATACAACTGACGGTTTCAGAAAGAAATGGTTTAAACCAGCGTAAGACTTAGATTATTGCGGCTCTGTGTCCAAGCCAAAGAACGCCAAGATTGATAACCTCAGCGTCAAATGCCTCCCATAGGCATCCATCAGAAACGGCGACCCATTTCATATTTGCCACTTTGACAGCCCATGCTACGAAAGCCAGGGAAAAAGAGCATTTAACCCTACTTCCCATTAGCTAGAGAGATACTATCGTATATTATTCCTTTTCTTTGGTCTTAATAAGTTAACTTGACCGATGACGAATTACAGTGGTTATGCAAGTTTGACGATGAGCAGACGGTGAACTTGCAAAGCCAAAGCCGACATCGTCATGTGTTTCTCATCGCCGTTTAATTGCCGGAAAACGGAAACTTCTTAGGCTAAACATCATGCTTTAGGAAAGGTATGTGAACGTAAATAGGTATCTCGAATGTTTTTGACACATGTTTCACGTAAAATGTTTTGGCACATTTAAGTTTTTCTTAACGAAAAATATTTTTTAAGTGTTTAAATCAACTTCTTGGATATACATTGAATTGGCGATATGGTTAGGTTTTTTTTGTTGAAGCTGATTTATTTACCTAATATTGAAATATTTTATCTGAATTTTAGTTTACTTTCTTTACATTGTTTTTTTTTGCGAATATAATTATTGTAAAGGTTTGTGTCAATTTTATTTAGAATTGTTACCGAAAGAGATGATTTGCTATAATTTACCTTGAAAATGCTTTTTTAAAAATCTGTAATAGTTCTTCATTCAGATAAATTAATATCAAATACAAAATGATATTAGTGTCACCTTATTAGAGTTTGCACAAACACGAAAAATAAAATATTTTGAATTTAAAAATAATTCACAATACTATTATTCAGATTCGAGAGGAAAAGTATGGGAGAGCATACGACAAGACTAACCTAAAATGAACTCAAAAACCAAGAAAAAAAACACTGATTTCCTTTAGAATTAAGCTTGGCCGCGACTGACTATCAGAAGATGGCTCCTTGAATTTTGACGTCCTTATTGCTTGTTGTGGACTAAACTGTGATGCCCAGATGAGAGACGATCTCTACTGAGAAGCCAGGGATCATCTTTTGACCTCCAGCGAACTGTCGCTACCTGAACTCTTTGTTAGCATTGTTCCTTAAATGTCTGTTTTTGCTTACGTTCTGCTTGTTTTGTTCATTTTAAATGGATTGTATGCCTTTTATTGGAGAATTAAAACTTATGTTAATTGTTTGTATTTTAGTTTCGAAAACTTCGAAACTAGCAGAGAGCTGAAGGAGATATAATGAATAGATACAATCAGTTAGAAATGGTACTCCGTCAAATACAATACTGACATATAATAATAATGAAATGATCCAACGAAATACGAATATATAACAATTTAATACTACTTACAAGAACTTTAATAAACATTATACAATGATTAATCCAATCTATTACAACTACTCGTAAACCAAAATTTATAAAATATATAAGTGTTGATGATCAACTAATACGAATATGAGTTTCCTCCAAAATACTTAATGGACATTTCAGTTACACCAAATCGATGTCCAAAACAGATTATAATCCATACGATCATATCGAGGAAGAGAATCCTCTTTTCCTACATTTTTTTTATATTCTCAGTTCTATTTAGATTAAATTATTCCATTTATTGTTATTTCGTCATCAATAGGGTTCTATAGAATGTCTTCTTCTCACGAAAAAAGCGACTTGCGCTCAATACTTTTATCACTGTAAGTCACGACACGAAACCAAGAAGTCGTTACAATCAGTTAAAAACTTATAAAACGACTTTTCAAAGTCATATTTGCACTGGAAAAAATAGCCTTGTCCAATGCTAAATATACGTTCGCGTTATGGGCAGTTAAACGGCGCTGGTAACGTACCGATCGTTGTTTAAAAGTTTATGTCCAGTTTATTCTTTGGTTATGTATGTGGCGTTAGTGTGAAGTTTTATGCGGTGTAGGTGTGCTGAAATGGGAAATTTTATTATTTTTGTATCTATAAAATTGTCGAACTCTGAAATCGATTAGATATGAAACAAGTAGGTTTGTAACAGAATCTGTCACTTAACCCGCTTCCACACAACAGTTGTGTTTAACAGGTAAAATGGCGCCAAACACAGCATTAATTCTATATTAAACATTACGTGCTAAATTTGGCTAGTTTCATTTATTTTATTTTGAAAATTCAATAATTATTATTTATTGTTTGCAAAAATTAATTTATATTTTAAAGAATAAAGATGTAATATTCCTCGCTTTTAAATAGAATGAAAATATTTCATATCAACATACAAAGAATCCCGTAGTGAAATATATTTGACGTCATTTCAAACTGATCGATGTTGCAAAAATAAATTTATTTTAATTTATTGTCTAAAAGAATTAAAGTTTCTCGAGCGTTTGTTTCGAATGGCAATGGTGATTAAATTCTAATAAAAATGGCTTCCTATGCTTTTTAAATGAGCATTAAATTTTGCAGTTTTTAAATAATTGAAGTACTTCGAATTCGAATTCTTTTCTGAAATTTTCAATGTATTCTAATTTCGATGCGCTGAATTTTTTGACGTATCACACTTGTCCGTAGCATTTGTAGTTTGGGCTATGAAAGTGGGTGACAGACAGACAGACAGACAGACAGACGGACTGAACGATTATAATACCTTCTATTTTTTACGTTATAAATGCAGTGTGGAAGCTAATAAGGTCAAACTCGGTTACAACTACCTCGTTTACAATGACAACTTGTTTATAACGAAATATTAAAAAAAAAGTAAGCTCTTTTAAAGTGTCCGCAGCCAAACAGGATGAAATATTGATGTTACAAGTCCAAAATTTTTCTGGAATGTGTTTCTCTCTTATACCTCGATGCGTTTTTTTTCTCTTTTCAATTTTTCAATTAGTTTTTTAATTAAAAATAAAAATTAGTCTTTCTCTATGTTAAAGTAAAGGCTTTTAAAGTGTCCGCAGCTATAACAGGATGAAATATTGATGTTACAAGTCCAAAATGGAATTGCGCAGCAATTCCCAGGGGTTGGCGAGCGATAGCGAGCAGGGGATGGAGCCCCCTAGTATAACGAAATAAATGTTCGGTCTTTTGTATTGCCCATAGACTTTAGTGTTATAATATATTGCTTTTAACAATTTTTTTTAATTAACTCTTTAGTTAAAACGCAAAAACTAAGGTTTATATGATATCCAAAATGCCTTCTAATATAGAATTAAAATTTTTTTTCACTATTAAAATTTTATTTTATTCGCCAAATAATGTGAAAAGTCGCTAAATGTAAAATTTCTTTCTCGCCTAAATATTATTGACTTGATAAGGAGAAAATAAACTACAACTAATAGCACATAGGGTTAAAGTTTATTCAATATTTCAACTCGCTATGCAATTGATGTCAATGCATCAAACTGGAATCGTAGTTGTAGTAGTAACATTTGTAATATTGAACCATAAGATTTGACTTCTATTTGATGCGAATATTCTCTTCTATAAGAAATATTATATTTAAAAATATCGTTTGCGGTTTGTGTGAGGGTTAAACCTTCAACCTGTTAACGGCCGTTTGTTAATGCTATTAAAGTTCTCATTTCCGAATAGAAGCGTTAACTTTTTAGATTTTAAAATACGTTTTTCGTATAACTTAATTTATCCTACATAAAATGTTCTGATCTATGGTCTTCATTTGTCTTATAGTTTGTTTATTTAGATTAAACTTATGCAGAGAGCTTATTTTCGCATGGCAAACTTTCTTGCCAGTCGTAGTTAATTGGTTGAACAATTTAATGACTTTTAGTTCACCCAGCGTTTCATAGCAGACTTCTTAATTTGGGTTGAAATTATTCAGAATGTTGAGGGGGATGGATGCAATATTTTTTGTCAACCCTTATTGGCTATTGACCTCGATTTAGCTTGTTTCAGATGACGTAGTATCTTGAAGATTTCACCCATTTTTTCCTTCGCTCGGTGCTCCGAATAGTTCTGTTTCCACGTGACATTGATTCACTAATTGAGCCTCGAATTTATTTTCTCATCATTTTTGTTGCCACTCAAGGCCAGATTGCTTAGGCTTATATATAACAATATTTCTTGTAATATAGATGACTGATAATAAAACAGTGGTAAATCAGGCCATCTAGCGCGGATGTTAAAGGTTGCGTATGCGGCAAGTAGCTACAGACTCAACCCATTTTCTGATATTACATATTTCAAACCATCTAAAAAAAACCTTCACCAAAAGTGAAAGAACAGAGGTCAAACACACACGGCATCAACAAGACAACACAATTTTTCAATTACCAAACCATCGAGAACATTTGTTTTGACAGCGCATCCGCCTCAATAAACAGAGCGATTAAATTGCAAATTGGAAACAGGTGGATTTATCAATGAGCCTTTCACATCGTGCAGTGGCCATTTTGTGAGACATCTTAATAACTGCTGGAATAAGATGCTGCTTCGACCCCCTGATGCCAACGGACTGATAAAAAGAACACAATTTTATCTATCTACCTGTTTTAACACTACATTATTTCGCAAAAAGGAGGAAAACTTTAGTCTCCCGTCCCCCTACTTTGAAAAGCAAAATTAAAACTGCTACAGAAAATCCTGATAGACGAAGGGAATCGAAATTTAATTCACAAATTAACTAAAAAAACTTAAAACACGGTAAAACTAAAAGCACAGTACTAAAGATATTTGTGAAAATATTGTTTCGGTTAAATACTAGAAAATTACAAAGATAGTAATGTATTATAATAATCGATTTTTTTTAAACAAGCACATGCGTTATCGGTTATCATAGTAGCTTGACGAATTTGACTGTTAACCCTGCTTGTAAGTTTTGTATCAAGTGTCAGGCTTAGCAGAAATTTTTTTTACATAGCGTTTTAATTAAAAAACGGAAATGACCGTCAAAAGATAATGTAAATAATTTTATTGTCTCTCAACGAATGGTAACGAATTCCGAGTTGAAAAAAAGAAAGAATATTTTTTACTTTAAGCTAGTTGAATGCATTACATAGTTAATAAACTTTTTTTTTACTTTAATATCCTAAGTTTATTAGTGACAAGTCAAATTTAAGTTTTGTTTTTCGGTCATTTCCGCTGTCTGCATCTGTTGGGTAAGCATACCACTATTTCTTATTTTTTTTAAGGATTGGACACTAAGTTGTTGCTATGTAGTCAAACTTTATGGTAAAAGGATACAAGTGAATTCCTGTATGATGATGCTATCTAGAGTTTGATGTTTTAAGTACAACTTTCAATGTTAGCTATTTTCCTGAGACCCTACTCATTGTAGTGGCCGATGATGGAATTCAATAAACTTCAACAAAAACATTTCTTTTTTTACTACTTTATTTCAACCGAACCAACTTCACCTTTCAAACTCACAAAATCCAAAACTAATCTTTTTCCATTTTTTTTACAAAACTACTGATGCCACCGCACATATACTTTTACACAATCGTCTGCACGCTTTCAATTTTTTATTTAATATGAGCGTGACCCTTACACTAACTTTGTTTTCTCAATATTAATATGTAATCCCTTGAACCCGTTTTATCGTCTAAGACCCTCAACTTATGTCTATAGCATATTTTAAATATTTTTTATTTTTAGTTGTACGTATTGCACGTTAAGGTTTGATCCCACTCTCCTCAACAACGCAGACACGGACAGCTTTTACGAAGTCCGATTGGTTTCTTTGGTAATTAATCTTTTAACTAACCAATCAGTGGACTTGTCCGTGACCACGCGCACAGGTACCGCGTACTGACTGATACCTTAACCTCTCATACGCACAACTAAAGTAGTAGTATAGAGATATTTGCTCGCCCGGGTTGGGTTGCTTGATCTCTATGATCCTGGGTAGCGAAGTTGCTTGAGAGCTTGACCGCCCGAGTTGGGCTATTTAACCATGGCTCAGGAAAGTGGTGAAAAAATAAATATATCAGTCTCTAGGCAGAATACAGTTCGTTGGCTATGGCTCCTATAAATTCGAGGATGGCTTTAGTCTTGGAAATAGGGTTGTCAGAGAGATCGAAAATCCATGAGTGTGAGAGGGGTATAAAGCACAACTTCTGTCTGAGTTTGTTGCGAGCATGAGTGAATTTGTTGCATACGAGGATGATATGCTCCTCCGTCTGAACCTCCCCGCAGAGGGGGCACGCCGGTGAGTTGTCCAAACCAAAACGAGCTAGACACACAACTAAAAAAAATATTTAAAAGATGCTATAAACAAAAAATACGAACAACTATTCTTTTTAAATAACTGAAATAGGAAATATTAAGCGACGTGTTAAAAAGGTCAGGAACTATGTGCCCCGTTCTCTTTAACCCCTTCTTCCTTATGTGAACCGATGAGGGGTGAAATTGGCGCTTGCTTGGAAGTGACAGCGAGCTTGATGCTGTTGCAGATTGCATTGTCAGAAAGTTTCGAAATCTGGTGTGGTTTTCTTTATTTTTGCCATGGGCTGACTACCTGGAATGTATCAATGTGGCTATCATGTTTTGGATTTGGTGGGTATCGTCTAAAAGTGGAATTTTATTATTAACTTCTTTTTTTATAAATGTGGAGTAAGAATTTAAGTGAGATAATATTTTTGAGTAATTTAATTGATATTTTTTAACGAACTCAAATGTAGTATATTCGGGGCAAAGATACTAGATCTTAATTGTCGATGATATTTTATTCAAAATGAATGTTTTTAGAGTTTCTCAGTTATAAATAATAAAATTTGTTATTAATGAACTAAAACACATCTTTTTATTATCAATGAAATGTAAGCTACACATATAAATAGAAATCCAGAGTGCCAATTTAGGTAAACTTAATTTAGTATAATACAAGGTATTTTTATTAAATATTTCTGTTCAGAAAATAAAATTGCAAATACATCTGCATACATGAAAAAGAACTAATTTAAGTACGTCACAAAATCATCACTTATATAAAAAAAACACCTTCAAAAGAAAATTATAAAACTATTAACCACTGTTGCCACCACCTAATATTAAATATTCACCTTCCACCACCAATGACTCATCTTCCCAAGCATAAAGTTCCTTACCTCAACTAAAAACGTACAATAGATAAAACGTTCTTTCCTGATAAAGTCGTACCCATGTCCTTTACGGGGATTCCATTAGCAATTTGTACCCCCACGATAATAAGAGACTCTAAATGACACGCATATAGAGTGGAGTGTCAGACCATGTATTGCTGTGACATTTTTGACCGGGCTCTGTGGGTGGCTGTATGGAGGTCATAAAGAAATATGGTTTTTTTTATGTTACAGGGGCCGTAGAAATTTATTTCTTGTGAAGAGTTTGGTTTGTAGATGATAAAAAGTGTAACAGGACGTATTGATTTTCGTGAGGTGGGGTTTTAAAGAATGGAGGGTTGTGATAGTCGAGCAGTCGGTTTGGGTTTCGAGGCTAGATGCAGTCAAGTATGATATGGATTTTGACGTCTGAATATAATAATGCGGATAGATGTGAAATATTTTTTTCACGTTATAGATTAGTTTTTGTAGAATATTGTTGACTGCAAAATATATATTTATACAGTATATGTTAGTTTTGCCATAAGAGCTGTTCGGACAAACCTTTATATTTGGGATAATTAAATTCAAACTAAAAATATAAGTTAACGAGGTGATGTAATATTTGTGTGTATTAAAATATAGGGAGCAAGAGATTTTTTCAAATAATAGTGTAAAGGTAAAGACATTCGAAAATGATTAGAAAAAAAGGCTGGATGGAGAAAAAAATCAGCTCTATGCAATGATTGATCATCAAAGATGAAAATCGTTTTTACTTATATATTTTTACTTAATTTACTTGGAAAAGTATTTTTTTTTATCTCACTTCATTAAAAGTTTTGCTACGCAATCACATTTTTAGCCTACTTTTCTTTTTTTAATCGAGAGAATTAAAAAAATGAAAAAGTAGGCATTGACATGCGGTCGATGTCCGTCTGTCTGTCTGTCCGTACCCCCTTTCCAAAATCGGTTCTATCATTCGGATCTTAAAATTCCTTGTTTTGTTAGACAGCTATGACCTCAGAGACCCCACTTTCATACTTTTTGTCCGCCTGTCTGTACGACCTAACGGACATAAATCTACTATCTGTCGGCGAATTTCCCATTGAATTAGCATTGAAATTTAATTTTGAGTCATTTAAATCACTGTTGCCAAATCAACAATGACATGAGAAACTTTATTTAAACATATTTGAAGCAAAATATTTTTTATGAATCAGTTTGGAATGACGTCATAAAACGTAGCACAATTTGATTCTTTGATTGTTCATTAATTGTTTACCAAGAAAGCGGCAAGGCATATTTTTGCATACAATTATGCATAGTTTTAATTTACATGTCTTATTTTTTGATGTAGTTTGGAGTAGTTTCATTACTTTTGTTATTAATAAATATTTAATTATTCTTCGAACTACAAATAAATCGAGCAGACGATAAATAATATTTAGTTATTTGCGAAAGAATATTAAGGAAAATAGTTGATTTTGGCTTTTAGAAGTTTAAATTATAGCTGGATGTTGTGTTTAGCGATTTTTTCTAATGTGTGTAAATCTAGTGTATAAACGATTTTTGATTTAATTTACTGTTATGAACCTAGTTGTTCCCCGATTAAAATTTCAGTAAGTATTTAAGTAACAGGAAAGTAGGCTATTTTAGTTCTTTAAGAACTTCTTGTTTTAAAGGAAATTCCTCATAGTTGTACTTTCGTTTCCATATGATGAAGTTTTAACGTATTTACGAAAACTGGCTAAACTAGTAAAAACAAGAAGTTCTTAAAGAACTAAAAAATTGCCTAATTTCCTGTTACTTAAATACTTACTGAAATTCTGATCGGGAAACAACTCATAGCAGTAAATATCCTCAATAATCGTTTCTACTTTAGATTTACACACATTAGAAAAAAATCACTAAACACAGCATCCAGCTATAATTTAAACTTCTAAAAGCCAAAATCAACGATTTTCCTTAATATTCTTTCACAAATAACTAAATATTATTTATCGTCTGCTCGATTTAATTGTAGATCGAAGAATAATTGAATATTTATTAATATAACAAAAATAATAAACTACTCCAAACTGCATTAAAAAATAAATGTAAATTAAAACTAAGCAGAATTGTATGCAAAAAATATGCCTTGCCACTTTCTTGGTAAACAATTATTGAACAATCAAAGAATCACATTGTGCTACATTTTATGACGAAATTTCAAAATGATTCATGAAAAAATTATTTTGCTTCAAATATTTTTAAATAAAGTTTCTCATGCCATTGTTGATTTGGCAACAGTGATTCAAAATTGAATTTCAATGCTTATTCAATGGGAAATTAGCCGACAGATAGCAGATTTTTGTTCGTCCGGACGTACAGACAGGCGGACAAAAGCTATGAAAGTTGGGTCTCTGAGGTCGTAGCTTTCTAACAAAAAAAGAATTTTTAAGATCCGAATGATAGAACCGATTTTGGAAGGGGGGTACGGACAGACAGACGGACATCGGCCGCATGTCAATACCTACTTTTTCATTTTTTTAATTCTCTCGAATTAAAAAAGAAAAGTAGGCTAAAAATGTTGGAAACATCTAATGACGTAGCCGGGGGGAGGAGGGGGGGGGGGGTCCAAAAGTTTTAACTCACCCTAAAAACCGGAAACCTGAATACCACCCATAACCAAAAAATATTAAAATATATACATTACACTTTTTATTATGATTTTCAAGCAATTTTAATTTTTTTTATAACATTTATAATTTTCTTATTTGGAATTAAATATATCAGTTTTATACTATATTGCTTAAGGATGGACGCTATTAAATGCATTCCCAACATTTCTAGGGCTAGTTTTTGCATCGTCAATATTAGGCTACTAGCTACTGCTAGAGCTTATTGATGATCTAAATGAACTGTCGTTTATTCCTAATATTCTTTTTTAGTCTTTTGCTAATTAATCATTTTAAATTGCAATTAGTGAGTACTAAATGTTGCTAACCAATATTGATTAATTTTTGTGGCTTAATGTCAATCAATAATTTCACATTATTTAGCTTTCATAAATTGTTAATTCACGTAGTTAAATTTTTCTTTATTGGCTTTGTTAATGTAATAATTGTACAGTTTCTAAAGCCTCAAATTTCTTTTTAGCCCAAATCCCTCCGAAAAATAAATAAATCAGGGTACGTCATTGCTGCAGTGAGTTTTGACAACGTAGGTTGTAAATAAAACAATAAAAGTTAAATTTGTCAAATGATAAGGAACGGTTAAATTTTTTCTCCATACTAAACTAGCTATTTTCCTTTAAAAATAATAAAATCCCTCCAATTAAATATATTTCACAACATCCCGTATCTATTATTCCCAAAAAAATGATAAATAATTTCCATGCAATATATAACAACGTAATTGCACTTAAGAAAAAGCTAGGCAAGCGAAACAGCTCATTGTGCTTGAAATATGACAAAGAGCAAAACGTCTAGACGCTATAGAACTTGACCAAAAAGCACAGTATATCCCCCCTAACACGAAGCCTCCTGTCAGAAAATATTCGACAATGCACCCCCCCTTCTTTCTAAAGAGGGGGGTGGGCATAAAAAATAAAATAAAAATATAAGCCCCCTCTCTCTTTCTCATCTCTTTGCTCAAAAAGACTTGTATTTAATCGTCTCGTTTTGCTTTTCGGTGTTTGGGCAAGAGCTCGCGCATGCGTCTTGAGATTCGGTTTTGGCGCCGCGATTGAGACGGTGGTTGGTGGGTCGCTAAGGTTGAATGGGTTATCGCCTCTTTGGCAAGTAGAGGATGGGGGAAAAGTTTGAAAAAGTTTTCAAAGTTTTTGGGAGAAGGAGAATCATTCTTGGGATGTAAAAAAATTGGCTGAAAGAATGCTTAGTATTTTTGTTCGTTATCAATACTTTGTCATTCAAGTGTTACAGCATCCACATAAGACAAAAATATTCATATTTTTCAGAATTTTTTTTTAAAAGAAGTATTTAGTTAAAAGAAATACACTGAGACTTTAGGAGAAAATTTTATCAACTGAAGTTTTTGATAATATGTTCTTGTTAGAGTATAAGAAAGCCATGATTTAAAAAAATATTGAGTAAGGCAATAAAAATTTGTTTTAATATTTTGTTTTGCCAACAACATATTTTTGCACTTCCTAGTGCTATTTAATATCAAAAGAAAAAAATACCTATCAACTAAACTCTAAAATATTATCAAGATTTAATATCGGAGTAATCGGGGTTTGTAAAATTCTGAGTAGGTACTATATTTTAGAGTACTAGCGTTGTCAAACAAAGTGTGAAGTAGGTTAATATATTTAATTAGAATACTTTTCATAATAATATTTGATATTAAAACTAGCATGTAAACTAAAATTTAATTATTTTATTCAAAAGATATGGATACAAAATTTAGAGGATGTGTGGAATTGCAATTTATTAATTAGGTTTTTTCAAGTGTTCGTTTTTAAATATTTACATCAAAGAAATAAATGTGCGTACAAATAATAAATAGTAAAATGTTGAGCCAGGATATTAGACAAAAAAAATAATTTTGAAAATTTTGTTACGTTTTCATCAATAAGAAGAACTATAATCTTCAATATATTTGTAGAATTTAAACGAACACGGAAATAGTTTATTTATTAAAACAGTTGTCATTGGAAAAGAAAACGACTTTTTTTTAAAGATTGGATTATATATCTTGTATACGGACAAATGATAATTTTTTATATTATAATTTAATAAATTTATCTAAAATTGACCTATAAATTTAACTAAAATGTTTCAAATTATTCGAAGTCTGCGAAATCCGTTTTTCTAGTGTAAGTATTTATGTTCTTGTGATACAAAAAAATCTCCATAGCGGATTTAAAAAATAAATATTATAAATGAATAGACTAAAATAATCAACAAAATGCATTATTGAATACCGTACAATTTTATGATAACATTCCAAAAATATAACTCCTAACAGAGAAAAGTAATAAAAAAATACTACTTTTAAATTAAAAAATTGAAAATATACAAAAAAATAAAGTGGTGACAATTCCCGTTTGATATATAACTTTGAAAGCAATTTATATTTTTCATTCAAAAGAGATACAATGTAAAAATATAATTCAATATATGTTTACAACCGAAAAATTACATTTTATACACATTCATATACATTTTTTCCTATTCATGTATATTATTTATGCAATGTATCTATATTTTATGTTTAAGGCTTTTTATCTAAAGATTAGATCTTAAAAGACCAAAAATGTTGATAGTTTTTTAGTTACGATTTTTTCCCTGGTAGATAGCATTCATCAAAAGTGAACTACTTTGTGTTTTTGTACATTGTTTTGTCTGAGTATCATGTTTATTTATGACAGAAAATTTCATTTACTTGATGTGTCTCGCAGTTAAAAATTTCAGATTCAACAATAATGGGCTTTTTTTTAGAAAATTTATTAATTTGTAATTTAGTATGTATTTTTATTAGATATATGTTGTGTTTACACATAATTATAAAATATAATAAAAATTTTTGCATTTCTTTTCTATTAATATATCGGTTAGTTTTTTGTGTGTGAATAGTTTATCATTGTTATTATTTGAGTCTTAAAAATTTATGTAAACTAGGGGTGTGTAACACTACACGACTTTCAATTACCTGCCAATAAATCAATACACATATAAAAGTTATTATATACCTTATAAATTAATCTTAAGGGGGCATGGGCGCACTGGACCGCGGGTCTCCAAACTCAAGTGCCTCAGTGTTAATCCAATGGCGAAAAAACTATTTTCTCCGCCACATTTACCCGGCTGTATTGAATATTTTTTACTATTGTTTTTTTTAATAATAAATGTAGATAACTTACAGGTCTCTATCTTCCCACTTTTTGAAATTGCTTCGAATATTTTGTGTAAAATTATTTATTGAAAATCAAAAAATATATTCGAACCCATTTTAAAAAGTGGGAAGGTCGGGACCTGTAAGTCAGCTACATTTATCACATAAAAAAATCAGCTTGTAAAAATATTCAATACAGCCGGAGAAATGTGGCAGAGAAAATATTTTTTTTGCCATAGGATTAACACTGATGCACTTTGCTTTGGAGACCCCCGGTCCAGCGCGCCCATTTCCCCCTTAATAACTTTAAAACCTCAAAAGTTAATTGCAAAAAAATGTGCATACAATAAATTTCATACAGCTTATCAAATGACCAGAAAGTCTTGTTTATTTTAATTGAAAAATAAAGATTTTATGACAATATTAAATGCAAGAACGGAATGAAAAAACTGACACCTTTCTCGCCATGTCTGCCCGGGGAGTTATGTACAATAAAACTGTACTAAAATTGCGCTTTTTATTTAGAAGATCTTATATCAGAGTATATGGGTAAGTAGCTTTTTGAATTTATTTTTAGACGTAAACAGTACTTATACAGCTTATCAAATGACCAGAAAGTTTTGTTTATTTTAATTAAAAAATAAAGATTTTATGAACAATATTAACTGCAAAAACGGATTGTTGTTTACTTTAAAGGCACATACATCGTAACATTTTTGATAAATGATAGTTTTCTTTGCAGAATTGTAACAGTTGTTTGGGTAAATATTTCTTTAAAAAGTGAGGTGGGAGGGGGACCCAGTCGCTAAGTGGGTAGCCTTGGATGCGAAAGGTCCAGGTTCGGGCCTCTTGGCATTGCTTGAATATCCGATTGTCACTTTTTTGTGGTTCTAAATTACGACTAACGTCGCCCATAGCCGCTTTTTAGCTCTAGTGCGACGATAATACTATCGAACTCTCTTTTAAAGGGACTTATCTATTTATGTATTTTTAAGATTTGGGGATAGTATAAAACATTTGCTTTATAAATCTTTGGATCCATTCTGTGTACCATATAATTAAATTATCGACTATATTTTTGCGTGAAAATGTGTGCCTTAATACGTGTTACAAGTCATTGAAAGAATTTTACATTATTTTCAGTAATAGGTAAGAAAAGTAAAAAATGTAAAAATAGCAAAGTGCATCAATAATTTTGTCCAACCCATCTATTTACTCAACGAAGTAATGTCATAATGGTGCGAGAAATATATCATAAAGATGTGATACAATTTTCGTATTACTAGGATTATGTAAATTAACATAAATGATTTGTTTTATAAAAGGTTTTCAATTCATTTTAAATTCAACTCTTTGAATATGAATAAGAAAATCTGTGTTATCAAAAAGTGATAAAGAAATGGCGTCGATCTTCTTTTGCACACTTTTTATGATGAATAAAACTACCTTTTTTCGGTTTACCTGATGATGACATCTTCAGCTTATCATCCACACTTACACTAGTTCATTCACCTGACCACAAAAAAAATACAATGTATTTTCGCAAAAACAAACTTTACTGATAATGAGTATATGAATGAATGATGGATAGTTATAGATTGTAAAATACAAAGATTCCTTAGATTTATTTTTTCTATAACATATGTTCTTATTCCATCTTATAAATTCCCAATTATATTTTTATATGATTTTGATACGCTTGAGTTTTGACATTGAAATATAGTTCATTCGAGTTTTTAAAATACTAACTAGAATACCCGGAATAGCATGGATTGTAATAGCTAACGTAAATAATTAAAAAAAACTAAAGTAAAAGTATTTCAAAGGTAAACCAGGGGTGTGAAACACCACAGAAAACCACTTTCAATAATAGATATTTGTTACGCTAGAATTCGGTTAAAGATTTGTACAAAAAGTTTTGATTTCCCAGCTAAAAATAAAC
Source organism: Oedothorax gibbosus (assembly GCA_019343175.1). Lineage (NCBI taxonomy): Eukaryota > Metazoa > Arthropoda > Arachnida > Araneae > Linyphiidae > Oedothorax > Oedothorax gibbosus. The sequence continues at coordinate 15,009,346 of CM033277.1, read as the reverse complement.
TGCAGTTTTTCTGCAGAAGTGAAGTGATTTTGAAGTATTTCTGCAGTCAACTACATATTTTCTGCAGAAGAATATCGACTGTGAAAAAACTTCAGTTATTTTGCAATGATTCGTACGTTAATTTGAAGTTATTTATTTCAAACGTTACTGTGAGCAGTTAACTGCAAAAATACTGTAGATTTTTTGTAGTGCCATCTTGATTTTAAATACTTTAACTTATCTAAAGGTGATTTGAAGCGATCTAATAAAAAAATTCTATAGGCTGGTTAACTTCAAAAATACTGTAGATTTTTCGTAGTTTCATCTTGGCTTAAAGTATTTCAGTTATTTTTTTAAAAAACTAATCTATAGTTGAAGTGTTTTATTAAAAAAATACTGTGTGCGTTAACCTCAAAAATACTGTAAATTTTTTGTAGTGAATCTTCACCTTAAAATTGCTCGTTATTTTTAAAACTAGTAGTGATTTTTTACACTTGTAGTAATTGTATCCTAGCTAAAACTTTTTGGAATTTTTCGCGGAAAAACATTTAATTTTTCCTGTAAACATTTGCAGTTTTTTTTGAAAATTAGCTTAATATTTTACGCATGTAAAACGGGTACATTTTTGTTGTGCCTTCTGTTGACAAAATGTTTGCCAAAAATAATTTTATTTATGTTGGCAAAAAATTCTTAAGTTTCCAGGAAAATTGAAAATGTGTTTATTACAATAAATTTAGTAATGAGGTGTCTTTTTAATCTGGCTAAGTTGAAATCGCAGATCTAGATTTTGTTAATCTGTAAATTTTAAAAGTTCAAAAACCAATATCATATCATAGCTGATGGGTGATTCAAATACTTTTTCCGTGAACGTTTTTGATTTGATTTTGCAAAAGAAGACAAAAATAATGTTACCTATTAACCTATATAAAGATACCGTAAAATTTAAACAAAAAAAAAGCAGATTTAAAAATTATGTGCTTAATATTTCAGTTTGCTCAATAGCCTTTGCTGTCACCTTTTTATAGAAAATTTAAAAATAAGTTCATCTTAAATTTATTCTTATATATTATATATTTTTCTAATTCAAAATTTGTATCTAATTTATTTATTACCAACTTAGAACAATTAAATAAATCTAATTTAATTATTTTTAAATAAAAATCATAGGTGAATTCTACGCAAAATTATATATCAAATTTATTGACTAATCCAAATCCATGGCGAGTGTATATTCTAATTATTAGACAGTTCGTTGATATTTTTACAAGCCAATCCCATCGCAAGCCCCAATAGCGCAGTTGGTAGCGCACTCGACAGCTGCACAAAACCCCCCAGATCAAACCCCGTAGAGGGAAGTCCCTATCTCGGTAAAAAAACAACTCAACGTGTTCGATAATTATTTTGTTTATTTTTATGACTTTCAAAAAATTTCGCTAGATGGCGCCACTAGCGGAATTTTACTACAACTACAAAATACTGCAGAAAATTTGTAGTAAAATCTGCAGTTTAAATGGCCAAATCACCACAGTTTTAAAACTGCAGAAAAACTTCAAATTTTCTGCAGTTTTTTTTTAGCTGGGTTTCAGCGATACCTTTAAAACCTAAAAAGATCTACGGCAGTTAACCTTAGAGCACACGTGAGATTTTCTCGAAAACTTTAGTATGTTGTTCGACAACTAAATTTGAAGTTTATAGCTCTTTCAGTTCCAGATGTTGAGTGGTTTCAGATGGACAGGCGGACCAATGTTTAAAAACCCCTTTTTCAGAATTAGTATCCTCCAAAACGTGTAGAAAACACAAAATCTTCATTTAGGTATTTTGACTCTATAGCAATAATTTTATTACCTTATATTTCATATAAGCTAATCGAAAGTAAAAAAATGCATGAAAGTAACTCTAAAACATAATTAATAAAACACAAAATTCTTTGAAATACGTTCCACTATATTTAATTATTTTATAAATGATTATAAAAACAACCATTTCACGGTTGAAGATTAGCAAAAAGTCACGTTTGTTTAGTGTCATTAACTTCTAGGAAAAGGAATTTTAATTGGAATCAAGTACATTAAATTAATAAGAAATTATTATTTATTTCCATTTATTTAAACTTCCTCTAAAAACTTGCATGATATTTGTTTATTTTTCCAACAAATATAGTTATATTTGTTTTTATGTTCTACATTTTTTAGCTTCATACGCGTGGGATAGTTTTCAGAAAAGACACAATTGATTACTGAACAAGTTTTTAAAAAAAGTTTGTTGCCTCTTATTATGTACCAGAATAATGAAATATCTTAATTTCACTTTGCTTGATTTGAAAACCAAAAACAATGACTTTTTTTAACTTAAGGTAAATGGAATTTTTTGACAGGTAATTGGATTATGAAACTTCACATCAAAGACTAAAAAAAACTACAATCAAGTCAATTACAATTCCAGTAAGTTAATTACAAATAAGTAAAGTCAGTTGCAGTATTTGTCTACGTATAAATTTTGGAACAACGTGCTATATAAATAATTTGTATAATGGGCTTGTTTCGACACTTTGTCAAAGAAAACTAATGAAATCGCAGTTCGGAGCGCGTGACGTTATAAAAAACCAATGAGCTTGTTTCAAAACTTTGTCAAAGAAAACAACTAATGAAATCGCAGTTCGGAGCGCCTGACACCATAAGAAATATTCCCATTGCGGAATATTTAGTTATTTTATTGTAATTTCTGAATTGAAGTTCACGGTTTACGTTTTTTTTTAATAAATAACATTAAATAAATTAAAAATATGGATTGGTAAATGTGCATGAGGTATGCACCGCCAACCATTTTTTCTGAAAAAAAAACCTTTATTCCAAAAATAAATAAAAATTTTAAGATTAATCCATCTTTCTATATTTTAACATTCAAAAAATTATAAAAATATTAGATAAAAAATAACAAAATACTATACTTTAATTGCTTTAACTTAACTACATGGAGCAAATAAAAAAGTGTGCTAAATTATTTGAAAACCTTTTTTTAAAAAATTACAAATACACGCTGTACTAAAATTGCAGTTAAAACACGCGCGCTTTCATTTAAGCAACTCAAAACTTCACATAAACGCCCCGCGCATTTGCAGTGAAAACACCCGACAAAATGACGCAACTTTTCCCCCCAAACCCGACCGACAACCCTACAAAACATTTAAAATCCTCCGGAGCCGGTTGGCGCACTTGGCGACCGCCGTAAACTCCCAAAAGCTGTAACCCCGAACGTAAGAACCTGTGCGCCAGAATCGAAAGCTCTAGGGTTTCCAAAACACGTGAAACGCCAGATATCCATATCTTGCCTCCTTTATTCCTGACAATGATTACTTCACAAGTAGACCAATTCTCTTTTGCTGATAGTTTTGAGAGTGGTTCGAAACAGAACGGGCATTGCTAAACTTTCGTTGGATTATAACTTGTGTTTGCGCGCGAAAAGTCGAAGAAAAAGTTCTATTTTCTCTGCTTCGGACAACTTTGGAGAACTTTTTGGGAAGTTCTGGAAAAGTTGGGAACTTGGTTGTGGGGGAGTTTTCTGAACTTTTCAAAGGTATAACAAGTTTGGAAAACCTTTGCGGAGGTTATTGAAAAGAGTGATTGTAAATTCAAAGAAGATTTATTTACTAAAAATTAACATTTATATTCAATTCGTTCGAAGAGTCTTAGGAAAAGTTTGGATGTTTGACAGCTATTGAGTTATTCTTTAAGTGAATATCGCCATACATTTTTTGATTCTTCTATATATCAACAGGTGTTGTATTGTTGTAATAGTTGCATTTGACTGTTAGAAAAATTCATCAATTATAAACTTTACGGATTGTAAGATCTTTGACGAATAATCGGAAATATTGGCGCATATTTGAATGTAGTTTCACTAATTAAGGAAATATTAGTCTAATAATGAATATTTCAAACCACAAAGTATACAAACTCAACAAATTTCACCTTCTAAACAAGTGCAAAATATTTCGAAGGGTAAAATAACAGTACATTACCATCGAAGCAAAAGTATTGTAAAACAACTATAAACTCCCAGGAAAAAAAAATTACAATATCCTCAGATTCTGCAAATTCAAATCCTAAAAATCCCATTTCTATAACAATCTATATGTAATAGATTTTCTGCCTGAACTCGAAACCTGTCTATCAGTGTTCAGAAAACGACAGATTTCCTACGTGACAACTACAAATTTCTGGCGTCAGAAAATGACAGCGAAAATGATGATGCTCTGCCTTATCACCACGGCATTATCGGTAAGTAAATGTTTTCTGAATTTCTACCACTGTTACAAAAATATATACTTTTGTTGATTACTACCTGAAATTCCGTTGCTAAGGGTAACTTGTGGTGCTTTTTACATTAGTCCCGTTTTTATATTTTCTCGCTTTTACTCTTTAGGGTTTCTTTTTTCTTAATGAAATGATTTATTCCGCAGATGTAAATTGCTATTAGAGCTGGGTAAAAATATAACTTGCAAACTTTTGGGAAAGTGTGTCAAAATTTAAAAGGTAAAGTTATTAAAAATAATGCATGGTTATAATTTTTGCAATCAAGGAAAAAGTACACGCGTAAGTTAAAAAAGTGTTTGATGAAATTTCATTTATCTTATCTTGTAGTTAGATATTAACGAATATTTTATAATTTAAAAAGAACAAAATTTTATAAAGGGCTCAATTTCAAATAAGAAAATAAAAATCACACAAAAACACTACTTTTTAAAAGTCTCTAAACTTCTTAAAATGACTTTAGGTAATCCAGTAGGGATTTTTCTTCCGTTAAAAATTTTCCATAAATATTACAATTTAATGTTTTAAATAAAGTACTTGAACACGGGTTTAAAATAGAAATGAAGTTAACCTGGAAACTTATAAAAAAAACATTTAAATCTGTCTCTCAACGAACTCTGTGTTTTGAAGACTTCAATTTGCACATCTCTCAGTGAATTTTAAATCGGAAAAACCAAATATTTAACTCAACTTCCATTCACCTAAATTTTAGTTCACAGCTGCTATCATTAGCTCCGACAGCTCTTTACAATCAAGACAATCGTGAAAATTATATTGCCTAGATTTAAAAAATAAATTTTGCTTTTTCAAATTTTTTCTTTCCGAAATTCTTTATTTCGCTTAATTATCGGAATATCCGATATTTTTCTAATTTTCTTTTAAAAGGACAGCAACAAGACTTAATAACGAAATAATACGGAACTAAACGAATAAAGAGGGACAAACTACGAGGGAAAAAATACAGTTGCAAGCAATCGCCGTCTCCGTATAAGGCAGTAGAGAGATTTTATGAGAACAAGTCATAGAAAATACCATCTCTAAGCATGACTGTTTCAAATCCATAAACCAAGGTCAAATCCTCACATATCAGCAGCCAACTCAGGCATAAATTCTTCAATTTCAGATTACAAGAGTACTTTACCGTTTTTCGAATGCTCTTAATCAGTTAAGATGGACTATTTTCTTCTGTGACTTATAAAATAAAGAAAACATGACAGAAACCAATGGGTTTTTGCAATCGCGTGTGGGGCGTGTGTAGAATTCCCGTGATATGTTTTCGTCTAAATAAAAACCTCATAAAAAGCACGTTTAAGTATTTTTTTGGGGGGCTGAAAACTTCGAATGTTACACGCGACTACTTTTGTTGTTCTGTATGTATTCAAACAACTGAATTGTACATTTGTTGTTTGATGTTGAAAGTTGGTAAATGCATTCAGGGATCGAGCGCAAATAAACGGTAAATGACTCTTTAAAAAGTATTTTGCGTTAAAATGATTTCATTTATTATTTTTTCTAAAATGTTTGCTTAAATATCGAAAAGTAACATGTATTTCTAAGTTAAAATTTAATACTGAATTCATGCAATACGTAATCAGATATACTTAATTTTTTTTAATTTTTTTTTTTTTTGTCATTAGTATTCGAAGTCGTGTTACTAATGATTCAAAATAGGACTTTCGCGCTGAGTGATATTGCATAACTATTTCAGTACAATTCGTATAATTTTGCTTTCAAATATACTCATGACGTAAATAAAAACTTATATAACATTTTATTGACACTATATATATAAATTTAAATAAAAAAAAGGTGGATGTAATTGAAGTTGCATTTTTTAAAGGATGTAAAATGACAAATCCTGAATAAAAATGAGGCACTGCATAGACCAATTATACTTTGTTGCTCCATGTTCTATAAGAAGAGTTTAGTTGAATTAATGTTGCACTAGAGCTGCTCGACGACCCTAATTTAGAGCCACAGTCTAGTGACGAGTCAAACGTCATGAATAGGCACCAAACGGAACTTTTAAAGGCAAATAACGGCTAAAATCCACTAAGAGTTTGTGCCATGACCAACCTTATGAGAGAGATGGAGTATTGGCGTAATTTTTCCTGTTCCATCGCCCCAATGCTCTACTTTTTAAAAAATACTTCTCCATAATTTCTTTACACTATTCTGACCAATTGTCATTCTAAATATCACCGTATTTCGCAATCCAGAATAATCTACAAACTAAAGGGCGTCCCCTCGAACCATCCATCCAAGTCCTGCTCTATATAAAAAGATAAATCCCCGCAACAAAGAACACGCTGTTTTGATGCAGATCCGTATAGGTCCTGAGTTAAGACCGCATTCAGGACCGAAAACCTAAAAGTGGGCGTTTTGTTGTAAAGTGTATTGTAAAGTGAGGGCGTGGGCTGGTTCCCTTTTTCCTTTACAAAAACATCTATGAAACTCATTCCCCTTAACAAGACCCCACATTCTTCCCTGAGCCATTTTTAACAGCGGGTTTGGATTTCTTTAACTAAATGTCAGATTTTTATTGTGTGCACTTGGTTGGAAGATTCTAATCGCTCGCTTTTATGTCGCTCTAAACTTGTTTTCATTTAGTGTTCGGACATTTAGTTGGTCTAGTTTCGTTATGTTTAAAGAATTTCCTAAAACTTCACAAAAGATATAAGCTACCTTTAATTAGTTTTTTATTATTATTGAAAGTCACTAAAGGGGAAGTGTAATTGAAAATGTCTTAGAAGATTAAGTTTATACTTAAACTTAATCTGAACTGAATTTATACTTAAACTTATTTGGAAGCGATAGCAACAACAATAAAAACTTTTCAATTTTTAACTCTGCGTCACAACTTGAAAGTTATTTATATTATTTAAATGTGTAATGAGTTTAAAATATTTTAACATGCTTAATTTATCTTATAATTTAAAGTTGTTTAATTTAAAACTAATTTGTAGGCGAAAACAAGCATACAACATCGGTAAAGTTTATAAAATAAAAGTAGGAATGTCTTGTAAAACTTTGGTGGAACGTTACTCCGTAAACACGGTGGCAACATTTTTTTAGATTACATGGTATTTACGAAGTAACGTTAAACAAAGTTTTACAGTGTAAGCGAGGGTGTTAGAAGTTAGAAATTGTAATATGCTAACATTTATACAGCAAAAGACTTATATTTTTATTGTTTGATTTTAGTTTGCTCTGAATGAAAATAAGAGTTATCACGTTTGCTCTTCCACAATGCTTCTTAAAAATTAGAAGTCCACGTCACCGTTAAATCATGCGATAATTTCTCCTGTGATATCTTAATATTAACAAATTTTCGATATAGTTTAATTGTATTTAATATACAACTAAATTTTTGAACGATATTTCTTTATCTGCTACTCTGTAAAAAAACCCTATTTAAACTGTCATTTTTTTGGAAATATTTTTTTACAGGTTTTTATTGTAAAAAATCATATTAACTGCCAATTCCAATAAAATACCCAACAATATGAATACCCCACGAGATTTACCCGGGTATCATGCCCTGAATCTTTCGGGCATTCTTTCACGTCAGCGGCAAGTCCAATTTAAGGTTTCGGAACCCCTCTGAAACCCGCTTTGGAGATCGGTATCGCACCCAAAATGTCTTTTGAGCGGGACCGTATCGTGCGATGCCGTTTCGGATTTTATGTGACGTATTCGTATAATTTATTAGATAATATCGGGATCTGCTTTGGACTGGTGTCGTTATTTCGCCCACGTTTCTACTAATTATACAGTTTTTACTGTCAAAAATTACTGTTTTGAATAAGGAACTGAAATTGTAATTTTTTTTCGGTTTCTGATATGAAGTGAAATTAGTGATTAAGTCAACACGACTTAAATGAATTTTATGGACTTTATTTTTAAAATGTGTTTATCGAATTCTTCTGAAAACAAAAGCCATTGGTATTTTTTCTGTAAATAGTTCAGAGACATTTGTTTAGATAGTTTCATGTTTGATTTATTTTTTTAGAGATTAGGTTAAAATTGTTTCCGAATCAAATAGAGAAAATACATGGAAATAAAACTATTTATAGGAATTTTTAGCAGTTTTTATTCTCCAGTTCAAGTTAGCGACAACTTGAGTCGGAAGGATAATAAATAAAAAAAAACCCTATTCGTAAAATATAATTATAGCTTGAAAATGCCGAGTAAAAAATTTTAGGATTCCATTCAATCCAAAAAGTGATTTTAGTTCCCTTTTAGAATTAATAAATATGTTACATCGATGCACATGCTATCAGTTAAACAACAAGGTTGCAGCATAAATAAAGAGAAAAATTAATTACCTTCAAAATGTCCGCACAAATCAAGCAACATTATAGAAGTTTGAATATGCCGAATGAATAATAATGTACCTGGAAATTAGTGCACGTGACCTTTTAATTAATTTGGTACATTACCTTTAACCTCAATCGACATCCTATCAAATTATCAAAGCAATACAGCAATTAAGAGCGCTCTTTTAAGGTTTCATATATTAGCGCCCCATTTTCGGAGAATTTCTTAAGATGTGCTTTAAAAGATATCGACTTTTCTTTGTCTCCCCAAAACGATTTCGAAAATTCCATGAAATGGAACGTCTAAAATATTCCATTTTACAAACTGCCCAGATCCGTGGAAGCCCTCGTTAAAACGTGTAAAAGCGAAAAAGAGCCACCAAGAAAGTAATTCTGTAAAGAAGCTGTGGCTTTTTTTACTGATCGTAAATTACGCTCCCTGGGGTGGCAACAGATCCGAATGCAGTTCTTTTCACTTCAGATCGCCGATCAGGGAGCGTTAGAGGATATCGTTGGGCGAGATCTTTTTCGGACTTGCGCGTAAAATAGGCGAGTGTAATGAAACTTTTTTTATGCAAGGGAAAAAAAAATCAAGTATTTTTACTTCCGTGATTAAAATAGCTGGGTATCGGGGTAGTTTGCGTAAAGGAAAAAACAGGGTTTAAAATTATTTTTTTAGATACTATTGATAAAAATGTTAATATAGGATGGGTATTTGGGATTTTGCATGATAATGGATATCTAGTAACGAGTATTAATTTATTTTACAAAATATGATCGGAAACTTACATGATAAATTTCACGAACAATTAATATACAAACAAACTATAATAATTTCTATTTATAAAAATATAGCTGACTAGCAAAAAACGATGTTAATAAAATTAATGAAGATAAGTTAAACACATCAAGATAAGTAGTTAAATACATGAAGATGCGAATTATATACATCTCTCTGCAATGTACAGAATGAATGCTAAACTTCCCATTAGAATTGTCTGTGAACAACAACAAATCAAAGCAGGTTTGTGAATTGTGACAAATAAATACATAAAGCAATGAAATTTTGGCAATGTTGAAATCAATGAAGTAATATAATAAGATGTAATTCTCAAATACATTAGGATGCAATAGTTAGGATTGGATTTATATGGTTTATTGGTTGAATTAACTCCACACTAGAGCTGCACGAGGGCTATGGGCGACGGACGTCGTAATTTAGAACCCCGATCAAGTGACGAGCCATCGTCTGAATAAGCACCAACGGAACTTTTAAGGACGGCATCTTACGATGCGCCGCGGATGGCATTTAGAGCGCATCCAGATTTGCGGACCGTCTATTCGCAGATGTTAGGCCACATTCAATGGACAAGTTGCATGAAACGCGAACTGCAGAATATATATTTTTTTCTGGTAGATTAGAATCTGCAGATTCCGAATATAAGCTTGAATATTCACAAAAATGTTTAATTTCACCAAAATTTAGATTTAAAATTTGCCGAAAATTTACGTCAGTGAAAAAGCATTGACGTCAAATGTTACGCTCCTGGCGTTTTTTCGATCTTCTGCAATGTTTGAATACACTTTATAAACTGGTAAAACTTACGATTCATGCAAAACCTCATTGAAAGAAGATTTTTTTTTTATTTTAACAAGTTAATATTAAGGAAATTAAACAGTCTGTTCCAGGTTTGGTTATTTAGTTAAAATAGCCACTTGAGCGCGTATGTGCTATTGCAGAACTATTGACTATTCAATCCGATCGGAATAGACGGGTGATTTCATTGAACGTTTGAAGAAATTAACTAGAATGCACAAGCAATACAGTGAAATGTGTTATGAAATAACACGCCAAGAACAAGAAGCCAAAGGTGACGTCATTTGTTATGCGTATCACTAACTTAAGGAATTTAAAAATAAATACATCTTAAAAACCAGAAATACTTAAGTTTTAGAGGTTTTTAAATGTGCTTTATCGAATAAAAATGTTTGTGGAAAACGCTGTAATCGTCCATTGTTCCATTGCTGAGATATTACAACATTTACAATTTCTCCATTCACCTCTTGATTTTACATAATACTGATCAGTAGTTCTTATAAATCATAGTTTATATTACAACCATCGTATAGTAGTATATACATTTGCCTTATACAGTATAACCGGGTTATACTGTTCGGGGGGGGGGGGGGGGCAATGTTTGTGTCGTTAAAAACGAGTAACCTTATAAACAAGTGTAGTAAATCATGTAAAAAATAAATTAATAGTATGAGTATATAATACTTAAGTTATAAAATGATATCTATTGAATAAATTTTAACCCCATATGCTATCAGAGTAGTAGTTTAATTTCTTCTTCTCCGGTCAAAACTTTTTTAGACGGGAAATAAATTTCAAATGTCGAAACTTTTCATATCATTAATAACATAAAATATCATTAATAAAGTAAAATTTAAATAGTGAAAATGAAATTAAAAAAAAATCTTTAAGAAAAATGCCTCGTTTATAAAAAGGCCTTTGTGTATCATAAAGAGGAAAATGTTTAGCGTTATAACCAAGAGGCATTCATCGGAAATTTACGTTATAAGCAAGGTTTATAGAGTTATAAACGAGTTGTCTTTGTAAGCGGGGTTGATTAATGCCTGGAGCCGCTGTATACTAATAAAAAACTTCAATGATAAATGCTACTTGAATAAAACTAATGCAAGACTAAAATCAACACATTTTTAATAAAAACCACAACACTACACTACTACAATCAGTTGTCACTCAGTTTTCGTGCTCCATGGTGCGCAGGCTCTTGCTCGAACAACAGTTACAGTGGTCTTTGTAACCGAGTTTGATTGTATAAGTGTTTCACCAGTTAATAATTGTAGATAATCCCTATAAAGTTTAAAATAAAAATACACCAAATAGCTTGCCCCTTATTCATCCAGATTATACTATGATAAATCACAACCTTTAAAACACACGAGCAGGCATAAATTATAGTAAAATGCATGCAATGGTGCAACGCAAGACGACCCAGTTCATTCAACCTTATAACTTAGAACTTCCATAAAAGCAAATAGAAGTAGTAAATCAAAACTGAATGATTTGCAATCATGGGTTGAGCAATATGATGTGGAAACATTAAAAAGAAATCTCATGTTATAACATGCGTAGTTTCGAGGAGAAAAAAAAATCGAAACGAAACATTTTATTCAGGTTGAACCCTTACATCCATCGGTCTCCGAGATCATTTATTTTATTCGAATGAAGTAGACGTTTTTTTTCTTGGCTATTTCTGGGACGAATATTCTCGATTATGTATTTTATATGCTTGTTTAGGGCCTGTCGTTATGTTATGAAACAGTGTTTTCTGTGATGGGGTACACGAATAAATTTTGTTTGGAAAGAAAAACTGTATTACGATAAAAATATCTGTGTACCGAAAAAAATATTTTCAAAGTTAATTTTTAAATCAATGGTAACTTAGTAATAAGCATTAAATTGCCTTCGAACGTTAAGATATGGATATATCTTTAGTAAAATTTCAAATAATCAGGTTTTGAAAGGAAATAAATTGTACTAAAAATTGAATGTTTGATAACTGAAGAGAACAGGGGAAAAACCCTTTGATTGACTAGGAATCTTCGTATGCATGTCTGCTTGGCGGACATTGGCCACAGGAAACCAGTTTCTCCCTCGGTTCTTTTCTCGCGGTACAAACGTGGGACTTGTGTGTGGCGTGAACCAGGGATGTCGCAAAAGAGGCAAGGGAGAAACTGGTATAAAATAACAGTTTATTAAAATTTTTTAAATGCATAAAATAGTATGTAAAACATTTGGAAAATAAAGGTCGTGAAAATTTAACGTAGTCGATGAGGAACTATTAAAACGAGACAAAACATATATATTAAATTTTAGAGCTTTTCGCTCTCCTGCAAATAGAACAAATTACAATTAATCACTAACTTAAATTTGTAATTATAATTACTAATATTTTATGTGATCTAGTTATAAAAATATCATTGGTTGCAATGACATAACATAAACCCTGTCTGCAACATGCAAATAACCCATCAAAAGAACAAAATCGTACCAAATTTCCAGAGAGTCCACACTCTTTTGTCCAACCGCCGCTAATCTATTGTTTTCTTCTATACACCGATGCCTTTGGTTGATAGTTGTTTCATGAACTAGAACGTCTGATACAACTACAAGCAATAGTTTGAGACTATTTGCGAGAAAACTACTTGTGATTCTAAAAAGTGTCGGAAATAATCTAAAACAGATCCAGGAACGATTCCGTGTCATCATCGAAATCTAAAGTTCTCTCTTCCAAGGAAGCACCGAAGGAATTGAAAAAGCAGGACATAGAATAGGTACGCCGTAGTGCGACATATTTTAAAGCCGACCAAACACACTCTTCACTCCGGCGCTTTCAGAAATACTTCGGGTTTTGGCACCCAATTCACAGGATAAGCGAGAGTGGACCTGGTATCCTGTTAAAACATATACAAAGTTGTTTTAATAACAATTTACAAATGTTTACAAGAAAATTGAGATCTTTAATCGTCTTCTCTGGAATCCAGATACCAAATCCTCTACCCAAATAAGAGAAAAGTACAACCTGAGGTTGACTTTTTAATCGTTGTTAGGCTGAAAGAAGTAGAGGTCAGAATAAGATAGACATGCTGCTGAATTAGAAAACTAATGCATAAAACAGTTTGCCAAATTCGGGCCTATGATCGCTTTCTTAAAATTCAAAAACAGTTCATTTTGCACTTGTAGATTGCAGTATATATATTTTTATAACAACGTGCAAAAAAGTTCACTTTTTTATATCATATTCATTCATAAATCGTTGCGAAAATGACACTTTACGTGCTTACGTCACAGACAGTGCCGAAAGTAAGTACTTTCGGCTCTAGTGCGGTAAAGTAAATATAAGAGTATCTGATTGGTAGAAAAACAAAATGATGTCATGAATCTCCATGGAAACTAAATGATGTCATGAAGCTTACTTATTTCTATTGGTTCATTACTTTTGCATTTTCTAATATCTCCATGGAAACTACAAATACTACAAAAATTATTAAAGGAAATTTAATAAGACAAAAGTAAGAACACAAATTTCACGCCAAACAATACTTTTTTGCACGTTATTATAAAAAATATTGTAAGCAAGCACGTGCCAAATAATACTTTATTAAGCTCTTGTCATTATTTTACTCAACCTACGGTCTCGTGAAATAAAAGCCACTCACTTAATAAAGTAATATTTTCGGCACTAGTTGCTTAAATAACTATTAGTTCTATTCTTTGATTTCTAGAATATTTTCCTTCATGCGAAAGATTTGAAATGAGCAATGTTTTCTCGTATGAAGCGACAAAAATTATTCAAGCGTTTGTTCGGGCGTATTAATAGCTGTTCTTTTTAAATGCCTTATCAAAGCGCAACTTGGGTCTAATAATGAGTAACTGTGGTCCAAGCTTTTCTCCTTAGTATCTTATCAAATACTTTTACGTACAATGTTGTGTGGTTTTTAATTAATGGCCAACTCTGTCCTGATTTATAAGTACTACAATTGCCAAATAGAAATATATAATAGTTATAAGAACTTATGTTTTGACCAAAGTTACGCCTAAATATCGATATTGCCCCATTTGATAGTAATAAAAAAACACATCTATTGAAATATCGGTACTTTTTCATTTCGCGGACGCAACCGATAAAGTCGCCAAAAATAAACAATAGCCGCCAAATGGAATGTCTCCAATGGTAACCTTCAACTGTGTACACTGTGCTTTGTAGCCGAAAAATTCCGTTCAACGCCATAGATTCCATTTAGCGGGATTGGCAAGGCGAAATCTCATAGCGAGTGCACACTTCTAAACGGCTTCACTTTATTTTCTCACCAAACATCCCCATCTTATTCTAACCTACATGATAGTAGGATGCAAAATTGATGATATCCCTTCAGATTGGTATAGAGAACCCTTCTCCGAACACCATTGTAAATTGCATTAGACTGCTTGTGAACCTAGTCAAATCATTTCCCGACATACCGATCTAGTTTGGTCTCCTAGAGAATGGAAAAGGGGTTCTAAATCCTCACTCACGACGGCGCTTTTGTATTGTGGATAGTAATGATTGATACACTGTAATTTCATTTGTTGGATAAAAAAATATTGTATTTGGGGTTTTGTAAGTGTACTTTTTTTTAATGGAGTCTGTAATTTTTGCTGATTTTAGGATGATTGATTTATTAAATAGTAAAAAATTTCAAAGGCATTTATAATATTTTATAAAAAATTTACAAGTGTTTTATTACATAAAAAATAGCATTTTTCAAAGAGTATTTTTGTTGTTCTATAATATTGTTTCACTAGGTAGTTTAAGAGGGTTTTTTAATAATTATATTAATTTAATCTCACATTAATAAGTACATATCTTTCTGAAAAATTAAAATACTTGCAAAAAATGGTGGAAATAAAGATACGCAGAAAATAAAATCTTTGAAAACTCGCGGAAGCTTTGAAACGAAATTATAGAGTAATGGGATGATCAAACTAAAATATATTATCAGCGTTAATTATTAGCATTATTAAATCTTACAATCTAAATACAATAAAAAAATTCTATCGTAAGTCTGCCTCGGTGAGTAAATCGCTTTTCTTAGTAATCCAAACTGCATCATTTTTTTAGATTGGTGATAAAAGCGTAACCTGAAAAAGATATTGGGTCTATCGTCTTACACAATTCGATACTTTATCGGGACATTCAATTTGAAAGAATCGAGCACTAAACTCTATGCCCTCATCAATAGACCGAAAAATTGCTTAAACAGACATTTGACCCCCATCTCATGATAATCGAATGAGGCCGACTCTGCCATACGGAAACCATTCCTATTATCTGTATATGTCTGTAGTAACATTTGGGCCAAAGAAGCGCAACTCAAGTTTTCTTAATCCTCTGAGTGATTGTATTTTGGCCAAAGAGTAAACTTGTTTTCACTACGTAAGTTTTAAAATTACTTAAAATTACATTTTCATGTTATTAAATTTTTAATATTTACTTTTTATTTTGGTACTAAATAAGAAAAATGATTCGGACAAATTTTGTTTAAATTTTAAAATTTACAAATTAAAAAAAAAATATATGTTGCTGGTAAACCTGACTGTTAGTTGAAAGGTTTATCCCTCCAGGTGTTTTAAATATTTCTATGTTAAGCATCTGTTTTTCTTATTGTTCCGTTACGTAAATGCAATAATTGTACTTATTTTAAAAATCTTCTCTTTATGTACTAAGTTGAAAACTGGTTATTTCCAATTTTTTCTACCGAAGTTT
Source organism: Oedothorax gibbosus (assembly GCA_019343175.1). Taxonomy (NCBI): domain Eukaryota; kingdom Metazoa; phylum Arthropoda; class Arachnida; order Araneae; family Linyphiidae; genus Oedothorax; species Oedothorax gibbosus. Next base: position 14,993,401 of record CM033277.1, on the reverse strand, counting down.
CCCTAGCCGTTTTCATTCCAGCTACAGCTATAAGAGAAATGACCCACAGCGTCTCTACATATATATTGCCCAACGGGCTGAAGGGAAGAGTTGCCCTACACACATATCCAATACAAATCACATACTGATATTAGCTGGAGAAAACTTCCTATATCGACTAACCGAGGTACATTGACAACAATAACTTTCCGACTCTATAACAATATGCTTTTGCGATCGGATAAAAAAAAACTTTGTCTACATCAAAACCCGAACAAGAAATGTGAATCCCCATTTTAAGAACTACACCTCTATGGCTCATATTCATTTTTTGTCTGTCCACAAATACCATGACCGAAATTTCTCTCAACATTGACTCAGACCTGAGATAAGGTTACAAATAGGGCCCATGTAGCTTATCTTCTGGGAGGGGAAACCCCCTCGGACAGGTGCGGTCTGTGTGCGAACTCAGATTTCTGCTGGGAAAAGGTTCAGTGAGCTTTGACAGGTCTAATGGTGCCGAATTTGGTGACACATGCAGTGTTTGGGTGGGTGTTCTGTGTAAAAATATGGAAGTTTTGGGATTTTGCGTGTAGAAAATGAAAGTGTCTTTCATTAAGTATTGTTTTATAAGAAAAATAAAGGAAATGAGGAAATAGCGAAAAGTTTCTTTACAAGAAATATTAATCCATGCAATAATAATTTTGATTGTTTTTATCGTTGCGAAAAATCAAATTTTTTTTTTCAAAATTTGGATGAAATTAAAAAATAACAATAAATAATACACTGTTAAAAATTAGGCACTTTGTTTCACCAAAAATATGGTTCCTAGTAGCTGCAACGGCTGTGTGGTGAAACGTTAAATCATATTTTTGGTATTCGGTTGAATCATTTTTCAGGTTTTTGTTTCCAAATCCAGAAAAATGGTTCAACCAAACACCGGAAAAAAGGTGAAACATTTCACCACACAGCCGTTGCAGCTACTAGGAACCAATATAATGGTGAAACCAAGCACAAAATTTTTAACAGTGTAGTTTTTAGTTTCTTTTAAACTTAACTATTGAAAACTATGTCAGAAATTTATAGGAGAAAAACATAGAAACACGCAAGTTAACGTTTGTATTGGTTTGAAGTCAGTTAGGTTTTTGAAGTTATTCCTTCCTTTCCTTTTGAAACAAAAGTGAATTCATGCTTGAACGCGAGAGTGAAGAAAACAACGTAATTATTAGAGCAAATGCTTAAACGTTTTAAATAGCTGAAATCCAATGTAATTTTAAAATGTATGAGGAAAATTGTCCTGAACACATTTTTGGGATTGTAAAAAGCCATCAATGCCATGGTTATGATTTGAACTAGTATTATAAAAAGAATCGCAGGGTGGCGATATTTAAAACAATTTAAGGTGGATCTTATGCTTATTCTTCAATCTGATTATAGAGATACATTCGGAGTAAGTTAATCTTATCATATTAGCCTAAGTGTTTGTCAATTAGTCAGTTAAGTCATTTATGTCAATTAGTCAGTTAAATATTTTAAAGGAGAAAAATAGGTAAATTCTTACCAAGCTGGCCATCTTCAGTTTTTTTTGCTCATTTTTTTCTGAAGGAGAGGAAGTTTGTTTTGCTAATAATGACAAAGCAAACCTCCCTGTCACACGTGACTGAAAGTGTTGATGGTTGAGAACTATATCTTCAAAAGTCAACACATGAGGAAATAAAAACACTATAAACGTCGACTTTTTGGAAATATATAGTAGGTTTTAAGTAGAATTGTTTTGGTTGCCTTTCCGGTTGCTGAAAGTTGCTTTTACCTCAGTTTTTGCAGCTACGAATGAAAGATCATTTCCTGGAACACGCAACTTTCGAGTTTGCACACATAAGATACATTGTATGTATATGGAAAAGTTAGCGTATAAATTTAGGATGGCAGTTTAAAGACAATTATGTAATAATGATTCAAAAACTTAATCGGGATATAATTGTATAGAATTGATTTGTTTTAAAATCATCTTAAGATAGGAGTAATATACATGTTTTTTAGCTTTCTCTAACCATAACTCAAATACCAAATTGTATATTTTAACTGTGCAGTCTACTCTTCAATAAAATAATTCATAAATTGTTGTAAATTTCTCCATTGAATGGTTAGTTAAATCTGTTATTACGTCTTACTTCTTTTTTACTTAATTGATCCAAATAAAAATTTTAGTCGTCTTATAAACCTTTTCCAAAGACACATGAATACTTTAAACCTATCGTAGAAGGCGCAAATGTTAATCTTTAATGGCAACTTTGAACAAAATAAAAATTCGTAAACTATCTGAAATCAAAAAATCCTATATAATGTGTCATAAGATGAATAATCTGCGCATAAAGGAGAGTTATGGGCCATGTTGTAATATATTTTCATAACAAAAGGAATCTGCAATGGGTAATTCCATGCAAAATTATCCTGTCTGTAGTGTAAGTCACGCTTGTAAAAAGTGATTATCACTACAACTTTTAACATTAAATGAACAAAAATTGTGGAATAGTTGATCTACACTTATTATAACTAAATAATGTAATGGACTTTACTTAATTTGATTTATTTTTTAAATTTAAACTTTTAATCTCCTCTTAAATCGTGACACACTACACTTACATGGAATTAGCCCAATTCTGAAAAATAACTTTACATTTAACTATTAACATCCAATTTATTAAAATATGTAGAAGTAATCATAATACATCTCTATCTTAACATAACTGTGGCACACTTCCGAATATTTTATACTTTAGGCCGATAACACATACAACTCAAACACGATAGTTTAGTTTCATACAAGTAACTCATCTACAGTTATTAATTCCATGATATACTTTTTCTAAGTAAAGCATTTGTTTTATTTTAGTTTTTTAGTCCCTTGGGAAAGCGGTCGAGAGCTTTTTATCTCTAACGTGTAAGAAATGATTGATTACATTTCAGGTGAAAATAAGTTTCGTTTCGAAGGATAACACGTACTACAACTCGTAAAATTTTTTACTTAATTATTTTTTTGTTTATACTTTTTCCGAATTAAACTCATTGTTTGTAGTGTCATTGTGTTAATTTGGGAAGAGATTGGGAGAATTGTAACATAAAGGCCTTGATAACATTAAGCTTACTTTTTTTTGTTTAAAGACACTAAAAATAATTGACTTAAGTTTTTTTTTTAAAATAAAATATGCCAGATACTATTGATATTAAAAGTTTTAAGTTATAAAAATTAAAAAATTAACTTTTCTGTAAATATTTACTAATGCTGGATGGCGTTTCAAAATAATCCACAATTCTTTTAACTCGCAACATGTCGAATTTATTTGATTTTTCAATTTGTGTTATGTCAGAATAAAACTAAAATAGCCATTAAATTTGCTAATCTTCCCGTAGCCAAATTTATTGTTAATATATTTTGTTACAATACACAAACTATAATCAGACAAATTTATTTGATTTATCCCAACTTTCTCAAGTTTAAAAATAACGAGCGTCTAAATTTTATTTATTTAGCTGTGATAGGACGTTAAGCAACACCTTAAATAATTGAATGTTTTAAATACTTATTTAAAAATTAGACACAAAGTATGTATAATTTCCAGATTGTCAAAGTAATTAAATTAAATTTACGCCCCAATTATCAAGTTGAAAAGTGAAGGCAAAGCTAATATTCGTCGACAACTTTTACACGGTTAATAAAATGGCGTCATACCTACCCATATTGAATAGAAAATAAATAAAAAAAATATACATTGAAGTTTCATACAAATATACCATTGTTATGTAAATTTAAATACACCTCCATCGCAAAGCTTTAAAGTATGAGCAATAAAACCAACGTTTATTGACACTCAAGAACTTTGATTTCAGCTGTAGAAATAGCGTTAAACATCACTCTCAGTTAAATAATTCAGTGTAATAAAAATTACTAAAATACAAATCATAAACACCAAATATCCAATTACTTCGTTCAAGAATGTTTTCCCAAATACAAATATCAAAAGTATAAAGCATGAAGAACAACCTTTCACAAACTTAACTCAGTCGTGGAAATGGCGTCAAATCTGTATCTTAGTTTACGAATAAATTAAAATACTAAAATGAAAGTAAATTTCTTTGTACAATTATCAGAACTTTACAGAAATTAAATCAGATTCACCTTCTCCTCATTTTCAAAATTTAAGTAATTAACTTTAAATTGACGTTTTAGTTCCTAACAATCTTAACTCATTTGCTATAGAAATGGCGTTAAATAATCAAACCCACAATGAATGATCGAGTAATTCAAATTACCCAAACCCAAATCATCAACGCAAATTATATATTTTATCCCAACAACTTCATTCAAACTTAATTTCACCCCAATTACAAAGCTCAAAAGCATAGGGGCATCAAAGCCAACCTTCTTTGACAACCTTAACTCAGCCGTAGAAAAGGCGTTAAATCTCGCCCTTCAGTCCGCATTTAGCTGAGTTTGAAAAATGTCCAATTTCCAAGCAGCGTTCCGCACCGCGTGTCCATACTGTTGAAGAATATTATTAATAGATGTCTCCTAGCTACCAATCCCGAAAGCACTTACCTAATTGAATCATTTCAACGAACGGATGAAATATACATTCGGATTGGGGGAAAGGTCACACTGGCTGGGTCCTGTGTATTAGTGACGAAGCCGGTATCTGGCTTTGTTCTTTATAGAGTTATTTTGGTACGTTTAAAATTAATTTTTATGTACTTGAAGGTTGATTCTGGTTACGTTTCAGTTCCTTTCAATTGGTTTCTATTAATTCCTGACGGTTTGTTTTATTATGTTGTTCTTATGCATAGTTTTGCGTTCTATGGTTATCCTTTACGTCTTCCGGTATATTTTTCTAAAAATATGGGCGTTCATAATTTTAAATAAAATTATGTACATATAAAGGGGAGTGTTATTTATATTCAATTCAACATTGTAAGAAATCATTAGAAATTAGAATCTTTACATTTGGATACATGCTCAAATGCTCTATGAAATTATATCAGTTTCACTGCTGAATATTTTTGTTTAAACTGCTTTATTCTTAATCCAAATTTATCAATTTCTTTGGGAAAAAATTACGCCACTAAGTTTTTTAACAGATTAAACATCAATTGTTTGTTACATGAATACAATTTGCGTTAAAAATTGTTATAAGCAAATCTCTAATGTTTCCTCTACTTTGTGAAAAAGAATTGAAGGATCTATTTTGGGATTATTTTGTTTGTCAAAAAATGAGTTTCTAGCACTGTAGATGCAAAATTAAAGTATGGTTAACTTCGATTTTTAAAATTCACACACTGTAAAAAAATAAGGAGCTATATTGCACCGAATTTGTAGTCAATTTTTGAGCTATTAAAATGGTGAAACATTTAAATTTTGGTGCAACCGCTAACCACTGCCACATCGCTGCTTATTTAAGAGTGTAAGCTCCTGGTAACTAAATAAGAATAATTCGAATTAAAGATGGAAAAGACAATATGAAAGCATAAACTTTAAAAGCCTTAATCCGACAAATCAGCGAAAGTGGACGCTGACGTTTCTTGCCCAATTATTTCCCGCGTCTTCCAAAAAACGGCACCAACTTCCATCAGCGGGCGTTGTCATCCCCTTTTTACTGTCGCCACAATCAAACCGAGAGCACGAAAAAGCTGAGAAAAATTGCGAAAGTCGAGGGACAAAAGAGGAGATCCTCCTCAACCTCATACATTAATGGATCAGAAGCGGTGGCAGCAATTTAACAAAATCATTTCCTACTTTCTGGACTTTTTTTGGTGCGTTTCTTCGGCGTGGGGGGGAGATCTGGGAGGCCAACTGACGCGTCGTGAACGACCAAACTTTTAGAAACATTCGCTAAATGAAAAACGAATTTTAGTAGCAGTTGGAATGGTTAAGACTTGATTTCATGGCAGTATATATGGCTTACAGTAGCTAATAAACGCCAGAACAAATTTATTGCATAGCCTTTATATGCACTTTCTCCGACGATAAGTCTTATTCCAAACTTTTTCATTGATTAAATAAAACGATTGGACGCATTAGTGAAGTTACAGATTGTTTAAAACTCTGGTATGTCCATAGGGAGATTACAGCTCAAATTCATTCGTCACCACTACGGCAGTTTGGTATTTATCCCAAAAGAAAATAGCTGTAAAACTTAGACATCAAAAAGTTGTAACTTACTAATTTGTAAGGTTTATATTGTTACATATACAATATGCATATAAATATATTAGTTAATTAGTAAAGTCCCTTGTTAACATGATTTTTTGGTTAGATAAAACTTGCAAACTGAAGAGTGTAGTTAAATAATTGTATTTAACAAATAATTTTTTATTCAAATTTTTCTCTGGATCAATCTATGATGGTTAATTAACACTGTATTTAATGTTCTTTTGAAGCAGGGCTATTTTTTACATTCTAAACGAAATTCAGCATTTAAATTCAAATCACGGAAACCATGAAAAACTTTTGTTAAATTTTTATCTTTCATCATGTTATACTTATAGTCTAAAAACAGCGAGATGGGAAATATACTAGAATTAATTTTTTTTAAAAAGTCAATGACAATATTGCTTCTCATTACAATTATACCTGAAAAGAGTAATTACATTTCTCCACCAATCTCATGTTTATTTCCACTACCAAACTCGATAAACCAAATGAAATCCAACCCATCCCAAAGGGCGCCACTGCTGTATAAAAAGAGGGGGGGGGGGGCGATGGGAGTTAGAACTAAAAAATCGCTGACCCATCAGCAGAACAGGAAGGGGGGCGATCGAGTATCGTTGACACGCCCTTTTCGGACAAATGGGGCTAGGGGTGGGGGAATTGTCACCCTGACATTGGGAATTGAGTCAAGAGAAGTATGGCTCTTGACGAATTGTTAGGTTCTTTTTAGAGGACTTTGGGGTAGTTTGTCGGTGTTCATTAAGATAGAATCAGTGTAGGGAAGTTATTTTTTTTATAACCTACTTGAACAAATATCTTGATGAAATAAAAAAAATCTTTTTATTAAGACCTTAAGTATTTTTCAGCAATTGATGCATGGCTGTTTGGATAATTGTTTACCCTCTGAAGGATACGGACAATTAAAACCATCACATGGGAGACACGTTTTCCAGCAACACACATAATTTAAAAAAAATGATAAATTTTAAAATTTTACTTAATTTTGAAATTTGAGGGGTCTATTATAATAATTATCAGCAACAGAAATATAATTAAAAACATATGAAGTTATATAATTTAAATTTTATTATCATGCAGTGAAAACAAGTTTGCACTTAAGTCAATTTGCTTATCCCTCAGAAGGTACACTTCTTTGGTAAATAGATGATGGTTTATTTGTCAGATATCGTTTAAAATTAGATATAATGGATTATTTTATTTAGAGCATACATTTTGACAACTCTTCAATGATATTAAGTGACTAATTTTAATATAGTTATATTTTGAAAAACAACGCTGCTATTTCTAGGCTTATAACAAAGCTCTCAGTACCGTTAATCTTAATACAATAATAATTATGTGATTTGTAGCTTTTTGGTTGTTGCTTTTTTTCAACTCCAAAAAAGGGTACACGAAATACACAATTGTTTAAAACAAAAATTCGAATTTCTATTATTCAGTACTTCTCAAAATTTTAAGCAAAAAGCCACAATGCCACTCACACCTGATCATTTCCTTCGCATTATCGCAACCTACCTTATCCGTGCCCTAAATAACAGCTTATCACCAAAAACAAACAAACGCCGAAAACTTATCAATTCTGGCTTTCCTCTTGTGCATCGAGTAACAGACTAACATCGGATTTCCAAAGTTTCCCATAGTAAAATGTGATGGGAAACTGCTTAAAACTAGCGGTTTATTGGTTTATTACCTGTGGCTGTTATGGGATTTCTAGAACCGTTATTTACATCTTGTTTGGGAAGGTGTACTGAGATTTAAAGCAGGAAAGGACTAGGGTTTAGGTTAATACTTTTAGAATTTAAGCGTATGCTATCAAGGCTTGTAATCCAAATGTGTGTACTCTGTGGTACAAAGTTAATTTTCTTTTTGTAATAACTAAACGTAAGAGTTTTCTTAGCCCTACGAAAAGCTAAAACCTGTTTGTCATTATTTAATTCTCAAGTTTTACTTTTTTCTTTAAAACTATTTTTTGGGTCGAATTAGCGTAAAACAAGAGCTACACGAAAGCTATTCAAGCTTAATTTTTAAATTGCTGTAGTACTGATAGAATATTTTAGTCTATAAATTTCTAGTATCGTTGAGAAATATATTGGATTAAACATTCACCAAAGAATTTTAGTCTGTGGTCAAGGAGTGAATACAAGCATAAGTTTAAAACCATAGAGTTATAAAACCAATGATCCGATTCATATTTTGAAAGTGCCATAGATTAAATAATATTACTTAAATTGGTTTGACAATCCTTAATCAATCATTAATTTTTTTCTTGAGCCTCGATTGTCGAATCAATGTCCTGTGGGAAACAAAGCACCAATCGGAGCTCAGATCGAACGAAAAGAAGGAATGAAAACTGGAAGGAAAAACGTCACCTGAAATTAGACAATTGTAATCTGTTAGGTCTCTAACAACAACTACATATTAAGTATCCTAAAATAAGTTAATTATGTACTGTTAATTGCACATCAAGATACTTTTAAGCTGGCTATACCTTATAACCTTAGGCTATACCCTTTTAACTTGCTATACTTTTTACCAACTAATATTAATTCAGTACACAAACCTCTGCGTAATTCTCGAATACTTCTCCACTAAAGTGGAATTGTAGACTTCGACTCAAGAAAATATCTAGAAAAGACTCGAATCTAGAAAATCACACAAAATTCCTCGTTCCAAGTACTATCTTACAGGGGGCCAACAACTCAACTCCATCTCGGAAACAAACAAACGAATCCAATTAATGCTTCTTTATGCGTTCGTTTGTTCTTTTTTAACCGAACGCTGCGGTGAAACTTTTCAGGAACTTCTCGGCCATTTTGTCGGAAGTTATTGACGTAATTGCTAGTTAGGGCAGTCAGTCTTTTAACCTACACTTCCATCTGCAGTAAAGTAACAGAATTAAAAGGAAGCCATTTTCTCCCTCTGTGTGTGTTGTTCGTCCCACAAGGGAGAATGGAAATACTTTTCTAATTCGATTGTTGAATGGAATTTACTTATTGGTTAAGTGCTTTGTGATGGGATTTGGTTTGGGTTAAACAGTCGTGAAATGTCCGCTGGGAACGGTCGGAATCGAATTTTTCAAACACGCAATCTGATTGGCAGTAAGTTGGACGATTGGGGGTTCGGCTAAAAAAAATTAGCCGTGTTGAAGACAGCATTAGATCGATCGATGTTATCGACTTTAATTATAGTCGGTGTTAACTATTTGATTTTTTTTAAACGGCAAGAGTTTTATTCAGTTTTATTTGAAAATAGGTCAAAAAAATAAATTTGAATGGGGTAGTAGTCAAACCCAGCTAAAACTGATCTGCAGTTTTTCTACAGAAGCAAAGGAATTTTGAAGAATTTTTATAGTAAATTGCAGATTTTCTGTAGAAGAATATCGATTGTAAAAAAAACCCTTTAGTTTTATTTGAATATGTAAAAAACAAGCTTTAATTGGATAGTATCAAAGTTTGCGAAATATATAATTTTTTTTATAACTTTTGAAATATTATTTAAACCACATTGATAAATTCAGACTGGTAAAGGAGTCAGAAAAACTCCTTGGGATTTGCGTCCAGAAACCGAACAAACTTTAAGACGAATTTACATTCAAAAAATCTTATAATGCTATTATAATAGTCATTAAAATGTAATATACTATCACATAATGATATACTATTCGAATGTAAAAAGTTATTTAGAAACCTTTCTTCATTTCCCCAGGAAGAAAATTAAAAACAAAAAAATCCTTACAGGGTAGCTTGGGATAATTGGTCGACAAAAATAAAACTTTCCCTATATATAACTTTCTATGGTTGGAATTGATTAAAATTTTTTTCAGGAAACCGTATTGGTAAAATTAAATAGTATTTGTTTTTTCATTTAATTTATTAAAGATCATGATTACTTTTAAAAAGTGTGTCTCATTTTTAAATCATACAAGCGGGTAATTATTAAACAGCTTTATAAATAACGGTTCAAAAGGCATAGTTGGGCCGAGCCCATATAAATGAAAATCGATTTTATCTGTTACATTTTCGAGTATTAGTCGCGAAAACTTATCATAGTCTACTAATTCCAATTTCTAAATTTCTACTATATCAGTTAGGTTTTCTCAATCTTGACTGTAAAAAAGCCTATAGATAATTTTTTAATGAAAAGTAATGTGTCAGTGTTAATAAATTATTTTATTTTATAGCGTGACAATTATTTTTTAGATTTAATTACAATTTGATCAAAGACGCTCCGCATTATTCAAATTAGAAAAGTTCTTTCATTTGCAAAAATAAAGGAATTTTTTTTGCTACGACAGTAACAGTTATTTAGTTAAAGCTTTTCGACCTCTTTATTACAAATTATAACTTATATAACATGCAGTAGAGTCCCGCTTATTCGAAAGGTACGGGACCGGAGCACTCTCGGTTAATCGAGATTCCATAGGAATTTTCGGATAATCGGGAATCATACATTTCACGCCTAGAAAAACGTTGAACTGATCGCGAGATAGTCGCGGCGGTAACCAGGGACGAAAACGAACCCGATAATAAAGATGAGCCCGAGTCTAGCAAGTGCAGCATTTCTCCTACAGAAGCTACAAAAATCTTAGATCAGGCCCTTCGATACATGGAAGCTCAAGATGAAACCACTACTTCGGTCGTTCTCTTGTGTAATAGATGGCGGGGCAGAGCTGCTTTAAAATGAACTAAAATTGACCATAAAAAAAAATACTGAATATTTTGAGAAATAAATCCAACTTTGAAAGAACGTTTTTATTTTTTGTGTTTTTATTTATTTATATTTATGCGTTTACGCATACATTTTATATTTTAGCAAAATAAAATTCTGGAGCCTTTCGGTTAAGCCGAATTTCGGATAACCGGGATTCGGATAACCGGGACTCTACTGTATTTAATTATATAATTTGATTTTTAATTAATATCGGTTTAGTAATTCAGACTATCGCAACATTTTAAAAACATTTCGTTCACTTATATTATGTAAAAGTCGAGAATTTAAGTGTTTGCCCATGAGTTTTTACTTATTTTTAAAAGGCGACCTAAAACTACTTAATATTGCTTTTCCCTCAAAATATTTTTTAGGCCTTTCAAATTTTAGTATTGTTGCACTCGAGCACCAATTAAAGATATAAGAGTGGTTTGATTTTATAAAAAGTAATGGGTGTCCATATTACCTCAAGGAACGAGTATCTATCAATTACTCCAAGCTACCCTACACCTACCTAAATAGATAAAACAACAATGAAGAAGCAGCCAATTTAAGGCCCACAATTTATTAAAAAAAACTTATTTATTGCGACCACTCCAATACACGTCAGATTACAGGGCAACAATGGGAACTTGACAGACTATCAAAGATAGAAGCGAAAAAACACAAATCGAAGCAGAATATTTTTGATCCGACTTCGTGACATGTCATTCGAGAAGCTAAAAAGATACCAAACTTCCAAATGTCACATTTCTTTTAGTATCTTCCGAAGTGATAGGAAATGAATAGAGTAGTAAGAATATCTACCCGAGCTATATACTCGTAGAAATAAGAAGTCCCCTCAAAATATTTTTTTAAAGCGGTACTCAAAAGTAAAATATGAGACAATAGCTTCTACCAAGTTCTTCTCTTGGAATGAGTAGTTTTTCTGGCTGGAGAAACAGAATGGGTTTTAGAGAGTGGATAGAATTCAAACATGTCGCGTTCAATTTTGTATGTATTTTTGGTTTGTTGTTAGTATAAGAGTTTTACTCTTCTATCAGTATAAAAGATAAGTTTCAGTGCGAACTATGTTTGAGCAATATACCATAAACCATATTGAGTAAGTTTAAACATTTGTTTTGGGAAATAAAATTTAAACATGACATACATTATCGTTTTTACGTACCTCTAATTCAATGACTCTTAGTTTAGGAATTTGCATTTGATTCACAACTTTTGTGTATTTTTCTTATGATTTTCTATTTTACAAACTTTTACGTTTCCCACGTGATTGCAAAAAGAGATTCACCTGTTTATGAAATTACTTATTAATAACTACTTAACATATCCAACCAGGTTTGGTTAAAATAACTTAATATCGTGCATGCAGCAATTAATAAAATAAACTAGAAATAAAAATAAACGCCAATTTATATCCTATGATAGAATATACGAAAAGTACAAATAGAGTGAGAATTTCAGCAATACAAATTTAAATGGGTAAATTTTTTTACCACACCAAAGCTAACTGGAAAAGGAGTAACACATTTATATCAATTCTGAACGGTTACCAATTTTGAAGTTAGCAGTTATTAAAGTACCGGATTATCTAATTAAAAAGAACTTAAACGCTATGTTTGAAATCAGATAACAAAACAAGTTGAAATTTATTCAACATCCTCAGTCTCAATGTTTACGGCATTCTTTCAGCAATGAACAATTACCAGATATCCCCCATTCATCACTGCTCAGTATTTTAAGACGATGCATATCCTTTGTTAGTACGACAAGACCATTTGGCCACTGCCCAACTGGTACCAGAGCCCAATACAGAACCAGGCTATGGACATGTACGTGTACCATTCCAATTTTTATGGTACGCAATCCTTTCTAGATATATTTTTGTTCGCTCTCTGCTTCCATAATACGATGCATCGATGTTATTTTCATTACTGTTATTAAAGGAAAGTTGCATGTATTTTTTTAAGGGAAACTTTTGGTTGATGTGTGTGATAGGGTTGATGTCTTAGAGAACATCTTGCTGGGAAAAAGATCTGAATAGGTCATTTCCTAGTTTTGATTTGTAGTTTATCTCTTTTATTCTCGAATCGTCAAGCACAAATGGGGCATGGATAGGCTATTTCCCTGCGATTTAGTACAAGTTTTGGAGCGAGTTGCCTTGATTTCATAGTAGTTTTCGTATTTTTGAGAAATTGTAGCTGCAGCGAATAGAAAACCCTGCTGGACCATCTTTCACTAACTTTAAATCGTAATAATTCACTAACTTTGAATCGTAACAATTCACTAACTCTGAATCGTAACAATTCACTAACTTTGAATCGTAACAATTCACTAGCTTCGAATCGTAACAATTCACTAGCTTCGAATCGTAACAATTCACTAGCTTTGAATCGTAACAATTCACTAGCTTCGAATCGTAACAATTCACTAACTTTGAATCGTAACAATTCACTAACTTTGAATCGTAACAATTCACTAACTTTGAATTGTAATAATTCACTAACTCTGAAATATAATATCGAAGTATCTATCTTAAAATGATAAATTACGGTTAAGAATTAATGACAAGAGTACAGCTGGGAAAAAAAAAACGATCCACCATTCGTTTTTCGGCTGCTATTGGTCAAGGAATTTTGTGAAAGGTGTCATTTTTCAGGAAATAGCTTAAGGAATTGAGAACTGGCAACCAAAATTGTATAAGGGGTCGTCTACATATTAAAATGAGTACCAACTTTGAAAATTCCAATGGCAACACCCAATTTTTTTACATAAAAATGTTCAGCACCTTCAAAATACCCTATGTATAAAAAAGAATTATTTGTTTTGCATTATTTGCCGAGATATTAAAACATTAATTTTGAACGCGATTAGGGGGAAATCTCCAAATTGAAAAAGGTAATATTTAGGGTGTCTTTTCGAAACGACAAGCTAAGAAAAGGGTTACCATAATCTCGCCAAAAGATGCTAGAATTAAACCTTCTTTACTAATATTATGGATTTTTTTTTTATGTTTTTACCTTTTTTTTTAATTTTAGATTTTAAAATTCAGAAATAAAAATAAAAGGTAGACGAGAACAAGTTTTAAATTTAAATTAAGTCACACATACGATTATTTATAACGAACAGATTTTCAAATACGATTAGTTACAATCAGATAGACAAACATGATTATTACATTTGTTTTACATTTTATGCAAATTTTTGTTTTATTTATATTGCTACAAAAAGTTTGTTTAAAATTCGGCGCACTGGGTCTGGGACATATCCCGACAGCCGAAATCCCGACAAGCCACAAGCCGAAATCCCGAATGAGTCAAAATCCCGAATGGGTCGAAATCTCGAAAATAGATTTTTGTCCATTTCTCGATTTTTTTAATATAGAGATTTTTTAATATAGAGATATTTTTTTTTAATATTAGAGATAATTTATTTATTTAGTTATTTAGTCAGTTAGTTATTTAATCAGTTAGTTAGTCACTTAGTCAGTCAGTTTAGTCAGTCAGTCAGTTAGTCAGTAGTAGTCAGTAAGTAGTTATCAGTAAGTTAGTTATCAGTCAGTCAGTTAGTTAGTCAGTCAGTCAGTTAGTCAGTCAGTCAGTCTGTTAGTTAGTCAGTTAGTTAGTCAGTCTGTTAGTTAGTCAGTTAGTTAGTCATGATTAGTAGTCATCCTTTAGTTACTTCGTTAGTTATTCCAGACTGACTAACTTAGTCTAACTTACTGTCAATTAGTTAGTCAGTGAACTGACTAACTGACTAACTAACTGACTGACTAACTGACTAACTAACTTACTGACTGACTTACTGACTGACTGACGGACTAACTGACTGACTAACTGACTGACTGACTAACTAACTGACTGACTAACTAAATAACTAAATAACTAACTAAATAAGTAATCTCTAATATATATATATAATATATATATATATATATAATAATAATAATATATATATATAATAAATATATTCTAATATATATATATATATTTTAAATCGAGAAATGGACACATTTCGTCTATGTCGGGATTATAGCCTTTCGGGATTTCGGCGTTCGAGATTCTGGCTTGTCGGTATTTTTTAGCTTTCAGGATTGTGTCCGGAACCCCGACTCACTTTATCGGTAATATAAACCACATATTACAAAACGAGAGTTACGATCTTAGCACGATATTTAAGGAAAGCAAAATAAAATTACGCAGAATGATTTGGCAATTATTTTTAACTAAGGCAGTGGGCACTAATCATTTAAAATAATCAATGTGGTAATAAAGAAATATACCAAACACCGAATTCCAATAATATTTTAAAGTATTTAATTTTTAATATAAAACACACTTTTTGAAATTGTATTGGAAATAACATACATTCAAAAACATAGTAATCGATATAATTTAATGTTAATTATACAAACAAAATACATTGTATGCACTTGAAACAAGAAAATATTTTTAGACATTTGACAGACATCAATAATTTGAATAAATATTTACCAAAAACGCTTTTCAACCACCAAACGATAATGCAAGTTAGGATCCAATTTGCTAAGTAATTTTTTACACGGTCCCTAAAATTCGTTTTTTTCAGTATTTTTACAATAACTCGGCAAATAATTATTGTTGAATTAAAAAATTCGGGATTTTGGTTCTACTTGATCTACTTTATCGATTTATGTAATAAAAATTTGGGGTTGCTATTCATGTTTTATTTTTTCTTATTTAAATTTAAATAAAAAAAATAAAAATGAAAAATTGATGAAAAAACTTGTGTGATTTGTTTTTGGAAGATTAAGAAGTTTATAATGAAAAAAAAAATGGTTGAATTCATTTTATTTGTGGTGGTATGAATAAAAGTTTGTGAAACTTTTTTAACATTATGGGCGTTCAACTTTGAATGCTTATATCTCAACAAATAAAGCAAATTAATAAATTTTCTTTTGGATCTGGGGTATTTTAAGGATGATAAACATTTTTATATTAAAAAAATTGGGTGTTGCCATTGGAATTTTCAAAGTTGGTACTCAATTTAATATGTAGACGACCCCTTATACAATTTTGTTTGCCAGTTCACAATTCCTTACGCTATTTCCTGAAAAATGACACCTATCACAAAATTCCTTGACCAATAGCAGCCGAAAAACGAAGGGTGGATCGTTTTTTCCCCCCAGCTGTACATGCAATTTAGCTCAAATTGTACGACTCTATGCCGAATGTACAAGTCTTGTTAATGCAAGTATTCAAGCAACAATTTTCGTATGGTATATTATTAATTTAATTTTCTTTTTGGAATACCGCAATATTTAGACGTATTATTTGATAATTTAGATTTTGATGACTATGTAGTGATTTGAATCAATTTTATATTTACTATTTCTATTGGAACGTTTTGTTGGTATCTTTTCAGATATGAATGAGGGGTAAAATGAGTATATATACACACACTTTACGAAATGAAAATTTATTAAAGATATTTACACACTTTACGCTCATTCTATGCTATTTTATTAAGAGCAGAACCCCTTTTATCATACCATGCAACAGCAAACTTTGTTAAAAAAAAGTGTGGATGGGCAGAGATAGTTTCATTTGGAAAAGTGATACTTCTCTGAGTTATAGTTTTAGATCTTCTCTCTTCAATCATCACGTTCAAATGAGGCGATTATCTCTTATGATTTAGGTAGAGTGTCTGGTAAATGGTTTAATAGGATTATAAATGGGTAGTCTATATTTCAAAATGTTTTATTCCTTGAATTTTCCATTCACCCTAACTTTAGTAAATCATAACTTTTACTAGTAATTCGTAAAGTGTTTGACAATCCAGATTTAAGTGCAAGTTGAAAATATAAACAAATAATGTTTTATCTCGAATTACGCGTACCTTTTAATCTATAAAATTATCACATTAGAGATAAAAAATATTGTACGCATGCGAAATTTACCTGAATGGTTTTCCTGGCGCTATTATTGTTAAATGTCAGAAGAGGTATTGAAACTAATATTAATCGATTTGAGAGGAATTGCCTCCTAACAATTCACAAAAGGGGATCGCAAATAAACGGGAGAGTCTTGATCTTCGAGTTTTAATAATTTTGTCTAAAACTAAATTGTATTTTTTAATACCAAACTACAAATACCAAAACGAATTTAGAGGAAGTTTGTCGTATATTTAATGTAAGCACTGGCTTATAAAAGAATGAGTGTGAAATATGTAAAGCCTGTATTTAATAAGAATCGTAAACGTAGTGCCTGTCTCGTTCGACACGCTGCTTTGGAAAAATTATAGTTATTATTATAACGTTATAAATACATATTATGCGTTAATATGAGTGTTTTCGTTAATATGATGTTCTACGTAATGTGAGTGTTACGGTCGACAACAATCGTTATATTAGGAAACCTAAACTTGATGTCCGTCATTAGTTTTCACTTACTTCGAAGCTATTGTTTAGTAGTTGGTTTACAAGAGTTATATATATTTGGATTATGCCAATCATAGATAAGGAAACATTTAAACCTAATGATGTGTTAGTACGTTCATCCAGTTTGAGACTAACTAAACTCGTCTTATAGTATCTTATTCGTGCAGGCTTTTTACCGGATGTCTAAAGTCTAGTTACAGCAAGCGGATGGGAGAGGAATAAGTCAGCAAAATCCGACTTGGGCAAATATCATGAGGACGTCATAAATAAGGCACTTCTCTGGGTTGGGCATGGGATAAGGCTTGTGACTCACGGCTTCAGCAAGCGGTTGTAATTTCAAGCCAAATATTGAATAGGTCAGTTTAGAAGGGATGCGAAATAAGTGAGTAAAGTGTTCTTTTGATACTTGTTTTACAAGAGGATGTTATTGTCTACGAAATGTATAAACGAGAAAGATAATTTGTAAAATTAGAAGGATTTTTAATATATATTTAATCATAAATTTCAATAAGCTTCGAAACCTCAAAATAACAATTGAAGAGCTGACTGGAAGGCGGAAAGGCTAAAATTAACTTTAATTTTTTTAGCTTGAATTTACAATACGTTAAACACTGTACTTGCAAACCGTAAAAAATGTACTAAAGTTTATAAAAAAGGGGAACTTCTTATCTTTAAAGAAATAATAACAAGTTCATTGACACTAAAATCTTAATTTTTTTCAAAAAATCCTCATAGCACGTATTTCTAGTAAGCTCTTCAATGGTATTGTATAGTTATTGATTATTGATAATTGATAATATGCGGAGAGAACCATTGACTTTTACTGAAAGTCCAGCAATTGTACATTTTCCCTTTCCTGCTAATTATATTTTAATTTAAAAAATATACATTTGTTATTAACAGCAGAATGAAACTTTTTTTACAAATTAAACAACAATATTGCAAACATAATTTAAAGAAAGACTTTTCAAAGTAATAGTTACCAAAGAGAACCGCTGTCCATTAACAACAAGAACGTAAAAACCTACTCTTCTTAAAGAACCTAAACATCAGCCGCCAAATCTCAGAAAGAGTAAATCACGATACGCCTTCATCAAATCTTAAGTACGACAATAGATCCGGAGAACTGTTAACTGAGGGAAAGAGTGGGATTGAGTTATATAGTTGGATTTATTGGAGAGATTTGAGGGATATTTCTAGTTTCCTGTATTTCGTGGAAATGGTTTTAGTTGAAGAAGTTGCTACTAATCTCTGATAACGGGTTGCGTTGCGAGGATGAGCTTGAATTTATATAATATTTCGGAATTTTGAATTGAGTGAAAGTTTAGTGTAGGGTCTTTAAATTCTTTTTCCTGCAGTTAAGTTACAAGATGCTACAGTATAGCTTTATGGACGAAACCCAGCTTGTTATTAAAACAATTGCAAAATTGTTATGAACAAATTATGATTTCTAGAAAAAAATGAGTTCATCCCGATTTATATTAAAACTAATTTTTATACAATAATAGAGAATCGCTCACTTGATTGAAATTACATGCTTTTTTTTGGTAAGAATATAATTTATTTTTATTAAAGAAATTAATAATTGAAAGAACAGACTAGGCGGTGAAAAAATACAACAGCCGAGGTTTGGGATAAAATTTAAAACAAACAGTTTCACTGCATGTGTTTTAAAGTTGAAAGTCAACACTGAGCAGATTATATGTGATTTGAAATTTAAAATCAAATTTCTGTATAAAAGGTTTAAAAAGAATAATATATTATGCGTTAAAATTTAGTAAAATTAATACATTTGTAAATTGTTAAGAGTTGTGTGTTTTGGAAAACACTGAAGCCTCCTCTATAAATCTGTTTTAAATGGTTAAACTTCGCAAACTAAGAATCGTACCGGTCCTCTAGCTTCTGCTAATGGCAGTCATAAATAACAATGTCATAATTGCGTGAAAAAAATCCGACTTTTATATTATAATTTCAATATCAGACGCGTGCAAAAAGTTACTTTTTGAAACAGTGAAAAAAAAGTACTTTTCATAATATCGTGCAAAAAAACTAAACTTTTTCAAATCAATAATCGTGGCAAAAGTAATGCTTTTAACTAAATCGTGTTTCATAGTTACTTTTACGTACTAGTGCGAAAAAATAAATAAGAGCATCTGATTGGTTGTAAAATTCTTATTTGAGCGTGATATTGTATCGTGGCTTGCGATGGAATTTTATTGAACGTGATTTTTATTTGGCGTCTTATTTCCAATGCCAATCTATGAAATACTTTTTGCACGTGATTTTAAAATAATCATTAATATAAATAATCACCTTCAACATTTGAACGTGAAAATAATACTAATAGCAACATAATGCATTTAATAAATTCTATTTTAGCACGTTATTTAAAGAAATATGTATGAAACACGTTGAATAGCCTTTTAAACTCGAAATTTATTTCACTCGCTCGTACCTCGCTCGTGAAAAATTATCACTCGTTTAAAATGTTCTTTCACACTAGTTATAAATAACTATTTTCAAATCATAACGTGCAAAGTGATGTTAAACGAAATCAGTTTAGTCTTTACGCACTAGTGCGACAAGTAATAAGCATCGGATTGGTAAAATCTTTATTGAGCGTGATATTTTACACTCTAATTTTAATTATCAACGTGCGAAGTTACTTAGAAGTAATAAAATTACTTTCACCCAAAGAGTGAAAAATACTTTTTACTTTTTATAGATGCACTTCAGTAACTACGTGAAAAAAATCAATCTATTGTTCAAAAATAATTCACGTGCTAATTTTTTTACGTAAAGATCGGCTTCGATAAATCTTTGGAACTACAAAAGGCAAACTTATTTTTTAGTTTAAAGTCAAACATTTGAACATGGATAGTGATTCGAATTTTGAGCTTCCAGAAGAGATAAAAATAGCAGCTACGATGTTACTTAAATTTGCTTCCGGAAAAATCAAAAAAAATTCGAAAAGGCGTATGAAAAGTTTCTATATTTCTATCTCTTCTGGAAGCTCAAAATTCGTATCAGTAGGGGAACTAGGGACATTTGACCCATAAGGATACATGACCCAATGCCTTTTTCTCAGCATTGAGAAAGTTTTGTGAGTTGGAAGTGGCATCACTTCTTTCTTTTCAGTCAGCTAACAACATGGTGAAAAAACCCAACTGAATCGTTGCGTACGTGTTTAGCTATACGAAGAAATACGTTTTCATGCACTGAAAGTAAATTTTTGGCGCCATAAATTGTTTGGGTCTACTTTTTTGGGTTTAAAGGAAAGATTTTTTTTGATTAGTTACTTGTTTTGTTAATGCTATTAGCTACAATTACGTGCATAATAGTGCTAACGTAATTATTCGCAAATGTCTTTGTTTTGAGGTTAATAAAAAAAAGTGCAACTAGGGATACTTGGCCCAAACCAATAAGGGGTATGTGACCCAAGTAAACAACACAAACTTAGAAGTAGAACAAGTAAAATTTTTAAAAAATCACGGGAGTACCAAAAAAATGACTGGGTTGTTCTGGGAGTACAAGGTTTGTTAGGAAAGTACAAGGGAATTTTTTTAACGAGCTCTTACAATTGAGCGAATGCAGAAAGAATCAATGGAAAATGTTTTAAATGGCCTGAAAGAGATAATACATCCCAAGTTGATATTGATCAAATAGAAGATTTTTCAACCACCTGTGTTTTCTCTGCAAAATAAAAAAATCCCAGTTTTGTATATAGACAAGATTTTACATTTAAATTTAATAAGTTCGTTATTATAAGCATAATTAATGTGGTAAAAAAAGAAGTAATAATTGGTCTTAAAAAACTATAAAATCTATCTAAACTTTATAATATGATGTTAGTTTTGTTATTAGGTAAAAGTATTTTGATAATTTTAAGTCTTACTACCAAATTTTTGGGTTGGTTCACGTATCCCTAATGGGTGGGTCATGTATCCCTATGCATTGGGATACATGACCCAAAACTAAAGTTTTAAATAATTTATATTTTACTAATATTGCAGTTATACTCGAAATACTAATATATATTGTGTAATACTTATTAAAGTATAAACTGACTGCATTTGCACATCCATAAATAGTGTTTTTTAAAAGTTACAAGCCAAAAACTACAAGTTGGGTCATGTGTCCCTGGTTCTCCCTATCCATTTTCGACTTTAAACTAAAAGAAAGGTTTGCCTTTTGTAGTTCCAGAGAATAATCGATGCCGATCTTCTTTACATAAAAAATTAGCAGGTGAATTATTTTTGAACCAATGAGATTTGATTTTTTTCACGTAATTATAAAAAAATAGTGTATGAAACACGTGTGAAAAGTAGACTTTTTAAAACACGTGTCATTATTTCACTCGCACGTACCTCGCTCGTGAAATAAAAACCACTAGTTTTAAAAAGTATTACTTTTCACACTTGTTGCATAAATAACTATGGGGATATTACTTATGATGTCACGCTCTCCATAAGGCGATTTCATTGGTTGTTTTGTTTTCTTTGACAAAGTGTTACAACAAGCTCATTGGTTTTTTTATAATGTCACGCGCTCCGAACTGCGATTTCATTGGTTGGTTTCTTTGTTAAAGTGTTGAAACAAGCCCATTATAATACATTTTCACATTTAAAACTTACAAAATTTATTTATTAATTCCTCAAGTTTACAAAATTTATGATTTATGCAATTAAAAAATTATGAAGCAATCAGTCTGACCACACACGTTTATACACAATAACTGAACCTCACTTCCCAAGAAAACAAAATAAAGACCTACAAATCACACGCAAACAGGAGTAAATAAGGAGTGGGCAAACAATAGTTCCCTGCGGGAAGCCGGAATCCCGCTGGTCCCTCGATCGTTGAGCCTAAGAGTTGGCCGTACAAATGTTCGCCGTGAGTGACGAACGAGAACGTGTACGGCACGGTATGGAGTCCCCTATGGGGGTTGGGAGTCGGTGTGTTTTCTTTCGTGTTTTCCGAGTCGTAAAACGGGGAGTTTAGTACGTAAGAATCGATAATTTTTAGGGGTGTCTGGGATAATGCGAGTGATATACCTTTTTATTTTTGCTGTAAGGTGGGTTTGAATGTTATTTTTTTGTAAAATTTTAATCGTAAGACGTTTCGATTTTAGTTTGGTTTGGTTGAATAACATCAATTAAGAACTACTAGAAGTTTATTGGACTTGTAATTTTTAACCGCGGTCAAGCGATGAGGTTTCAACAGTAGTGTTTCCATTTGTGTTTATGATAGGGTCTGGAGAGGCAAGTGATGATCCTGCCAAAAAAAATGAAACTAAAAGATTGTGATGTTGCACAATCCGGGCTTAAAAATATTCGGTTGCTAGCTGTCTTGGTTCACGTTTTTGTGGCTCACCTTATTAAATAGAGAAAAAAATTAAAAAAGCATACATTTCAAATATGTTTTATTTGTACGTCGTCGACTTGTTTTCATATCATTATATAGGTTTAAGATTTTTTTTTGTCAGCTTTTTCCGTTTTGTGGTTGCCTTATGTCGGCGTGTTTTTATCAGAGGAAAACCGATTTAATTAGAAAAAAGGACCTAAAACTCAAATAAAAATGTACAAAATGTATCATAACATCAAACATGTAAAACATCGTAATTGGCAACTCTGTGTTATAATTTCAAAGCAACCAAGGAGAAACTTTTGAAGACTCAAAACGTAAATTTTCTTTTTGCTTAAAAGTCTAATTTAAATATTTATATTTCGTTGAAACAAGTCTCATAATTATGCCTACTTTCGGGCGCTAATTACGAACATCATTAGATAAGCATCCAGAAAACAGTGTAGCTTCTCCTTTCCCTTGAATTAGAAAACAAGTAAATAATTAGAAGTCGGGTAACTAGATATGTCCAAATAAAAATGAAGCTTCATTGATAAACTTTCCTAAGATTATGCCCATTTCGATCAAACTATGGAATATGACACCCCCTCCACCTACAAAAAAACGAAAGTCTGATACGTAACTCAGGGTATAAAAATACATGAAGAACCCGTTGTTGGTTGAAAATAAATTAAGGTTGAACACAAAATGTGATCTTTAAAAATTTTATTTAATACGATAAATATATAATTCTACATATAAAAGTTTTAATTACTTTAAACCATGTCATGAAGACCTCCCTCCATAAATAAACCCACAAAAACTCCAGGAAGAGCAATATTTCGCCAAATCACACAACCATGCCATTACCTCCCCCCCTCTCCACCCACGCACAACTGTGGACAACACCACTTATAACAATTGGAATCCCCTTCAATGGGGGGGGGGGGGGGGTACATCGAATAAAAAAAAACACTGTCTTCAAGCCCCGGGCGATTGTTTAGTGAAGAGGGGGCGTTCCGACCATTGAGAGAATGTTAAGTAATTTAGGATTTATATAATGAGCTTGGCTTTTATTCAGGATGCGAGGGTGTTATGTTATTTTTTGTGTTGACTGTTGTAAAAAAATGAGATTTGTTATAAAGAGTTTTTCTAAGATTGTGGAGGGTGCATGGTTTGAATTAATAAGTTTGGTTAATTTTTGTTTCGATTTTTTATGTGTTGATGAGGGAGTAAAATTGAATGTGGTTATTGAATATCTTTATCTGGCTGTTTGTGCCCCTGGCATTTATAAAATAGTTATTCTTTAAACTTTTATTGACACGCCATAGCCGATACTTATTGTGATGCGTTAAACGTGGACTATTAACAGTTTATTAAAATTTGTTTGGTTCCTTTAGATAAATATGCATTTATGTAATTGTGTTTGAAAAAGAAATGATAATTTTTTTTTTTATGACGGCAACTTGAACTAATTTTCCATGGGCTTGTTTCACGTCTTAAGTGGCAACCTAAATAAGAAATGAAAATAAAATATTTCCGAATTTCTCTCATTCTCGATTGGATCTCTGTGCTTCCGTGACAAGTTCTCATACTACTTTAATTCATCAATCGAGGAAGTGAAATTAATAAATTATTATTTTCCTTTTGCACTAAATACTTGAAACATGTACTTTACAGTAAAATAATTTGAAAAATATTTTAATTTTTTTTTAAAAGATGTGTACGTGCAGGAAAGTAGTCAAGTTCAGATTTAAACTTGTTCAGCGCAAATATTGACATACTAACCTAAAAATGTTAGAAATATAATTACATACTGTTTTTAAAAACTTCATGCATGTTTGCAAAAACATTCAGTAAACTTCATGCAAAATTAAACAAGCATGTTTACTGTTTACTCGAATCTTGTAATTCGGTGAAAACCTCTTAGGCGGTGTGTCATATTTAAATTATTAAAATAGAATGTAAAAAATTTAATTTATGCATTAATTTTTTATAATTACAAAATGTCAGAGTTCGGTACAACAAGGTTTCTTATTAAAAACAGTATTTGATCGATAACATACATGTATGTGTAGTAGATTGTTACTTACTCAGAGAATATTTAATAATACTTAGCTGTAGACTAATATAATGCGTTTTTTTTATTGTTAAAGTGTTTTACTTTTTATGTTATATTTTATCACTATCAAAATTTAAACTATTCCCAAAAGAAAACTAAAGTGGTTTCCTTACATTAAGTTTTATTTGAATAATCAAACTGCCTTTTAACTCTCCGTTGATATATGCACGACTAGATTTGTCGTGCATATATCAACGGAATTAAATATATTTTTTTAAACGCAATAAATGCGAGGACATCAAAGTTTTACGTCTCGACTCACTTCATTAACCTTTCTGGTTTACTGTCCAGATCAAAACTGTATTCTAATTCGACAAGCTCGGATAACATTTTTTATACTTCAATGAAAACAGTTTTTAAGTTCCAAGAACTTCGAATCGATAAAAGAAAAAAAAACATTTTGTAATATAATTTTTATGTCGTTCTTGGGCAAGTTTCTTAGAATTGTACTTTATTTTTTTTTACTAAAATTTTACTCGAACATGAAGAGGTTAAAATATGTATATTACGATGTTTCCTTAATCTATTTAATTTTCATTTATCATAAGTCGATTTTAACCCTTAACTTTTTGATTTAAAACAACCGAAATCTTTTGAAATCTTTTCAAAAATAAACTTTTAATTCAAAGCAAAAATATCTCGAAACAAAGTAGCTATTCCCAGATTCCTACTTTAGCCTGCATTAGGAGACGTCGTGGAAACATTGTAGCAATTTTCTATTTGTTGACAGAGTGACCTTGTACAATAGTGACAAATGTATCATGATATTTTCTGGTGCTTTGCCAATGGACAATCGCCATTAGCGAGAATAGGTCAAGAGAATTTTTTTTAAACTTAAGTTAATCGCTTTTTTAAAGATTAATATCAATTATATATTGTACTAACATAATAAACATTCAGACGAATCAAGAACCTTCTGAAGTATATAGCTTATTTTAAAATTCATTAGGAAATACATAGATATACATGTTGGCAGCGAAACAAACTTATAGCAAGATAACCAATATGAAAAGCTGACCCAATTCCCATTAAGTTTCGTATTGGTTTGTGTAAAAAGCAGTAGAATCTTTGATTTTTCTGATTAAATAATTATAAAACTGTAACGCTTAAAAATGTACATTTTAAAATATTTTCATTTTTCCTACTACTTTACCCCTGATTTTCGTGATAGATAAATGACTAAAAAAATCTTAACGTTAAAAAATTATTTGGGAAGTTGACTAAGGATTCATTTTTGACTATCCCCTCGACGTTGACAATAGCGGCTATTAACATATTTGCCCAATGGCTATTGTAAACGAAGATGATAGTTCCACCTTATTAGCCAAAAGGTTTAGGCAGATCCGCATTAAACTCTTTTCTCGTTGCCATTTACTCTTCACATGTATTTAGTGTTATGGGCGTGTCTCAAGTCATGAGTGACAACTGTTCCACTGGTATGAAAATAGTGTATTGATTAATCAATGCAGTAGGTGGAGCTTACCGTGTCATACCATTAATCACCGAAAACACCAATGGAACCTATAAGAATAAAAGCAGGAACGAAGCGACGTCACGTGAAACAAGCCAATTGCTCAAATAAAAGACGGTTAACTGAACAGATACACCGCAAAAATAAAAAAAGCACACATTTCCTGCAAAGTTTTAAATAAAATAGTCAGGTGCAGTAAAAATTAAAAAAAACCCACACATTTTTAAAGTTTGATTTTCTTTGCTATACACATTGCTTGAACACAATATCCGTTCTTTTACCCATTATTTCTGCTACCTTCAGAGTAAAAACGCTTCATAATAACTTCGACCTATCTAATGACGCAACCCAGCGATTGCTAACGGTATAGATATACGACCGAACCGAAAAGCCCCCGAAGCACCTCCAGCAAAATTTTATCCAAGCTTTTATCTGTCAATCGCGCAATTGGCCATCCTCAACCCCAAACCTTTTATATATAAAAGGAACACATAAATAAAAAGGCTTTTATTCGATGTCCCTAATGACTGCTCTTAAAGGGACACAAGTCACCTCGCTAAAGTCATCCCACTTGTACCTGATAACGCAATGGTCCGTTTTACACGCATGGTTGCGGTAATGCGCGCCGTATTTGCGGGGCCGGATGATAACAGTTGACAATGTTAAGTCAATCAGCCATTCACATACGAAAACATATTGACGGTTTTACTTGCGTTAAGTTGATTTGAATTATCGTCGCACTAGAGCTACACCGGTTTTACTTTCGGTTTTTAAATCAAGTAAGGATACTGTTAAGCGTTATTATACATATGGCAATGCACGATAGCACTTTTTTCCGCACTCCAAATTACCTTAATATTCGTTCGCTAATAACAACTTGATTGAAAACCGCAAATAAAACGCTGTTACGGTTTTCAATTCTATAATCGCAGTGGCAATGATAAGTCATTCAAATCTCTTTTACATGCGATGGAAGCGGAAAACCTATTAACGGTTTTATCTGCTGTTTTCAATCAAGTTGTTACAATATTAAGTGAATTTAAAGTGCATACAAATTTGTTGCCTTGTATTGCCACTGTATATCAGCGTTTAACATTATTTCTACTTGATTAAAAACCATAATTATGTTTTCGCATTGGAAAGATCCGATTAACTTAAGGTGAATGAGCCGAATGACCGCGGGTCTCCAAACCCAAGTGCCTCTGTGTTAATCCAATGGAAAAAAATATTTTCTAAGCCACATTTCTCCTGCTGTATTGAATATTTTCACAAACGGTTTTTATAGGATAAATGTAGCTGATTTACAGGTCTCTATTGTCCCACTTTTTAAAACTGATTTGAATATTTTTTTAATTTTCAATAAATAGAGACACAAAATATTTTGGTTTGGAGACCCGCGGTCGATCGGGCTCATTCGCCCTTAACATTGTCACTGCCATCATCCGGCCCCGTATGTGCGGCGGATATTACCGCAACGTGTGGAACAAGCATAAGGCTTGATCTGTCTATAGGATCATGCCTACTTATTGTTAGTGGTCATATCTATATCGACAGCATTGCTGCTGTCATATATGTTGAATTCAATTAGCAGCATTTGGGCATTTCAATTAGCTCTAGCGGATATTGGGGCGATATCTCTTTGACGCCGATGGCGCAATTATAGACGAAGTTGTTCTGATATGTTATGGGATTTATGTAGAAGTTAACAGATAAGGGAAAAGTGCTATCAAGTTATTTTGTCGTATTGGTGGGAAATATGGATTAAATATTGATGGTTGGGATAAGTAGTATAGTAAATTGTATGAAAGAGGAAATGAATGTGACATAATATATAGCTTAGAACAATCTAAGTTTTTTTTAATGGTTAAAATGAATTTTAGCGTCCTATTGCTTAGAATTAGTGACCCAATTCGAAAAATTAATCAAAACCATTTTTAGCTTTCTTTCCTCTTTCATGCACTAATTCTAAAGTATTAAAAAATATGGAAGAGGTATTGACATCGTGGGGGATTTCCGTCTGTATGTACCTCCTTCAAAATTAAAGAAACAAATTGGATCCATAAAAAAAGATTAGCCTTTGAATGTTTAAAAGGCAACTTCCACTGGACAAGAAACACCTATCCAGCAGCACAGTGCAACTTAGTGGCAGAATAATTTCTTTATATGCTTGTAAACATTTGTTTTTATCTCTGGAAATTAGTGCGCGATTTTATTGAACGTAATTACTGTCGCCCCTGTTTATCTCCAAGGGGATTTCAAGCAAGTGAAACTGATCTATTTTTTATAATTTGTAAAATAACACATATTTCTAAAATATGATTAACAATACTAAAGAAATATATTAGCTTTTCATCTGCTAGGCATTTATCTATAGTATTATAATTCCTTCCCCACATAGAATTTTGTTAATGAATAGCATCATTTAAAACATAATTAGTAAAAAAAATAATTCAATAAAAATTCACAAATGATGGTATTATTAAATTTTTCTATTAATTGAGGTTTCAAGTGGCGGGACAGAACCTTACAATTTTTAAAAATCTTTTAAATATGCTATGTCATCAAACAGTTAAATAATTTGATTGGAAATCGTATGATAACCTATCGTTCAAAGAAGTTATTTTGCATTAAGTAGTTTTAAAACCATCGATTCCAAAAATCCACAATGATCATGTCCTACAGTTATCCCAAACTACCTAAATGTTCTTTACTGATGCCAAACAAAGCAATCAATCAAAAACTCTTCTATTCCCTCATTCAATCCGTTCCAATATCATATCAAATTCACTTCTCGTATCTATACAATCGATTACTTTAATTGTAATCGAGGGACACTCACAGCACATGGTCAATGTTTCCAGAGACATTGTAAAGTGAAACGTCTGCCATAATAACTCAATGGGACATAGGCCACTTTTAAGCGTACAGTGCGGGATGAGGTGGTTAAACTCTATTAATTATGCCATGGCACAAATTCAATTTAATTTGGCTTGATCCAGTGGTGAGAGCACTCTGGGGATTAAGTGTTTAATGGTCATCTTCTGGTGTGCCAAAATAGGTGTATTTGGGGCCGAGTGGGTATTGAAGTATGTTATAGCAAATTTATGAGTTACTGGTTTCCAAACATTTTCGTTCCATTTCGAGCTATTTATGTAATTATTGTGTTGATATTTTTACAGGTAAAACACTAAATTAAAAAGAATCAGGGAAATATTTTTTTTAACCTAAAATGTCCCCATAAAATCAGAGAAAAGGAGTGATGTTGATGTGTCAATGTTTTACGAATTCTGCGATGTTGAAAAGTTTTTGTTTTAATTTGAATTATCGCTAGAGCTGCTAGAGGGCTATTGGCGACGAGAGTTGTAATTTATAACCGCAGTCAAGTGACGAGGTTGACACGTGAGTAGCCACCCAACGCAACCGTTAAGGACGACATCGTACGCAGCGTTGGGATTTTGAAGCATATTTAAAGTACATTCCCTCTATGGGGTATAATTCGTTGGAAATTTTTGGCTGCACAGGTCGTTTATAGGTCGGCAGTTATTGTGGCGAATGCCCGGACCCGAACCTGGGACCTTTAGCATGCAAGGCGAACGTCTAACCGACTGGGCTCCCCAACCCCCCCCATAGGTGTATTTGAGGCTGAGTGGGTATCGAAGTATATAATATTTAATTTATGAGTCACTTTTTCCAAACATTTTCGTTTCTCTTAGCCTTTTATTTGTTATTATGTTGATAACTTTACACGTGAAACACTAAATTGAAAAGAATTATTGTAAGGATTTGCTTTAGCAAACTTTTCAACCATCTGAGGGATACGCAAATAGGCAGAAGTGTAAACGTGTTTTCACCGATTCAAAATTTAAATTTCTAACATGAGATTTAATTTCTTTTAATTTTTCAAAATTTTATTTATCTAGCGGATGATGATTGGTAACTACTCCGTACTTTATATTTTAAAATTTTAATTTTTAAGTTTTTAAAAATTAGGTCTTTTGCTGGAAAACCTGATAGTCAGATGACAGTTTTATACGTTTGTATCCCGCTTCGTTATGTCTGTTAAGACCATATCCATAAAATCAATGAACGTGAAGGAGTCGTGTTGCATTGTCTAGTTTTAAAAATGATATTTTTTTTAAAATTATATAAAGGATTTGTAGAACTCGTTCACATTAAGTTAAAAAATTATCACAGTATTCTTTTGTTTATTAAATTAATTTTTGCTTTTAACTTTCGGAAGAAGTTCTAGCTACATAAATATGCACCAATAAAAACTGGTTGATTTTTCAACAACTACAAATGTTCACATTTTTATGGCCCCGATAAATAGTTAGATTAGAGATGTTTTTGTTAGTCATGAATAATAGTTGCCATCTACAAAAAGAGTAAAAAGTATTCCGAAAAAAATCGTACATAATGACATTCAATAGATTTTACCTCCCAAATCCATTAATTTTCTACTAATCGGAGTTTAATGCTAAAAAGATGGCAAAACTTCTCTATAGGTTTATGATGCGCGTAAAATTATACTTTCAGATTTACGATTATTCCATACATATCCATCGTTTTTGCGCAAATTTAACAAAAATGAAAATAAACGAAAGCAGCAATTTTTTCCCACCAGAAAAAATAACTAATGTTCTTATTAAAGATAAAATAAAACACCTTTTTAAAAAATCTTATCTTTATATACATTTTTTAGAAATTCATATTGTATGAAAACTCGCATTGTTAAAACGTTATTGGGAATAAAGTGAACCTTTGTAAATCCATTAACGACGATTGGCAAGAAAATTTGCTAGCCACACGATAATGATATTTCCGACTAACTTCATTTAAATAAACAATATGCAAGACAAATGAAGACCATAGTACTGAATACTTTATGAAGAATTAAAAAAAAACCTTAAGGTTTACTGCTACATACTACGAAAAAGTTAACGCATTTATTCGTAAATGAAGTGTTAGTGGTATTCACAGAGTAGGTCGTTAATGTGTTAATCGTATATTAAATCATTGTATGCTATGTAATTCATTAAAAAATTATTTATAATAATTGTTCATTATCAAGTAGTTCTTAGATAAATATTATCTATAATAAGTTTTTGCCTTTATGAAAAAAAACCTAAAAGACACCCACGTAGTCATTACTTTCTATAACTGAATTTATTTAAAATATCTCTCACATTAGTGCCGAAAGAAAAGAAATAAAAACGCGAACATAATTCTACAGAATAATATCATAAACTTTCAAAAAGAGAGACTGGCTCACATCGCAAAATCAGATCTTTACGTTCCTGAAATGCAAGAACTTGATTGAAGACATTTTTTTTAAATGTTAATGTTACTATAGAACCAAATCGACTTATTCAAATATTGACTTAAGTGGTTATAGTAATATTAGACTTTAAATTATAATACAAATTCGTAGTTAATTTGTAGGTTATGTATTTTGAGAGGGTAAAGAAAGAAAAACGCAATGCTGCACCTTGCTGGTTTTTATAGTTTAAAACTTTAAAAAAAAAAAAGATTTGTATGGAATCTTAAAGTTCTTAAAATCCTCTCATCTGTTAAGTTGTTTAAGGAATTTTTCATTGTTAGCGTCTAATATTTTTCAAACTTCTAATTTTTATCCAATGTGTAAACTTTTATACAAGTTTAATCAAATTGAACGAAATGAAAAAAAGCTATAAAATTTATTTCCCCTAAACTACTGTTTACAATTGTTCCATTCATACATAAGTATGAACAAGTATGGAGTCTATGGAAAATCCATAATTTTTTTTTAATTTGTGTAATATTTTATTTTTATTTTGGATCCTTTTTTTTAATATCTAAAAATAATTTTTGACTGTGCGAGAGATGAGGATGAACGCTGTCTATTCCTTCGACTTTATGTACTAGAATTTTACTAGTTCAATTTATTCATTCACTCATACATTCTGCTTATTTTAACCTACTTGCAATCGGGTATTTGCTCCTGTTTCATTAGAGCATGGTATTTTAAGAAGTTCATTTAGGCCCGCGGCAAATGATACTGAACCCACTTAAACTAAAATGAAATGATAAAAAAGTTATTAACTTCTAAGTCCTCTTTGATCTATGAACAAATTTGAAATCTTTCTCAGGGTCTGACTATATTGCCAAACAACCCTTCACTAAATATTATTTTCATTTGATTAAATTTCTTGGTGGTTAATTATTTCAAGTACGATTTTAAAACTACATTTCTTCAGACTTATTTATTTGCAAGACTGTTGAAATTCCAACTACAGTTTTTAGGAAATTTTTTCCCCTACAAATATACGTATAGAACGAAGTTTTTGTGGGGTATGGTGCACCCTAGTGACTCGAAATCAGCAACAAAGGTTAAATGTTTTTCCTCAAACGGTGATGTACACAAATGTATCATATGAATGTAGTGAATACTAGTTTTAAATGATCTATGTATATAAGTAATTAAAAAAATAGATCACAAAAAACTTCACTGTCCTTTTTCCTATAGAGACCTGGCATTCATTTAAACGGATGTTTTGTTGTACGTTTCTGTTACTACTGAATTTATTTAAAATTTTAAGAACAGTAATGGTTTGATAGATGATCTGGAAATCTGGTTTCAGCCTTTAATTCCCGGTATCAGTCATTTACTTGTACAAAAAACGGCGTAGCATAAGTGTCAATCATGATTTCGGAGGTGTTAACAAAAACAACTTTTTGCAGCAGTAATTTTTTTAAAATGAATTTTGCATTAATTTTTGGAATGGAATATTAATAAACAGTTTATAAAGTTTGTTCGTGCATTCATTCCACAAAAAAAAGTGAATTTTTTTACCTAAAAAAATCTATTCAAATCTTTGCAAAACACATTTAATCTATAGTTTTCAAAATATGTTTATATGCCTCTTCAGAAAATCTTTTTCGGCTCTATATTGGAAATTATTTCGAATCATCGCAATGCTCACTAGCCCTTTATGAAAGCTTATATATATTTTGGTTTTCTTGGCATGCAAAGCATGTTTTTACTGACGATGTTGTTTAAAAATTAAATCTGTATTTTAAATGTCAAAAGTCAAAATTTCGAAGTTATTTTAAAAATTTGTATATTTAAGTCCTGAAACGTCTATAACATCTCCTATTGTACCTCCAAAAAGAATCTATAGTAGAATTGAATTTAAGCCCCAAACCTCCCCTTCGTAAGAAAGCATAAAATATTTTCTAGTCGACATCATGGCGTCTCAGGCGGCGTAATTCATAAAATAAAACGCTGATTTTGCAAGGGGGTGAAATGGGGACGGTTCGGTCGACTTAAATTTTCTAAAAAGATTCTGATGTGAAGATAGCTTACCTAATAGACCAAATGTTTTAAATTGGTATTGGGAAATGAAGGGTTAAGAAAATAAAAAGCTACCTCAGAGCTTTTCAAACACATATAGTTTATTATTTGAGTACACTTTAAAATTTAATAATTGTAAAGTGGATGACTTTGTGGCGGTTCACCACACACGCAACCTCAATATGCCATCAAAAACTAGGTGACGCTGATTTACAGCCACGTTCCTACCACTATTCCAGATTACACCGTTAATAGTAGTATATAAGCCGAGGTAAATCATCTCCACCTTGAGGATCCTTTTGGTAGACTGTGGGTTACTGTGGCAGCTACAACTTTAAAAAACTGGGATATGTTAACTAGCGCCGTATTATGTGTTTCTAGTTAACGTAAAGCGTTTTCAAATTTTGAAGCTTTGTTACTTGGTCTTTCATTTGTGTTTTTAAAAAGTTAAATAAGGTTTGAATGGAATAATGTCATACTACCGTTACGTAGGCTACTGCCAAAAGGTACAATTAATATATATTATTTTATAGTATTTCCTTTTAAGACATTTAAACTACCTCTCACAGCTCACATATTTTAATTAAAATTTTAAAGCAAGAAATCAAACTTTACCTACACATGATTACAATAAAAAGATTTTTAATTAGTATCCAAAAAGAATTATTTTAGTATTAAGACAAACAGTTCCAAATGCAAAATTTTTTGTATAGGATTAAAAAAACAATAAAATGCGTCATTTTCCTCATAAATCAGCTTAATTTGAAAATGTTACTTCAACTTCAAAATTAGTAATTAGTTTTGCACTAAATTTTAATGAGATTCATGAAAATGATTTTATGAAATGTATACTGTGCTCTGATCGGTTTTCTATTCCCACATGACAATTATTTCACCGGTCAAGGTTCTTTTCATTCAGTATTTCTGTTGCCACTAATGACCTGAAACATACCCATTGAGGTTTTTTTTTTGACAATTTATAAACTCACGTGTATAGTTTTTAGGTGGGAAGGCTTCTAATGAAGGAATTTTAATTTCTCAATGATAAATGGTGTAGTTTTATTTGCACTTTGAATAAAAAAAATTCAATAATAATTACTTAATAATTTAAACTTAAAAAACGGTTTAATATAAACTTAAAAATAAAAAAAAAATCCCAAACAACGAGTTCCATGTTACAAAAAGACAGTTAGAAAAAGGCGATAAAATGACAAATGTGGTGTAGAAATCTCCTTTCGTCCAGACATCTTGGCGCCTCTAAAATGATTATAACGATATAGAGGACAACAAAAGTTTGAATAGATAGGCGAGATTTCATGTTTTTTTATTCAAGGGTTCTTTTCTATTGTTTGGAAGACGGTGGCTTGGATTTTTCCCGCTCGTTTTTGGTCATTATAAACGATGTATGGAGGTTGAAATAATATGAAGATGCTTCGTGTTCTAAAACTTATGCATAAAGCAGGTTGCCAATTGAAACTATGAGTGCTTCCGCAATACGCCCAAGCAAACGCTTGGCTACTTATTTGGCGATAAGTTGCATAAAAAGTTAATAAAAATTTAAATATTCCTTTAAAAGAAAAGTAGAACCTTGTATAAATTACCTTGTGTGGTTGCTCTATATAATGACTATTGGCAAAATAAGCTATGCGAACAAAACCAAGTTTACGTTTGTACTCGATAAGAAAGGTATTAATACAATACTTAAAAGTGTTTTAAGGAGTTATTTCAGACCTCGTACTACAAACAATCGATGTCCAAATTGCCTTTTTTTCTATTTAAATTTTTTAAAGAATAAAATAAGATGTTTCGTAAAGAAATCTCATTGATAATACGCAGTGTTTTTTGGGGGGATACCACATCTATTTGGCGACTTTAAGACGGCTTCACTTATTTTTTCTCGCCAAGCATTCACATATCCATGTGGTTCTAAGTGCCATTGTAAGATTCGGAATAGTGTCCATTAGTGGAATGGGGCACTGTGGTCGGTTTCTTAATTCCTCTCACTTTCTGGCTTGCTATGGTCCTCTTATTATTTGTGTGATTTTTTACTTCTGGAATTGAATTATAATTTCCTGATTAGATAAATCTTTATAGCGTTTTTGTTAATTCTAATTCTTCAAATGGTTGGCTGTAAATTGTAAAAAAAAATTTGAAACAATTTTCGTATTTTATTTTTGGAGGGATGTAATTTTTTTTTACCATCTGACAATTAAAAATACTTTATTTATCATTGTAGACATGGTTTTATGATGCAATCTTGTAATGCTCTAAAATTATAAGTTTACTACTTGGGTTTGGTTTAGTTTGAAATATCGTCGCACTAGAGCTACACGAGGGCTATTGGCGACGGGCGTCGTATTTTAGAACCTTTACTACTTGGGAAATAGTAAATGGTTGGTCGTTGTTTTTAATGAATTTTAATATTTTATTTTAATAATTGTAGTACATTTATTTACCCTGTAGCGATAAGGTATCACTCACAATGCAGTTTTATTCCTTTTTTTAAAAAAATATATTTATATTCAAACAAAATTCTCAAAACTTTACCTTTTCCGTAAATGAAATACTAACAAGAAATAAAATTTCTGTTAAAAACTAATAAGACTTAGTTTAGACTTATTAGTCTTAAACTAAAACTAATAAGTCTATCAGCCGATGCTATTTGTTCTCGGTGGCCTTGGGCATGTATCTAATGAATATTAACAGATTTTAGTCAAGACGATGTTCTGCAGCTTAAAACGTTAAAGGCAGAATCCCCTCTCCTTCATTTGCAAGAGTTTAATGATTCAAATATCTTGAGGAAAATTTGAAGTCCATTAGAGAATTTTCCACTACGCGTCATCCTTTCAATAATTTATTCAAAGAAGGAGCCTATAGGGAAATCTTTCTGTGGACGTGACCCCCTTTTTACCCCCCCCCCCCCCCATTTAGATTAAAATTC
Organism: Oedothorax gibbosus; assembly: GCA_019343175.1. Classification (NCBI taxonomy): domain Eukaryota; kingdom Metazoa; phylum Arthropoda; class Arachnida; order Araneae; family Linyphiidae; genus Oedothorax; species Oedothorax gibbosus. The sequence goes on along the minus strand of CM033277.1, from coordinate 14,956,864 downwards.
ATTCACCTAATCAACTCAATAAGTCACGAGTTCTGAAATGGGTTGTAATTGAATTACAGTTGTTAATTACTACCAATTAGTCATGATACAAACACAAAAAAGGTAGCTAACTTTTAAAAAGGTTATCAATATCATTCAACAGGTTCATTATTTAAAGTATTAATTTATTATATTTGTTGATAATTTGTCAGAATTTTCAAGTGGCCCCAATAACTTTATATTAGACAACCCTGCTGATAATACTTAGCACTGCTTTGAAATTGTTATATTGAATGAGATTATCATAATGGTTATAATTCTCCACACTTTGGTAAGGTAACGCATCGGCCACCTTAACTTAATGAGAGAAGAGTCATTTTACCATTATCTGTACGACATAAGTAAGAAGCACGAAATAAATGTACTCCAATTCACCCACTAAATGAAGAAAAAAACGCCAATTGGAAGGAATAAAACGTAACTAATGACATTTTGTGGAGACAATTTGATATTGCGTGACCATACGATATCATATTCTACGAGTGTTAGTTAAACTAAACAATTCCATCAAAAAGATAAATACTATAAACAATACAAATTAACCTTACATCCTAACATATGTTTCCTTGTCCTCATCTCATCAAAACAAACCTATTAATACTACGATCCAGTTTCATTGTCCCTTAAACACAGATGGCCGTGAAAAAGCAACTGTAAATTAAAACAGGAAGGAAGCGTTACTTCCAGAGAAACCACAGAGACCGCAAACGAACACAACTTCTTTTCAAAAGATAAGATAAAAACTCTTTAATATGAGGTTCACGTCATAGGCATCGGTCAGTGCGGTGAGTCGTCTTTAGTGTCGATTTATAGAGTGGTTATTACTCAGCACTTTATACGAGCTGAGTTGACGGAAATGGTTTAGTTTTTTTGTTAATTATTTTTTTGTGTGTAAAGTTACACATCTGGAATTGAAGTTGTTCAATTAGTGGTGTTTGGATTGGTTTTGAAGTTAGTATTTCGGAAACTTAAGATGTAGTTACTAGTTTTAAACTTTTTAAAGTTTTTTTAATAACAATTTGAGCATAAAAATAGATTTTTTTGAAAGAATTAAATTTTTCTTTAACCTTTTGAGATGAGCAAATTGACTGAAGTGCAAACTTGTTTTCTTTTCATTATATTAAAATTTAAAAATTTAAATGAAAATTAATTTTTTAAAAATATTATTCTGTAGGAGATAGCAATTAATGACTGGCCCATGTTTTAAAATTATAAAATTCATAGGTTTTTTTTTTAAAAATGTGTTTCTGGGAAACCTGAAAGTCAGGTGATGGGTTTATACTTTGCATTTCTCAGAGTGTTAAGTTTCGAAATTTAGTATAGTTTAATACATAGTCATTATATTTTTAATCCAAAATAATAGAACTGAAGGTTTAAGTTGCTGATGTTTTTAACGCACATTTAAGTATTTTGATGACTTAGTCAAACAAATTCAATACGTCGCCAAAAGTTAACTACTTTTCCTGATTCGTGCTTAAAATAAGCCTTCTTCTATCTAGAGTTACATTGGTGAATGTTCACCTTATGTAAAATGTTTATCTTAGAATTAATAGCTAAACATTTTATGAATACTTCTCAATAGCAATTGAAATACGACCGATGTCTCATTTTGACAATACCGACTTTTCACTTTCGTGAATGGCATTACAATCCTCCAAAAGCCCATACATACCGCAATATATCCACCAAACTTTCTACGGAATTTCCACAAAGTATTCTCTCATTCTCCCAACCCCCCTACCAAAGAAACAAGTCCTGTTACACCTTAACACAGGTAAACTTGTTGGCAAAAAATAAAAAATAAATAAACGCCCCCACAGCGCGAAAGTTCGTGACTCCGCAATCTCTGACAAAAATCTGTGACAGAAAAATCGGGGTGCAACACAAAAACAGATAAATACAGTTCGTTTTCTCCCCCACAACAGCACAGAATAATCCAGATTATATCTGGTTCGAGGATCTCTCGTGTTCCTTTCATTGTGACCGCGGTGTGACAGGCCAGAGAAACTTGACAAAGTGGGAAAGGCTATCGCACCTCTGGTGACATCGGGCTGAGAGTTGAAAAGTGGCGTATCAACCATTGGGTTAGTGTGGAAGTTGGGCCATTTTTCCGTGTATGGTGTGATATTTATTAAAAGGTCCGCTTTGGTGGGCTGATAGGGGAGGAATGTTTGGATTTGTTGGGTGACTTTGCCACTTATCCTGTTGGATTGATTAATTTTTAGTTTAAGAAAAATGATTTTGTGGTTATTCTTATTGTCACATTTTATTTAGGTTAGTTTTTCTATCACTAAATAGAATAGTAGTAGATAGAGTTACGCTAAGTCATCCTAAAGATTAATTTTTGGATTTATTTGTATCATCGGTCATAAACACCTAATACAGATGCTTAAACATATTTAATGGCGCATAACATTGTCATGCTTCAAAAGTCAGATATGATTTTGATTCTCATGATTTCACCCACAATACACTATATCATAGTTATCTATTATAAGTGTGTGATATACCTAATACACCAAACTTTTAAAAATCCAGTACGTAAAGGAAATTTCGAGAGAAAAATAAAAACCTAATAATTTAAGAAATATTTTTAAACAGTTGAACTTATACAAATATTTAAACAAAATTAAATTTACCTATTTTTTGCCCATTATCGTTATTTTATACTTTTTTTAGCTTTAAGCCTCCAAAATATTTTTCAAGGTAGTTTCAATATATTGTATGTATATTGAATTCATGTAATAAGCGCTTGGAATTAAATGGGAATTTCTTTAAAGAATATATAAGTGCTATCTTTTTCAATTTGTAACAGATTTAAATTTGTGAAATATATAAACGTGATAGAAAACAACTAAATATAGTTTCAAAATCAGCGTTCAAAATGCATAGTAAAAGACAATTGCATTATTAGTTCACAGACAAAAAGTTAAAATTCGCATGTCAGTATAACTCTTCCGTGCACATTAGACTTGAGTATTCTTCGATATGTAAAATAAGATGTAGTTTGGAACAAGAACAAAAATACATCAAGATTTATCGAGGACAAATGATTTTTAATGCTTGGGTGTGACTATTGCAATACGTTTCTTTGACGGAAGATTCAAAATCCACTCCGATGTAAGAATTTGAATTTTGACACGCCTAAATGGTTTATTATAGTTACACCTATGGTTAAGTAAAAGCTTATTTTGGAGTTTAGCACATCATTCCTGAAAAAAAGTGAGGGTAACACCCTACATCTATATTTTAAATAGCAATTCACACAATAAGTTGTTATCGGTATAAATAAAAATGTTAGTTTTTTTCTCCTCATTTTAACTTTCACCAATGCGTTTGTTATGTAGTTTTTGACACGTTATATGAAGATTATGACGTTTTGTGGGTTTTTAGTCTTAAAATAAATGTATATTTTCTCTTTTCTGTGTCAAGGTTGAGTCATTTCTTTACATTTTATTTTAATAATCTTTCACAAAAATACTTTACTTTAAAATAAGTTACTTGCCATATGTAGTAAAAGTTTTCTAGGCATCAATGTTTGTACTTTCGTAATTTTCAAAAAAAAGCGTATGCCCTGTTGAGAAAATAGTAAAAGTAATAGTACAAGGAATTTTAAAGATTTCAAGAATACCTTTAAAATGAAATAAAATGGATGGAATAATAAATGATTAAATAAAATATACTCTATTACACATACTTTCGTATTTAATATAAAATATTTAGTATTATTTATTGACTAACAGTTTAAATTTCAACTAAAAATTCCCTAGAACCCCCAACATTATAACAAGATCGTTTGACAATATTCTTACAAATCGATCCTAAGATCATTCATGTAAAAACTTGGCAATTTATACGAACTATCTTATACTCAGCCATTGAGATGTCACAGTCGTTGGACGCCAGGAAAGGGGGGGGGGGCTAAGATCTAAACATAAATAATTCAGTAACTGAGAGGAAGGAAGGAAAAAGTGTGACAAAGCACATTGACTTATTTTTCTATGACCCCGGTGAAAGTTCAAAAAACACAATGCAAGATGGTGGTAAACATGCCAGGGTGGCCTGTATGCCTGGTGACTGGAGTTTGTGTTTGTTGCACAAGTCTGATTTTTGTATTCCGTTTAAGTTTGTACGAGAATATAGTTTGGGTATTTTTTAAAAATGGAAATGAACTATTGTAAATTATTTCTTGAAAATGCTTTCTCTACAAATTATTAAAACTTTCCAGACTGTTTTGAGAAAAATCATACTAGTTAGACGTTTTCCAAGGAGTGGAAATAAGCTAATGAACGGACAAACTATTGAAAACTAGCTGAAAAAAAATAACTTCAATTTATTCAAATTTTCTAGACTATTAGAAAAAATAGTTTATGCCAATTATTTCTAGTGTGAAGCGCTGGGAAATATGTTGAATTGGGTTATTAAAATTTTCTTTTTGCATCTCAAGAAATATTGCAGCTTCTTAGCTGTGTGATTTTACTGATTTCTACAGTCATGCACTAGTGAATTTTTTAAAAAATAAATAATAGTTCTTCGAAGGTATGATAAGAAATTAAAAATAAGTAAGCACCAAGTTGGTGGTAGAACTGTGGTGGTTTTCTTGAAGTATCGTTTCCATTATACTATAAAAACCGTTTACAACCTTTTTTTTTTATCTAGATTCAAAATCTAGCTCGACACTCCCCCCCCCCCCCCCAAGTATAGAATTCATAGATGTTTTTCAAACACGTATTTGATGCGTATTTTGAAAGTCCCCATCTGCCTATGCGATACTTTGCATGGGCAGTTCCAGGGTATGTGCTGTGCAAAGCCCACCTTTATGTTAATTGTTCCTTTTCTGATTCTTGATATTTTTTTTATTCGGGAGGAAGGGGAGAACTTTTGTACCTTGTACACATTGTGAAAATGACACTTTCTTATGTTGTCCTATTGTTGTAAAATGCGGTATTATATTCTTGATAAAAATCGTTTATCGCCATTTTTCGTGGTTAGTGCGGAGGAATCAGTTGGAAGTGCACCCTTCATAGTGCCGGGTTACAATTATAAGAGTTTTCTTACAAAGAATATATTGGTAAATACAATTACTGAATTTTTGCAGCAGATGCTTTCGAACGATAAACGTTGAATTTTTTTTCAAAATAGCACACTTCAGCATAAAATTAATAAGACGTCCAGAAAATCGTATAAATTACGGTCATTGAATGCATTTGCAACAAAAATATTGGTGAAATGCATAACATTTTACAGCAACATTGAAACCAGAAGTATTGAAAGGACTAGAGCAGCATACTTTCCTATAACTTTTATACTAAATGACGTTAGTACGGAAAGACAAACAAAAAAATTATTTTTAAAAATGGATTGTTGAAATTAATTTAATTAATTCATTTTAATTTAAATTAACAATGCATTATTTAAAAATGCAGTCTACGCAAATTCTAATGTTTTCCGTAGCATTTCCAAAAGGTTAAGTATTAACAATATATGCCCTTTAAAACACAATAAAAACTAATTGTCTAGCGAAAAACTAATTAAATCTCAAAGCTTTGCATATTCATTTATTTAATCTACAAGTATACTACTACCGAGATAAGGTTTTAAATTTTTTTTGATGTTTTCAGAATATTAATCAGTCACTATTGTCTGTTAACAAAAGAAAACAGTTTATTTACTTGTTTGCTAAAAAATTAAGTTTTAAGGTTTTATTTCATAAAAATGGCTGCTTTTAATTACTTTTTTTTTGCTAGTGATAGATTCAAATATTTTCTACCTGATACTAAAACTTTTCCTAGGAAATCTTATGCAAAGTCTTTTAATGGCTTGAATGGGAAATGTGCAATAAAATTATGCTTCCGCGAAAATATATATTTATTAAAGCGAGACATATTATAATGTGGCTTCTAAATAATTTAATGACTAATTTCGTATCAGCAACTAAAAATAATTTATGAAGCCATAAAATCTAATTTTATGGCTGTGAATGTATCAAGATATTTTATTGATCACGTTTTTATAAGCTAACTTGGGAAAAAAATGTATATAAGTCCTTGAAGTGTTTCAAAGATAAAAAAGTTTATAAAATTAAAACTGATGGTTAATATTTGAGAAATTTAAATCTCAATTATGAAATGCATTGCATCGATCTCTATTTAACACGAAACCCACTCCCTAAATACTAAATATTTATTTTCGTATCAAATTAAAATCTTGATTCTAGAATTCAATCAAAGGTAAACGTACTTAAATTTTAATACATATATTTCAAATTTGAATTATAATGGAATTCATCGATATTTGAAATTTTTAAATGCTTATGATTTTCTGAAATAGTTTCAATACATCTACATTAATAATTTAAGCCACATTAATTTATAAACTGTTTATTGCTGAAGGACATGTGTTTTAAATCCATATATTATTAATTTAATATTAGTTAATAACAATTTATCATTAACAATAGTTCCTCTTTGCCAACAGCACCAAAAAAACTTAACAATGTTATTACTAATGATTTTTTATTAGTACCATATAATTAAAAAATTAGGTATAATAAATTATTAATATAAGATATGAGCCTAAAATATGAGTAAGACATGAGCCTAATTTAAAACTATTTGTTATCAGTTTTTAGGAAAAAATGTAACATAATATCTGGGGAGCATTTGTTTTGGTTTAATAAATGGAAATTTCCCGCAGGGAAACTGTAAACTAGAAGAAATTTAAACTACATACAACGAGTATTTTTAGCCTACTTTTCTTTCTTTAATTCGAAAGAATTTTAATAAAATGAAAAAGTAGGTATTGACATGCGGTTGATGTCCATCTGTCTGTCTGTCCGTCCGTACCCCCCTTACAAAATCGGTTCTATCAATCGGATCTTAAAAATTCTTTTTTTTGTTAGAAAGCTATGACCTCAGAGACCCAACTTTCATACTTTTTGTCCGCCTGACTGTACGTGCAGACGGACATAAATCTACTATCTGTCGGCAAATTTCCCATTGAAATTCAATTTTGAGTCATTTAAATCACTGTTGCCAAATTAACAGTGGCATGAGAAACTTTATTTAAAAAAATTTGAAGCAAAATAATTTTTTCATGAATCAGTTTCGAATGACGTCATGAAATGTAGCCTAATGTGATTCTTTGATTGTTCATTAATTGTTTACCAAGAAAGCGGCAAGGCATATTTTTTGCATACAATTATGCTTAGTTTTAAATTAAATTCTTATTTTTTTAATGTAGTTTGGAGTAGTTTCATTACTTTTGTTATTAATAAATATTGAATTATTCTTTGAACTACAAATAAATCGTGCAGACGATAAATTATATTAAGTTAATTTGAGAAAGAATATTAAGGAAAATAGTTGATTTTGGCTTTTAGAAGTTTAAATTATAGCTGGATGTTGTGTTTACCGATTTTTTTCGAATGTGTATAAATCTAGTGTAGAAACGGTTGTTGATGATATTTACTGTTAGGAACCTAGTTTTTTTCCTATTAGAATTTCAGTAAGTATTTAAGTAACAGGAAAGTAGGCTATTTTAGTTCTTTAAGAACTTCTTGGTTTTTTTAAGAATTTGATTTTAATCTGGCTTTTGTTTTTATCAATTTAAATTTTTTTTATCTGAAAACGTATGATAAAACTATCAATTTAGAAATACATTAAAAAAGATATTGCAAAAAGTTCAATTTTAAAATCACTTACAAAATAAAATTAACTTTAAAACTAGCAATGTAAAGGAATTATTTATTAAATTTTATACCAAAATAAGCCGCATAATTAAATATAAATATTATTTATCAAATAATTTTTGTGTATATTTCTTCTGATATACAGATATATAAATATATGTCTAGAATTCTTAAAGATTGTCGGAGCATCTCGCAACTCATTATATAATACTTAAATCAAGGACGCATAGAGATATTTTTTAAAGAAATAGTTTTTTTCTTATATAATTTTAATCTCATGCAATGAAACCAAGTTTATACTTTCCCCCTTAACCTAACCTTAATTTTCTCAAAGACTGTTATTCGTACAAAACGATTCAAACAATTATACTTAATTTCCAATATCGTGATCATGCAATCCAATCCCATTCAATTACACCATGACTTGAGATCCCGATTCTCCACTAAAAAATCACGTACAGATCAAATTCTAATTGGTGTTTTCTTCCTTAATTAACAAAATAACTGTGGTATCATCCACGATTCAGATCTAGACACTGCTGCAATTGGAGAGTTTCCCCGGTAACCCTCCACAGAGTGTCACGGCATAAACTCATTGTCAATTAAGGGGCCATTTTTTTTTTTACAGAAGATGTTTCCTGTAAAACTGAGAAAAGGCACACGCCCGAAGAGGTGTTTTATGTTGCGTTATATTAAGAAAAGAGTTGTTTTCGATATATTTTTAAAATTTGGATTTGAGATTTCTTAAAATATGAATGAATATAAATGAAAAAAAAAATATATTTTGCACAGTACGAAACGCTTAATAGTAAGTATACCTAATAGTTAGTACACCTAATGGTTAGTACACTTAATGGTTAGTACACTTAATTTTCCCATTAGCCAAAAAATGAGATTTAAAATGTACTATTTCATAAAAAAATATAATTTAACTCGTTTTAGTTCAAATCATTAAGGTACCTTTTTTACAAAGATATTGTTCCCAAAGAAATAGGAAACCTTTTTTTATTTGCAAGTTCAAAAAGTTATTTTTGATGTTCTTTCTTTGTTAAAGTGAGTTCATTTTTTGGGGTTTTGGTAAATTTATTATAATCAATAAATAGTTATTTATGCAACAAGTGTGAAAAGTAACACTTTTTAAAACTAGTGGATTTTATTTTAAACATAGTGGAAATAATGACACGTGTTTAAAAAAGTTTACTTTTCACACGTGTTTCATACACTATTTTTTATAATTGCGTGAAAAAAATAAATCTCATTGGTTCAAAAATAATTCACGTGCTAATTTTTTTACGTAAAGAAGATCGGCATGGATAAATCTCTGGAACTACAAAAGGCAAACTTATTTTCTAGTTTAAAGTCAAACATTTGAACATGGATACTGATACGAATTTTGAGCTTCCGGAAGAGATAGAAACTTTTCATACGCCTTTTAATAAATTTTTCTTGATTTTTCCGGAAGCATATTTGAAGTAACATCATTAGCTGCTATTTTTATCTCTTCTGGAAGCTCAAAATTCGTATCAGTATCCATGTTTAAATGTTTTACTTTAAACTAAAAAATAAGTTTGCCTTTTGTAGTTCCAGAGATTTATCGGTGCCAATCTTCTTTACGTAAAAAAATTAGCACGTGAATTATTTTTGAACCAATGAGATTTGATTTTTTTCACGTAAGTTTTACTTGAAATGTTGGCATCTAAAAAAAAGAGGAAAAAAAGTACTTTTTTTACTGCTTTTGGGTGAAAAAAAGTACTTTTTTGGTCACTGTTTCTTAAAAGTATAACTTTTCGCACGCGTCTGATATTAAAATTATAGTGTAAAAATCGGATTTTTTTTCACGCAATTATAAAAAAATATATATACTTCTAATTACAAATGTTCTACCTGTTTAAAAGTAAAACAAAAGTCAGAAACCAAAAATTACTTTCTAGCAGATTCAGTGCGGAGGTGACGCGCTGACGTGTACCAAAATTTATGATTAGATAATGCTGTTTGTCATCTGGCTCATTACGTAGAAATAAAATCTCCGAAACCTATTACAGAAATAAGAAAAACGGAATCTTTACTTTCGATTTGATGGTCACAACGTCGGCCTCTCACCGAGGAAGATCTTGTTACTAAGCACGCCATCTACCTTATAGACAAGGTGCGTATTATTAGAAAGAACTATTAAATTACGAGGTTCCCCGAGTACACCGGGACGGATGTTCAAAGTCCCTGTGGCATTAGTGTACGATGTCGCTAAAAGGTTCTTTGTATGAAAGCCCGTGTGTCGATCTCCACACTTGACCACGGTATAAAATTCCGAAACAACTTTGCTGTGTTAAAACTCCTCTGGGTGGTCTGAAATAGACATCCCGAAACGTTTGAACCGAACTAAAATTTCTAAACAAAAAATAAAAACCAAATGAAGCTCGTCACTTGACCGCGGTTCTAAACTCCAAAAAAAAAAAAAAAATACTTGGCTGTGTTTATGTTCATCGTAGAGCTCAAAAATAGACATCCAGAAGCGTATTTAAACAAAACCAAATTTTTAATCTGAAAAGCAAATGGCAAATAACAAATGGTTATTTAAAAAAAAAGTACAGGGAGCAAGACGCTGTTGTACCACGCGCGTCAATGGACATGTCAGCGCTTCAGAATGGATGGTGGGAACTGCGCAAGGTGTTGCACATTTCTTTAATACCTCTGCGGAATTGTTTTACATTGCAGTGGTTTTGTGTGTCGAGACTTTGGGATGTGTAAAAATAGAAACACATTAATGTTGGTTTTAGAAACTGATAGTATTTAAGTAAATTGCTTTTGGTTGAATTGTAATGAACTGTGCTTTTGAGTGGTATTTTAAGTAATAGTATATGTTTTATTGTAGTTAGGTTAAAGTTATGTCTTACGATGCATGTTTTTTAATTTTGAACTTAGTGTTAATGTATTTTTTTTAGCTGTTTTTTCTTACATACAGATAAAACTTCTTAAAATAAAGTTAAAAATTTTTATTCATAAGAAATCGGGTGTATTTGCGTGTATATTGGCAACGTTTTTGTTGAATATCGGAATATTTAGTTTCTATATGTCCACAAATATAAATTATTATTTGTATTTTCGGAATAAATTTTTATTTGGAATGACAAAAAACTGAAACAAGTTTTGCTATTGGTAAAGTAATAAAATCACGAGTCATCTTACGTTCACAAAGGAAATGTGGAAAAACTTTTATATATAATCCCTACATAGTATGTTTTAAAAAACATAACATTGTTTTGAATGACAAATGTTTACAGCACAACTGACAATAATATTCACAAAACGCTTGCTTCATATTCACATCCAATTCCCTTACGGCTGACAATTTAGCTTTCTATCTTACATCAAAATCCATTTACGAAAACACTGCAATTTCCAACCCTATTTCAGCCTGCAATTGTGTCAGCCTCATTCATATTTAAAAGCAATTCACACCAATAAACGAAACAGTATTTCCCCGCCCAATATCTCTGCCAAACACCGAATTGGAAAATCAGTGAAAACCTTCTGGAAAAGCAAAGACGTGGACGTAATTCGAGATCCCTTGCTAAAAGGCCCCCCTCCAATTGATTTGCCAGAGTGTCTAATGTCCCAGAAAGCAATAAACTCCGGATTCAATTTCTCACTAAAGACGAGTCAATAAATTTGAGTCCGTTGACAACTAGGAAAGACACTGTGTCTATGGGAGGGGACATTTGTTAGGGATTGTTGCAATTTGACGGAAAATAATTTATGGTGTGAGTAATTGCGGTATTAAGGGTCGAGAGTTTAATTTGGTGATTAAAAAAAAGCGATCGATTGTTAGTTTGTATCTTTCTAATTAATATTGCATAAAATCCATACACAAGGTAGACTATTGAGAGAATTCAGATTAGACTAGATCAAACCTACACACTGTAGAAATTGCATTTTTATAAAAAGGTCAAGAACAAAAGTAATGATATGAAAGAAAGTTAATTTTCTCCATTGCTTTAGAGCAAAATTAGGCATATTTAACCATTTGCTTTAGTAATAGCCATATTGTCCCAAAATTGTTACGTAAAAATGTCGTTTAGGAAGTAGTAGGGATTGTAAGTACTTAACCGATTAGAAACTCTCATCGAAGGAAGAAGGCCATCTTAAATTTGTCTTGAGCCGTCGTTCGTTCAGCTTCAGCCATCTTAAATTCGTACAAAACGCTTCATTGAAATAAATTTATTAAATTTACACCGACTTAATATAATTTTTAAAGAAGTTTTTATTGAAAATGAAATGAGTATTTGACCAAAGTTAAGAAATAGCAAAGAAAAATCTCATTTTCAGTCTCAGAAACCCAGTTTCGAATAATTCTCCAGAAATTTGCCATCGACAAATACTCCCTCTTCCTTACCCTTCCAGAGACATCCCTCAACAATACCAAGTTTCCAATTCACGCTACATTTAAAACAATCAACGAACACTTGATTCCCAACAAAACGTCCTTCTTTCATCCCATTCTCTATAACAAAACTCACTTAACACATCAAGGATATAAAAAACGCCATCTTCATTGTGTTGGCATTGATCGTGCGTATTGGCGACAGATTTCTCTAGAATTCATTTTGGCGGTACAAAGACTCAACGACATTTGCGACACGTCGTTGGAGCAGAAAGGGGTTGTGAAGACGGTTGGTTGACTCTGAAAAGGAAGGATACAAGATCTAGTGTGATTGAATGTGTTCATTTTTATTAAGAAATGAGAACCTTTTTTAATGTGAATTGTTTTTGATAGATTGGGTGGGATGGTGTGAAGTTCATCTTATTTTTTAAATATTCAAGGAGATCCAATAAATATCTTCGGATTATATAAAACTACTGGCAAATTAATACCCGTATTTCGCATGGGACAGCTATATAGAGCTCACTTTATAATTAAGTATATTTGAAGTTAAAGCAAAATTGAGCCCGAAACCACAATGCGCCCTTTTAAGAGTTATTTGCCCAGTTGACTATATAATGTGGGTATTTTCTAACCGTTGGCGTATTGAGAAGTTTTTTCGCTGTACCTACAACCTACAATGATTATAGTATTTCCCTTTACCCCCAGTCTAGCTAGGGACACGCGCTTTTTTCAGATACACTAGGGAAATTATTATTAACTCTTTTAAAAAAAGTTCCTAATAATGTTTTTGCACTACTTAAACGTTAAGATACATAGTATCTAAGAAAGAAAACTTAAAAATAGTCACATCAATGCTTTGAAGATCATTTACCTCTATTAAATTAATACTAAGCTATCAATTAGCTTTAAAAATAAATTATATATAAAAAATAATATACATTTTTGTATAATAGTTTTGGAATATTGTGGCCAAAAAAATTAAGAATCTTATTTGAAATTTAATTTTAATGAAACACAATTTCACTTCTCAATTTAAACTTTTGACAATATCATTAGACCCAATACCATACAGGAAAAATTAAACCAGTCATCTTTTTTATACAAAATATTAAACGAAGTTCGTTTGGAACTTTATGCAATAAGAAGATTCAGATAAAATAACTACAACTTCAACTCATTTCGCCCCCACGACGTCCTTTTTTATGCATTCCTGCTGCGACCTAAAAAAAATCTCGCTGCAGTAACTTTAAGCATTCTGCGACTAAACTCATTAAGTCGGAAAGGTGGATGTTATGAAACAAACCTACACTTAGTCTCAGCTGTTGCAATTTAACTGTAAACCGCATGGAGAAATATGGCGCTTTATATTTTCGAAGTGACGTATTACCATATTTAAAGTCTGTATTTGTGGGCTTGGTCGAAGTATAAGTATCATTTCTTTTCGTCTATAGTTACTCGATAGCCATAACGGTGTCTGGATTTTATTTGGAACTGCAAATATGGAGAAGGTTATTACTTGCAGGGTTTGCTGTATTTTAGGGCTTTTTTCCAAAATGAAACTGCATTTTTAAAAATTGCTTTTGTTTAAAGGAAATATTTTTAAACTTAGAATTGAATATTTTTTTCTGAAAGTTATTTTTTAAAACAAATCGTACATGGTATAGGTTGCATGAATTTCGAATTCATTTGCAAACAACTTTTTTTTCAAATACTCGTCAAATGGTATTTAGTCACACTTATACAAGTTTTACTAATTAGTAAGTAAATTTAAATCAAGCAAAATATCACTTCCGGTAAAAACACGCACAATCTTCTAGTCTTGGGTGATGACGACATGCTTAGCTTTCTAGTCTCATTGGCGTGCTATTCTTACTGACTTATCACAAACAGCGATAAACAATGATGTGTTTGGAAATCTCAGACCTGACAAATGTATATTTTTTAAGCAAACGCGAGTTTTAGAAAATGCATTTTTAAAAAAAAAGAAACATTTGTAGATTTAATGCGACGGCGATTTCATTTTATCCAACAGTTGACAAGGTGTGAAATAATCTATGGCCCGCTCTAGTACAATTTTAAACTAAGTAAACAAAATAGGAACATACTGTTTTAATTTATTTCCCAAAACCGTAACATTAATAGTTTTTTTCTGGATAGAACGTTATGCAAAGGTTCTACGTTTTATTTAATGAAGCATATGTAATTTGTAGAGCCAATTTTAGTAAAATCGTCAAGAACACGAATCATTACGTCAGACGCTGTTTTTTGGTCTCATGAGTTCCATGGAACTTTAATTTATATATTTCGGGTAAAAGTAATCATTTTTGAAGAATTTTAAGCTGATAATTGAAATCTACAGCTTCTAATGTATCACAAAAGTATAAGTCAGTCATTTCGGGAAGGATGCAACTTTCACACACTAAAAATAAAATAGATTCAGTTTAATAAAACTTCAAAAGTGAAAAAAAAAAACATTTGTTTAGTGATGAAAAGGTTTGTTTTTAATTTGTGTTATTCCTAACGATTATAGTTTTAGTATGTTTAATTAGTTTTATTCTGACCATTTGGTACAGAATTCTCATTACTTATTGCTTTCAAGAAGTATAAAATATTAAGATTAAAAAAATATCAAAATCTAGGTCTTTCTTTGCTGGAAGCACTTTCAAGAGTCTTAACTCTAATTTTTTATTAAAGTATTAATTCTCCTGTCATACTTTACCAGTTAAAATAGCAAATATGCGTCTTTTTTAAGCACGTTTAAATATTAATTGGGTGAAATCTACGCGTTCAAATATTAAATTCTACACTTCTTTCCTCAAAAAGAATGTAACCAGGAACATTCTTATCACAAGCAATAACGAACCCTTTTTAAAATTGCATTCCATTTCTAAAGAAACTCAAGAGTCGAACAAAAATGTTCACATAAAGAATATTCCAGAGGCAGATAGCTACAGATCGAAAGGCATAATTCCCAATTTAACGAAAAGTCTGTTTCCTTTTATGCAATTCTAAAAAAGAATCGCCTGATCAATGACATGGTATCGGGGAAAAAAGTTCCATGTTTTTTTCATTCAAAAGAAAAAAAATACTAATGAGCCAAATTCGAATCATTATCAGCGATCTTGACAGCACTTGAAGGGAACTTATTAGTTTGATTTGAAGCTGAAGTTCTGCGATTCTAGCCTCTTAAATTTGAGTTAGTTAAAGATTGGGCTTTTGAAGTTGTATTTTGAATAGGTGATTAGCGTAAAAATATATACTTTAGATCCTTTTTTATGTAATTATTTGCTTTTATTTCATAATTAAGATAAATATGCATTATTTAGTTTTCCGTTAAGATGTTTTTTTTATTGAATTAGATTAAAAACAGTTTTTATGTATGTTTCTGCAGAAGTTTCCGTGGTAAAGAATGATTTATCATTTTATTTAAATGAAAATATTTGAACGATATTATTTTAAATAACGTCATTTATATTTCTGTTTAAGTTTCTTTTGATGTTGTCACATCAAGAAGCATTTAACACCGAGTATTTAATACTTGAATAAAAACATGGAACAAAGTTTAAAAAATATAATTGAAACTAGCATTGGTCTTACAGATTATTACTAACTGTATAAGGCGAAAACTTATGGATAATCAAAATGTATTCATAAAATATTAAATATATTATTACATTTTGAATATTTTTTTGCCGTCCTCGTTTTGTAATGGTTAGAGCTGTAGACTGCAGTGCTCGGGGTCTGGGTTCAATTTCCCATTAAGGCTTGTTTGTAATTTGTAAAACTAGTCTTAAATACGGCATGAATCTTCTTAGATTTTTTTCCAATATAAAATTTACCTTTTAAATAAACCACTGCACAAAACACATTTGTCATATTATTTTGATTAAACTTGTTTAGAGAACTTAAGTTATTTTACTTCAAATACTCGCCGCTACATTAACCACAAAATTCTCATAACACCAATCCAATAACTCATATTACACTATTTATAACACTTATAATAACATCGTTCCGTATACACTTAACACCTTATTATATGTATATAACCCACATTAAAGAACGGCGAAGTAGATTTATTACCCCATAACCAAGCTTATACCTGTAGACAACATCAATTTTGACTTGTGATACCCTAATAATGAATCTTCTTACGTAGCCCGGGGATATAATTAACTTTCCATGCATTTTTCAATGAAATCATCAGTTTTTAATATGGGGTTTAAGCTTCGACTTAGAGATCAAGGGCCACGATTCTTTTTTTGTCGCCTGTATACTTTATGGGAGTTGTTTTATTCCTCGTTTTCAATTAATTTAAAGGATCCTGCTTGTCGCTATGAAATATTAAAATCTGTTGGATTTTTTTTATAATTTATTTTTGCTCACTTAATTATTCTGTATATTGTAATTTTTTGCTGTCATATACTTAAGTATGCGTATGTGCCACTCTGTTAACTAATTTATAATCATTATGACTTAGTGGCTTCGTTATAAAATTTGATTAATGACTTAATATATATATTTTTTAATGCAGATACGAATTTACATAATTTTCATTTATCAGTAAGGTAATGTTTTAATCGTCAGAAAAGCGCAATGCAAATAAGTAATTATGATTACACATTTCGTGATTTTTTACCTGCACAATGACTTTTTGAGTTTAGCCACGAGTATGCTCTTTAAAAACTAAAAAATATCTTTTTTTCGAAATGCGATGTTCTTACTTGTAAACATTTATAATGTCAATTTTTATATATTCTTAATGTGTATGTATAAAACTATAAAAGAATCGATTATATCAGTCCGAGATGTTTAAGCCATGTCTAATTTGATTTTCTCTAATAAAATCGAACTTCTTACTCCATTATATGCTTCAGTCATACAATAAAAAATAATTACTACTTTCATATTTCTGGCTATGTTTTAGGAAAATATAGTTTAACACACACAAGTTTTTACTAGATAAAGTGCAGAATCGAAAAATGCGACACTTTTTCATAAATTGAATGATTAATTGAATTGGAATACAATTGGTAATTAAAAAAGTTGCTTTTGCATTATAACAGTTCTTTTATATATTTCCAGCATTCAGGACTTCGGCAAATTATCTTCAAAACGTGTAAAAACTCCAACAAGATTTCTATACAACCTAAACAGAATGCATTGCCGCTACAAACGGAAAAACATCTTAAGACCCAAACAAAATAAATATATCTCCTGAGACATTACCAACACTTAGACCCTAATTTACTTCAACAAATAAAGACCACCGAAAACACGCTTACAATTTGTTCCCATAACAGCAAGGGGGCCCCATAACGTTCTGCCCCCACCAACACAGCCAACTTTATAGGGAGGACCTTCTAAAAGGCCCCCTATGTAAGGTGGGGCCCCTTGGTGACCCCCTACGACCCCTAATTGGGTGTCCGGGGTATCAGGGCCTTCGTGGGCCCTATTATTATAACGGGTCGGGGTCGGCAATTACGATAAAAGGTCTAATATTTGGAAATCTTTACTTCGGGGAAGTATGGGTGGCGCTTTGTTTTCTGTGGCGCGGGCGTCTATGCGTCTGAGGGTTTGGTTATTAAATTATGAGATTGAGGAAGAGAAGTTTTGACCTGTGTGTATAGCGAGATGGGATGTTTTAATTTTGCGATGATGTTCTGTAGTGAAGACTTGCGAAAATTCGTCACTCTGAGTTCTTGCATCAAGTGATGTTTCTAACTTTTTTATGGATTAATTATGTGTCGTAAATTCAGCTGGATTTAATTAAACAAAACAATTAAGCCTGTTGTTTTAGCCTCTGGATTGAGTACAGTTTGTGACTAATTAATGTCTGTCGAATGAGATTTAAGTATGTATTACAGAACCTACTTTAGCAATCCTTTCAGTAGTTTAGAAGCAGATGGTGCAAGATTAATATTTGGAAATCATTTCTTTGGGTTGGATGATCTTTTGGTTTGAGGGTTTCCTTACTAAATAATGTGTTTGAATGATTAAACTTTCTAGTTTTGACCTTTACTCGCCCATTGTGAAACATAAAAATAAATGGTTTGTAAATACTTGTTTTATTGGCAAAGAGGCTGCTTAATTTTTGGATATTGCATCGATGGCAAAATTTTACAGTTCCATGTTAAGGCTTTTAGCCTCAAAGTATATTTGAAGATCAGTGTAAAACTAGTAAGAAAATCGATAAAAAATAGTAACCGATACAAAAATAAATGTCCACCCATTTGTCTGTTGTAGAGGAATATTATGCTCTAAATTTGCCACTGTTTTAGCAACGTGACTTGACAAAAATTAAACTATTTTACCCACGTTTATAACTAAATTATATAAATGACTGGGATGAACGTAAAACAGTGTAAACGAAAAAACTGTAATGGTTTTTGTAATAACAATACCCCATGATATACATATTAGCCAAAAGTCCACACCTTTTCAAAGCAAAATACAAAAGTCAATTATCATTAAAACGGAATAGTTAAAGAAAATGTGAAAACATATACATGCTTTTGAAGGTTTACTAAAATACTAGTCACATTTCAAAGCAACGAAAACCCTTTGAGTTTTTATGTTCTGCTATAAATCTGTTGTAATGCGGCTTGCGGTTCTCTGAGGTACAGATATAATCAAGTATCCTAGTGAAGGCTCCATGACTCAACACGTTTCTTTCTTTGAACTTTCGCCATATTTTCTCCCATTCAACATCCGTTAGTACCCCATTCACCGCGCCTCGAGTTACCAATTAGTTTCTTCAAAATTACTGGGCGTTAAATGTCCTAGACGACCATGTAACTGTTTGTGCCGTAAGCCGCTTTTCGTTTTGGGTGTAGTGCCGCCTTACTGTTGATTACGACCCAGTAATAATAACAGAAATAATGGAAGTAAAAAAAATAGGTGGAAATGAGTAATTTCGATTCACACACACGCGTTTTGTGGCGGCGTTTTCACACCCCCACACTGTTTTTCAGTGGTGCCAGTCTCACGGGCGGCGGAGGTTCAGACGACAGAAAAGGGGTTGTTCATCTTGGTCGAGGTCAGGGTATGAACAATGTAATATTTCTATGATTAGCCATGACCCTCAAGACGGAAGGGTCTTATTGTTATGCTTAAAACGATCAAATGTCTTTATCTGTTGGGTGGTTAGCAATTGGGTGCTATTTTGTAAGCATGTTCGAAGTCCTGTGTTGCAGGGGAAGTCAGACCTTAGAAGTGAGTGCTTGAGGCATAAAGAAGTTGACTTGTATAATACTAAATAACGAAAATTCGATGTATATTTTTACCTCCATATGTCAGAATAAATGTTATTCAAAAATGTTGTGTTCCAGATAAATTTTTATTTAAAAAAACTAGTTTTACTTGCGAAATGAAGAGTTTTAAACTTAGCCCAAAAATTCTGTGACGCTTCACAAATCTAAGGTGTGAGTGTTTAGATTCTAACCGTAAGATGTTTTAAAACGTATACTATATTTTTAAGTTATTTAATACAACTAACTTTCGACAAGCCAACATTTTAGTGCACATTTAAATATATGTAGCTGGGCTTATTCGAAATAATCATATTTCCCTTTATAGTATAAACATACCAGCCATGGAAACAACCCCATTTAGAATGAAAATTTTTAAATTTTCCTCAATATTTAATGAAACTGTAGAACCTCTGTTAATGCATTTTTTAAAACACAAGATACTTTTTATATAGAAACACTTTATCCTTACATATTACAATCAGAACATAGTTCTTCAGGAAGAAAAATCATAACTATATAACTAACCAACTTTATTATAAACACAACGAAAAGACGTCAGCAATCTCATCCTAAAAGCAACCTATACCATAACTATGCAACACCTGGTTCTGACCACATGTCTACCGTTATACCTGAGATATGGACCATCTCGCCTTTACCACCTCTAACAAGCCCCATAATCCCATAAACATTCATTTGACTACAGCCACCCAAGGACTTGTTCCGTTTTGATATAAATCAATCTCTTTACCAGAAATTTCTTGTTCTTCAACAATACATGGGAAACTACCAAGTCTTGATACGTATCACATTGATGCATGTGCATAACTTCCCATTGGGGGAAGATATGATTCCCCCCCCCCACTTTCAGAAACAGCAAGTAGCCGTTGTAGGTAAGAATTTAGATGTTTTGGGGCTACCTTATGGCGAAGTGGTGTTTATGCTGTTATTATGGAAGACAGTTGTTTAGGCTTCTGTCCTTTTATGGGAAACTATTCGTTTAAATGAAAGGGAGAATTAAGGGATGTTTATGTAATACAACAATTGACTAGATGAATTAAAGGGGATATTGAATAGAAGGGATTAAAATAGGACGAAGAATTGTTTTCTCAAAATAGCACATTTTGCTTAAATTTACTAAAATATGCAAGATGAAATTTTGATGGGTCGGGGGCAACATATTACTTACACAAAACATAACAAAAGTCTTTAATATCAAAAAGGATTTTCATGTAGTACGTTAACGTTTAAATTAAATTCATAAATTTTATTGCCCCAAAATTAAAATGTTTCCCTTTTTATGTTAAAGCGATTTTCCATGAAAGCTTGTAGTGGGACCGTATCTTGCTTTAGATACTGTATTTAAAAGTATGTGTTTTACGAAATGTGTAAGAAATATGCGTTTAGAAATAATTTCTCATTAAAACACTCAAAAACTGTAACGAAACAAAACTTTAAAAGCGAAAAATATATAGGAAAAAGAATAAATAATTTTCCATACACTTTTCATTGGTAGGGAAAATAACATGTAAAAAATAACGGTTTTATTTGGCAACCTTACTACTAAATACTTTTGATGTATACCGGAACGAATTCTTCAGTCAAAAACATTTTTTTTGGGTGTGGGCCTGTGGGGTGGTATACTTAAAATATATGTGGGGCAAGGCCACGAGGTCATCGGTTCAAAGAAATGGCAAATTATACTTGATGTTGTCAAATTTATGTTGTTTTGTTTACGATATGTATTGTAATATTGTGTGTTCTGAAGAGCTTGGTGTTATTAAGATGTTTTCTTCTGTGGGGACGTCAAAATGACTTACGATTACTGTTGTTTGATGAGTATAAGCAGAGTGTAACGAATACGTAAAGAATATTTTTTGAAAAATATTTTTTAAGAGGCGGTAGCATATTTTAGGTCAGATATTAAGCACAGAAATTTATAATATGAAAATATCTTCAATTTCCGAATTGTCATGTTATCAACACTATTGAGCAATAAACAAAGGAATGGTATATAAAATACATAATTTTGACATTAAAATGAATGGATAAGATTATGTCCTGTTTGGTTAAAAAATAATTGATTTGAAACAGAATTAATAATTTATTAATGCAGTACTCAGTTCTGGTAAAAATAGACACACAATCGATGTTAATATTGCTTTTAATAAATACAAATAACTTACTTATCAAGCAGATTGCTTAACCTTTTTAAAATCCGGAAAATTACGACATTGTGAATTTCATGTTAAAACTAGGATTTTACTCAAGCGGAGGCACTTCAATTTTCAAAATGAAATAAAATATTGAGCAGATAAGCATATCCGACATGCTACTTCCCTAACTTATAACCAATCGTTATCTTTACACACAAAAAATATTCATCAGACTTATGTAAGAAAATTTGAAATATATCTCCCGACAATATATTAACTAAGACTTACCGGTGATATTAATATGACCACCCATAGGACATCAATTAGCTTGACTTATGGCTACCACTTATGGATAACCATCTTCCAAATGTCCTCCAGGTTTTCTTCTGCCAACCGTCGGAAAAGACAAAAAAAAGCGCTTAAACTCATCCAATAACCTATTGACACTTACACTGCCCGAAGGTATCTCAATCATTCAATCAATCAGAAAGCTCGGTTAGGCATTAACCTTATTCAAGTTAGATCAATTAATCTAACACTCTTTCTTTATCTAGTACCTTCAGAGGGAAACTGTACGAAGTTCCATGGACATGCTACTGGACTTGGTGTATTTGAGCTCTGTATGTTCTAGAGGGGTAGTTTTGTGGTGAAAAAAGAATGATTGTTCCATCTCACTTGGGAGGTCATTAGGCATTGATGAATTTGTGTGGTAAAGTAGTTATCATTAAGGTTAGGCGTATGGTATCTCCAGAGGCGTGGACTATGATTTTTCAAGGGAATCGCGCTACATGGGACAAGACTAAAGAGGTTATATATTTCCCCGTGAAGATTTTCTTTGGCGACTTCAATTGGTTACGAACAAAAAAATGTCAGAAAGTCTGTGTTAACTTTTTTTTCACCTGTTGTAAATATTTTTCAATTCGGTTGGCGAATTGTTAACCAGTAGTTCATATATTTGTCGGGAACCAATACATGTTATTAGTAAAACTTTGCACGTTCGTATATTGTCACTTTAAAAAAAAATACTAGCTTTATAAACCATGTGTTGCTCTTAATAACGGTGATTGTTTTTTTATGTAAACTTATTTTATGATTTAATTTTTTAAAAAATGCTTAATTTGTTTAGGAAATTGGAAATAAATATAATTGTTGTCAGATCACTTATTGGTGTTATTCTTAGTGATTTTGATGATATATTTGTAGTATATTTTTTGCGTTTAATTATTTTGGGGTTTAAATTATTTAAAATTATATAAGATTATTCTATTTAATATGATTACCCCAATAGCGTATACAGTAGACTTCCAATGATCCAAACTCCAAGGGTTTAACTCTTCTCTAATCATTCATTCTCCCGTAACCTTATCATATAAAAAATATTGCATTTTAATTCAATTGAAAGATTGTTTCTAAACAAAGAAAAATCTCTAACTTTCTGCATAATTAAATATTTATAATTTATAATAGCAAAGTAATAAATTAAAACCTTTAAAAAACGGATTATCAGATTTTTTTTTATTTTCCGAATGGGTCCTAATTTATTTGGATAATAAGTTATTTTAAGCTGATTTTAAAGCCGATTACAATTAGCTTCCAACAACCCTGGTGGACCGAGATTCAAGCCTCAAATTTAATCTGGGAACATTAAAATTGTCATTAAGTTATAAGCGACAGTACCATCCATATAATGATAGACTGATACAATGATATATTCTGTATTTCAATTGTTTTGAACAACCACCCAAAATGATTAAAATCCTTTAAATATGCATGATTCAAAATTAAGGCTATTATTTTCCTTAAATAACGATGCATTAAAATAAAAATCGAAGGGCTTTTTTGGAAATTTTATTGCTCATATTTTTCAAAATGTAATTTTCACTTCTTTACAACGAAATGACGGAAACGCAACACTTATATATTTTTTATTCACCAGATAACATGAAATTTTTCTTCCAAATAACAACAATTAACACAAAAATATTATCGACTTTCTCCCTGTAGAGAGCACAACACTGCCGAGCAAAAACTCCCACCCAACACTTTACAGAAAAAACACCGATACAGGCTATTACCTTACCCAAAAGCATATCTTTATTTGAAATATACGGTTATAGGTAATATAAGAGAACTTTCCAAGAAGGGATAAAGATACTCCTTGAGCGTGTGGATTTTGTAGCCTTGAATTTATGGCAATTTTTGTCCCTATTTTCCCAGGTTTGAAGTGGTGTAGGCTATATTTTTAGGCACATGAAACACAATCTTTTGTTTCGCTATTACACCCTGGGGAGGTGTTATTTGAAATGGTTTGCGGTAGAGTTTGGATATTTCGTATTATATGTATATTTATCATAAGTGCCATAAAATTTAGCTGCTGTACTGATTTTCTAAAAGTCTGGTTTTTAGTTTTATGTTATGTGGCTATT
Source organism: Oedothorax gibbosus (assembly GCA_019343175.1). Lineage (NCBI taxonomy): Eukaryota > Metazoa > Arthropoda > Arachnida > Araneae > Linyphiidae > Oedothorax > Oedothorax gibbosus. The sequence continues at coordinate 14,932,919 of CM033277.1, read as the reverse complement.
TCGAAGAGGTGTGGTGTAAGTATGCGTATTTTATTTCATTGGAAATAAACGAGTGTTTTTGGAAGTGGATATCTAGTATTTTGGTCAAAAAGACTGATAATAGGAGACTAAGAAAACTAATATAATTAAATGCCACAGTCAATTTTTTTCCGACTATTTTTATAAAAAAAATTCGATGTTTGTTTGTTTCGATGTTAAAAGTTTTGTATGTTTAGGTAATGTTTTGTAACAATTTTAGCATGGTTTACTGTAAATAAAAAGTCGCACTCTACGAAGAAGTTGGGTACCACATTAGCGTTAGGTTGAATTAACGTCGACTAGAACTACGAGTTATATTGGGACGGGTGTCAAAATTTAGAACCACAGTCAAGTGACGAGCTTATCACAGTAGGAAGTGTCTCATTGATAATTATTAATTGCAAATAGTTTTCAAAATTTCTGTTTAAAAAAAGAAAATGATTTTATTTTTTTAAGACTCGTTTCTTACGACGCATTTTTATATGAACTGTGTGGTCTTCGATTTACTTGCAACTATTCACTTTCCTGCTAATTTATAAATTTTCTTTTCATATTCAATACTTCTCTGAGATACAAAATTCATAAGCAATCAAATAGAAGGCTTATACTCGAAGTTTCATTTCCCATCCAAGTTTAACCCTCTCCTTCCCGTAACAACACCCTTAAAAATTCTAATTCCGTTCCACCATCTCTTGAAACCATTAGAGCCTTCTGGGTGGGCGCTCGCTAAGTAACATCGTCCCGAACACTGTTATTATGTTCCGTGTACAGAAGCAGATCCTGCTACCTTTGAATTAATTAATGGCTGCACCCTTCAAGACGCTCGGCAATTAACTATTTCTCGTCATCGCTCAAGAGTGGGTGGCTTGGCGATTATTGTGCTATTGTGTGTGGATTGGGTTGCCAGAATGGGATGTTGTGACGTAGCCAAGTTTCGCCTAGCGTTTTGAGGGTAATAGCTTAACGGATGGGAAGTCCAGTTGGATAAGGAAGAATGTTAATAAAAGCGTTTCTTGCATGTTTGGATGTGCCTTTTTCATTTAAAATAATCCAATTGACGCATTTCATACTTTATGGATTATGCATATTAAAAAAAGGGACCATTAAACTGAAGTTCCTTAAAGTGTAGTTCCTTAAAATGTAGTGTAAACAAGCAGGACCGAACCTTCAAGGGATTGCGAAAGATGCTTTTGCACGCAGATACTTGGGCTTTGAGAAGGCATCTCTTAAAAATTAGAAAAAAATCAGCATTTACCGTTTTTCATATTATAATGGAATTTTTTAATTTCACACTTTGATTTAACGTTCAAAATATACAGTGAGCGAGATATCTAAAAATAGAATTGAATGGAGAAAATTCATTATTTACTGATAAAGCAATTTCCCTAATCTAACAGGACAACACAGTAACGTTCCCAAAAGGCTCCACATCTTCTAAGGGTGGCCCTGCAGACAAGTTACTATAAAAATAAGCTTTTTTTTTAAATTTAGAAAGAATTTTTTGTTAAGCCTTAAGGAAACTAATATTTTTTATTAAAAAAATACTTAACAAGAAGTTCAGTAATTCATTAAATGAAACTTGAAAATTGGGTCAATATCACATGGAAATAAAAATATGATTTAACAAAAAAAAACTATATTGCAGTGTTAGGCTTATACGAAATCTCTCATACCATCATAAGTATAAAAGTATCGGATTATCTAAATTTTAATCCGAGAAACCATTTTCAAGTTTTTACCAGCTCGCCAAATCCGCGATCCCTCTCCTGACGCGGAATCTCCATTGTTGTCCTACCGTCATTGTGAGAGATGCCCTGGAATCCTTGTCGCCAACAATTTAACGTGCATTCCTTGCTAGAGTTTGTTTACGGTTGGCGACGCGAGAAATTGGTTTTTGAAGAGAGTCTTGGAGAACTTCGGCCCATTGTTGGGGGTGCGTGTCACCATCCGGCGGAATCATCGAATCGACGTTACCATCGAGTCTGCAGATGGGTACCATTGACTAGATGAGTACTTTGGGCTAACCAAAATAATTAATTAATTTAAGTAACCATGGTTCATTTAAATTGTTAACTTTGAAACTATTGAATAGTAGTTAATCTTAATCAGCGGATAGGTTTTGTGTTCGGCTGAATTGAAGCACATTGTCAAGTACAGTGGCCGATACTTTTAGCTGTCACCCAACGCATCTTTATATTGTACCCTGCGTCCTGACTTTGAACCACGACAGATTTAATTTTCACCAGTTCATATACACGTCGTTATTTATTATAATCATTCCGTATCAATAAAATTGAACATCCTACATAGGTCAACATGGGAAAGTTTGTCGATCCTTGCGGAAAGTGCTTCAATTGAATAATAAAAGCTTGAATTATTTTTCGCAATGAATTTTTAATCAATTCTAAAAACAAACAAAAAATCCTACAGAGGCAATGGAAAAGTTTATGGCTATATATTTTTTTTACTTTCCTTTTTTTCGAAAAAACAAACAAAAAAAGGAAGTATTAAGAAAAGGTAAAAGGTAAACTTCCTAAAAATATACGTCAAATGTGAGACGTATGTTTTATTTTGCCTCGTAATTAAGATTTTAACTTGAACTTGTGTAATGGTTTAAACTGGGATTTGTGACGGAAATTTATATTGGGGATGATTTTTATGTTATGAGGTGCGCATTATTTAGCGTATTGATTGAAATTATAAATTAATGTAAGTAACAAATTAATATACGTATTTCTAAATAGCATAATTTTCTCTTCTAGATTTTGCTTCTTGTTTGCGAAAGCAGTGCTGGTATAGCCGATAAAGGAGATGACGCAGTAACCGAAAGTAACCACTTAGAAGATACTGAAGTATGTTAAAACATGTTTAGTAAACTGAATTTAAAGTAAATGTTGCCTTTGCATATTTTGCTTCTAATTGTTGATAAAATCCAAGGTTCAATAAACGAAGCAGATTTGCTAACTCTCCGGATTTAACCCGGCATTATCGGATTTAACAACTTTCTGAATTTCTATGTCATATATGTATAATTGCCGTATTTTCCTATACCAATTATCCTTCCTGTACCAATTGCAGTATTTTCGACAGGGGAAAATTGACCTTGAGGACATTGACAAAAACTGCGTTGTGTTGAGCTCCTCACGTTTTGTAAATAATAAAACGCGTAAAAAAAACCCGGTCAGTTGGTCGCTTAAAATGACTCGACAAAAAGAAGTTTATAGATACTTTAAGCATAAGAATATAAATATTTTCTATTTGTATAAACAATAAAACTGTATTTTATTTGCTAATATGATATACATACTCTAGATAACACGCTATATTTCTACAAACACACCACCAGTACCATCGCCATCCAAATATCCCAAAAGACACTCTTTTAACAAAATAACATCCCATAGAAATCAAACCCCGCTAACATCCTCGAAAACTCTTCAGCCAAGCAATTCACATCGCCAATGAATTCCCTGTTTAAAACACTCGCCAATCGACAGTTAAAAGTATCCTGCCAATTCAGCAGAGAAAACAGTTTCCAGGGGGTTTCTCCTTGCAGTGATCTGCAGTAAAAACCTTTTCTAGAGGTCTTTTATAGAAGGTTTAGGCGATAGAGATAAGAAAGAGTAGATTATCTAGGTATTTTTGAACTGTTATTCGGCATTAAACGATAGTAAACTTAATTTCTAAAATTTACAAAACCCTTAACGATATTGATAGGTTTTATTTTTTTCTACAAATATATTTTTGCCTGAATATAGCAAATCGGTATTTTTAATATCAACTCTTTTAAACGATATGAACATCGAAAATTATGTTTTTCAAATTTATCAAGTGTGCATGCAAGTTTGTCAGGTTATAAAGCCTTAGTTATAATTTTTTTTTTAATATTGTAAAATAACAACCCTTTTTCTAGTTAAGCACCACTTAGTTTTGGGGGACTAACTAATGCATGTAACTTCTAAT
>CM033277.1:14181290-14328838 GCA_019343175.1 Oedothorax gibbosus | reverse complement strand
TAAAAAAAATAAAAAAAAAAAATAAATAAAAAAAATAATAAATAAATAAAAAAATAAAAAAATTTAAAAAAAATAAATAAAAAAATTTAAAAAAATAAATAAATAAATAAATAAATAAATAAATAAAAAAATAAAAAAAAAATTTAAAAAAAAATAAATAAAAAAATAAAAAAATAAATAAATAAATAAAAAAAATAAATAAATAAATAAATAAATAAAAAAAAAAATAAATAAATAAAAATAAATAAATAAATAAATAGCGTAGTTCTAGTGTAACTTTAAATTTTAAATTTCCCAACCCAACCCCCTTTACTTTAAGGGAAACAACCCCAAAAGCTCCCCAAACCTCGAATTTTTCATTGAAGTAATTCATTCAAAAGAAAATTTCATTCAAAGGGTTTTTTTTCGATAGTATCGATAGTTCGATTGTTTTGGACGCGCCAGAAAACTTCGTCCACTTCGATAGTATCGATATTCGATGTCTCCCCTTTTCAGCGAATACTATCAAATTTTTACTTCGAAGTGCGCCCCCCGTTGAAACTATCGAGTTGCGTCGAAGCTTATCGATAGTCTATCGATTTTTAAAGGGAAACCCACTCCCAAAAAAAATACATTTAAGGAAAGAAAACCAAGACTTTTTACAAAGTTACAAGATCACTAAAAAAAAATGTTTTGGGTAAGGGGGAAATTTTTTAATAAGCCCTTTTTTCCCTTTTATCTTAAATGAATAGCATCAAACATTGTATTTATTTTTTTAATGATTCCTTTTTTACCTATATAAAATATTAACTGCATAAAAGGGCCCCCGTTTAAAAACCCAAAATAAAGTTAAGATTTCCGCCCCAATATAGAAAAACCCCCATTTAAAAAAAACGGGCCAGCACTTATGCAGCAGTATAAAAAAATTTTAAATGATAAATAGGCACAAAATTTAAAAGTAGGATAGGGAAATATTTTGGTGTTAGATGTGTTTTTAGGAAAAAAAAAAAAAAATTTAAAAACATGTCAACTAAAAATTTAAAAATATATTGTATTGTTGGACCCCTTCATTGGCATGTGGATTGAAAGGTTTAAAGGGAAAAAAAACCTGAAAGGTTTAGCTAAAATTTTACAATCTCCTTTTTTCAAATATCTGCCCATCCCTTCTTTTTGCGGCACAGTTTTGGGACTTACCCCCAAAGTCCCCAAAAAAACAAGATTTAGAACAATAAACTCAGTGAAGAGTAGAACAGTAAACTAAGTAATTATGACACACAGCTACAGGTTTGCACTGTATTAAAGGAAATTTGAGATAGGTACAATATAAAGCCATACTTTTCCCCGGGAAACGAACCCAGCCCCCCAGCTTTACCGCCAGAGCTATAACAGTTACACTACGTGCAATTTGCAATAAAAGGGAAATGAAATTAAAAAGAGGAATGCGATTAAATTTTACATAACAAGCATCGCTTTGTAAAAAATAGCAGAAAACATAGCCGCCCACTATTAGGGATTTTTTTTAAAACAAATCAGATCAGCTTCCCCCTACAGGAAAAACATGACAGCCAGAAGAAAGATTAGGGGAAGGGATTGTTACACTACAGCTTTAAAAAACAGAACTTTTAAAGTAAAAAATTATATTTCTTTATGAAAAAAAACATTTGAAAAAATTTCCCTTTAAAAAAATTTAAAAAATAATTTGGGGAATATAAATTTTGGGTTTATATACACGAGGGCTTAAACTTTTTTTCATCCCAAGAAATTCCTCCATCTTAACTATGGGACAGTCTTAAAATTAGTTGTCCCCAAAAAACCTAAAAAAAGAAAGGGGGGGATATGATTCCCAAATTTAAATGACAAAAAAATTTTATACTCACAACCTATAAACACAAAAAAAATTTAGAGCAATTTCACATTTTAAACTTTAAAAAAATTTGGAACCTTCCTCTCAAATTTAACACGGGTTTTTTTAAAATAAATTTAGTTTCTATTTAAATTTTAATATGTTTTATGTTTTTTAAATCGCCACAATGAAAAAAGGAAATTTAAATTTTCCAAAAAAACCGAACAGAAATGAAAAGCCATTTATTTTATTATAAAAAAAAAAGGTAAAAACCAAAGCCGCTCATCATTGGGAGGGTACCCCTTTTTTAATATCTCAAGAAAAAAAAAAAACTTCATATAAAACTTTATTACTTACATTTTTTTATTTTTTCACTTAATAATACTTGCAATTTATGCAAGAGTATAATTTACAGTGCCACAACAATCATTTTTTTTTTTTTTTTTCAATATTTATTAAAAACAGTTAATAAATAATTTTCCAAATAAAAATCGAGGGGGCTACGTTTAAAACCTCAACCAAAAATTTTTTTTGTTTTCTTTTTGGTTTTTTTTTTTAAAAGAGTGGTAAATCCCCAAATAATATTTCCCATGAGGGGATCGGTAAAACGGCTAGTTTCCCCGGTTTAAGATTAATCTTAAACTAGGTTTCAGTTTTTACTGTACGGTCCCCTTGGCGCGTTTTTTTTCGGTTTGGCGATAAATAATTTTTTCGGGAAAAACCTGTCCTGTTGATTTTGACTGTAGATTCGAATTCTAGAGTTCGCATCGAGGGACTTTTTTTTCGGCAACCCTACGGACCTTTTGGTTTTTGAGTTTTTATGAGAAATTTCCCCATTTCCCATACGATTTTTTCTTTAAATTTTTTCTTTTTGGTTGTAAAAAAAAAAGGTCGCCAAAAACGGCTTTTGGCGCGTTTTTGGGAAAATTTCGCCAGGGGGGACCGTTACAGTAAAAATCTTCCCCAATTCATTTAAAAACTTTAATTTTTTGTTTTTGCAATTTTTCATTATTTCGATTGTCGATTTTAAATCCTTTCTTTCTTTCCAGTTGCCTTGTAAAAAACCCTCCAAAACATATTTAAATTTAAAATTTTTTTCCATCCCCCTTCGGGTGCGTTTTCCACGTTCTTAATCCTCCTTTTTTGGCTTTTTCAACTTTTCCCTTTTTTTCTTGCCCAAAAAAACAAGTAAATTTATTCTCCCAAATTTTCTTTTTTTACGCATCTAGTTTCTTCAAATGAAGAAAAACGAGCATCAATTTTTACGCCAACCTTTTTGAATCAGGGAGGGAGGCCTCTTGCCTCTCCCCTCCCTTTTTTGAATCAGTTGTTTTCAGATCAGTGTTTTGAAGGGCGTTTGCATTTCAAACCCAGCTGGTGACATGACGTCATATGACGTGGGAGAATGACGAAAATGGGGGCATCTATTTTTAAAAGGGTAAAGAAAAAAAACCGATTTAAAAAAGATTTTAAATTTTTAAAAAATAAAATATTTTTTTTAAAAAAACCCTTTTTTCAATTAATTTCCCCCTTTTTAACCCCCTTTTTATTATTCTTTGGGATTTTAAATAATTCTGTAAAATTAAAAAAATTTTTTTTTTTAAAAATTCCCCAAAAACAAATTAAAAACTTTAAAAAAAAAAAATTAAATTTTCCAAATTTTAATTCATTTTTTTTTAAAAATTTATGGGATTAAAAAAATTTTTTTTAAAAAATTAAATTTATTAACACCTATCTACCCGATATTTTTAAATTTAAGAAAAAATTTATTCTATAATTATTTTTTAAGTAAAAATTTTTATACAAAAAATTAAAATACGGGAAATTTTTTTTTAAAACTTTAATTATTATAAATAAAGTTTAAAAAATATCAAAATATATTGAAATGAAGGTTTTATTTTAAGGGATATATAAAAATTTAAATTTAAAAGCTTTTTACAAATTTCTCTTCAAAAGAATTTTTTTTAATTCTACCTTTTATTTGGGAATTTATAGTGAATAAAACATTACAAAAAATTTAATTTTTAATAGGTTTTTCATTTTTTTTTAAAAAAAAAAAAAAAAGGGAATTTTAAACTAAAAAAAAAAGTTAAAAAAAGGGTTTCTTTAAAATTTTGGACTAGCGTTGAGTGGGCATAGGGGTAAAACTTATATTTTTTAAAAATTTAAAAAAAATACTTTTTTATATGATGAAAAGCCAGATAATTAACAACCCCCCCCCCCAAAAAAAAACACAAAATTTTAAAATTAAAAAAAAATTTATATTTTTTTTAAAAAAAAATTGTTTTACACTGCAAAAAAAAAAAGGGGGGGGACTTTGCGTACTTTAATTACCCTTTTCCCCGTTTCAACTTTTTTTTTTTTTTTAAAAATCAAAATGTGTGGAATAGATTCATTTTGCATTTCCCGAATGAAAAAAGGGAAAAAACAGGGGAAAAATCTAATTTTTTTAAATTTAAAAATTTTAAAAGGGGAAAAAAATTGGGGTCATAAATTTTGGGGAAAAAAATTATAAAAATTTTTTTCAAAAATTTATTTGTTTAAAAAAAAAAAAAGTGGTTTTTTAACAGAATCTGTCCCTTAACCCGCTTTCCCCACAAAAGTTGGTTTTAAAAAGGTAAAAAGGGCCCCAAAAAAAAAGCCCTTAATTCTATATTTTAAAAATTTTGATTTTTAAATTTGGCTAGTTTTATTTTTTTATTTTGAAAATTCAATAACCCGCCCACTTATCGTTTGCAAAAATTAATTTATATTTCAAAAGAAAAAATATGTAAAATTCCTCGCTTTTAAATAGAATGAAAAAATTTCATATCCCCCATACAAAGAATTCGTATGGAAATATATTGGGCGTCATTTCAAAAATAATTGAATGTCGCCCAAAAATTTAAAATTTTTTTTAATTTTTGTCTAAAAGAATTAAGTTTCTCGGGCGAGTTGCGAAGGGAAAAGGTGATTTAATTTAAAAACAAACAGGGGCCCCTTTTGCTATTTTAATTTTAAACTTTTAAACGCCCAAAAAGGACTATTTTTATTAATTCCCTTTCTCAGATTTAATAATTTGGGTTATCGTTTTCTAAATTTTTTTTGAAAATTCGAAAAAGGGAAAGATGTAATCTTTTTTAATAAATATTTTTGTGTCGCCACAATTTTCCCCCTTTACATTTATTTCGAAAAATTAACTTTTTATAGTTTGCCAAATTAATTTACAGTTAAAAAAAAATATAATTAGTACAATTTAGGCTTTAAAAATAAAAAGGAAAATTTTCATATTTTTTCAAGCCAAGTTAGAATTTCTATGCATCTTTTTTCATAATAATAATGAACCTTCCCAAAAAAAACTCTAAATTTTATTTCAACAAAACCAAAAAGAATTTTAAACAATAAATAAATTTTTCTTTTAAAATTTTTTATTTTTATTTTTTTATAAAGTTTCTCGTAAGTTTAAACGAAATCGGCAACAGTGGGGAAAAAATTGAAAAAAAGGAAAATTTCATGTTATTTCAATGTAGATTAAATTTTTTGTTATTTAAAAAATTTTTAAAAAAAACTTTATTTTAAATTTTTTTAAAGAAATTTGGAGTGGGAGCTTTTAAACCCGATTTTTTTCTTTTAAAAAGGAGGGATCCCCAATTTTCCGTGGGACTTGAGATGGCAACAAGGGGAAAAATTGAATAAAAATGGGGAAATTTTCATGTTATTTCAAAAATAGAAAAAAAAATTAGTTATTTAAAATTTTAAATAAAAATTCTAATTTAAATTTTTTAAGGAAAAATTTTGGGAAAGTAGCCTAAAACTGGGGTTTTTTCTTCAAAATGACGTTTTACTTGTAGTGGACTTTTTGGTTTTTTTCTGTGAAAAATTGGGGGGGGACGGACGGGCGGGGCAGACAGGGCAGCGGGGCTGAACGAAACCTAAACCAAAATTTTTACGTTATAAAAATTAAATGGGAAAACTAAAAATTAAAATCAATTTTAAAAAAATCTAAGAAAGCAAGGTGAAGAATTTAGGGGCAATTTAATTTTAATTTAAATTGGGTTTTAGGGTGAATTAGTGCGGCTTAACTTTTAGTGATAGAGAAAAACGCAAGGGAAAATTAAAACCAAATGGAATATTTGGGGGGAAAAAGGGTTTTTAAAAAAAAAGCGCTCGCTTTGGTTTTCACTTTTGGGCATATTTAAAAAAATTTTTCAGAGGGGGTTTTTCGAGCGGTTTTTTTTGGGAAATTTTTTATATTAATATATTTTTGGGGATTCAAGGATATTTTTCAATTTTTAGGGGATCCCAATCTTATTAGTTGGAATAGTTTTTTAATTTTTTTTTAGGGTTCAATTTTTTTAAAATTAAAAAAAAATTTTTAAATTAAAAACGAGCAAATAACGCATTTTTTTATAAAAATAAAAAGGGAAAGTATTTTTATTTTTCCCTGATCTTTAAAAAAAAAAAATATTTAGGGGTCATGAAAAAAAAAATACTTTCAGTTTTAATCGTTAGTACAATCGTAATTTAAAAAAAAAATTCTTTTTGACAATAAGGGAAAAAAGAAAATTTCTTTTTTAAAAAAGGGGAAAAAAAAAACTTTGAATGATGGGAACCCTTTTTAAAAATGATCAATGAAAAATTAAGAATGTAAAAAAAATTCAATTAAAAAATTTGGGTATTATCAAAATTTGAAAATTTGTGAAAAAAAAACTATAGAGGAAATTTATGCTAAATGAAATGAAATAAAAAAATGTATAATATAATTATATAAAATAGTATGTATTATGTAATTGCATATTAAAAAGTTCAGAATTACAGACAGTTCATACAATGTAAATGTAGTTTCCCTCCCTGAAAACAATTTCGGGGGCTTTGCTCACTTCTTCTGATACCACTCCCTTACAAGTACTGCAAGGAGCAATACTCATATTCAAATTTTGATTTTTGTTTCTTTCCGTGCGTTAACAGTTTCTGGAAACGGGTTAAAAATGTCCATTTTCAAACATTTCTTTAAAGTGACCTAAAAAATGAGTACTTTAAATTCCTGAAGATCAACAGCCCCTTGCTAGGGAAAAAAGCAATTGCAATTGAAAAACACTTCACTATCATTACTTCCATTTGCTTGTTTCTGCACAGGCATTACTGAAAATTTTAAATATCTTTTTTTGTCATTATGTACAATTGCTGCAATTTGGCGCATAATGGAGGCATTCTCGGAGCTAAATCGGAAAGAATCATATATTTTAATATTTTCATGGGACTTTATCAGAATTGTAAACCCCATAATGGTTATTTGTGTTGCCATGCAGAATTTTTTTTCCATTCCTTGCAATGGAAAAAGATAGATTTTGTTCTAAACAAGTTTTTGAAACCCATCTACTTAGTATGAGACCGAATTATTTTTTTCGAAAAAATAATAATTGAATATAAAATAAATAATAATGTTAAGTTTATAGGCTCTGAACTGGAATCATAGGTTTCCATATGTAATTTCATTTTTATAGCTGGTTTTTCAAAGTGTTACAATTTTTTTAAAAAAAAATTGCAATTTTTAACAAAAATTCCGAGTATTGTGTTCCGAAAGAAACATTAGTTTTTTTCCCTTTTCAATATATCTCTTAGATTTTAGTTCATTGCCTTTAACAGGGTTAGCACTATAACATAGTAAAAGGAAATTTGGTTATCTTAAGTAGTTTTCATGAAATAAGATTTTGCGTAATGGCGTTTTACTCCTTAATTTAACAAAAAAATAGCTGAAAATTATTAAAAAAGAGTTTGTATTCTAGATTTTTTTCTGTTTATTTTATGTATATAAGGGTTAAAATATATTTAAATGCTTAATAAATAACGGTTTTCAAATTTTTTGTCTCGAACGTAAGGCAGAGAAAACAAATTCATTAGTTTAGGGTTTAACTTATTAAATGTAAATTTTTTTTTGCCATTAAAATGATAGATGGCGCCACGATTTTTGCCATTTCTTTACGTCTGTCTGACGTCATGTCACCTGCTAGATGTGAAATCGCAAGCACCGTTTTGAATATGCAAAATTACAAATTCAAACAGTTATAGTTACGAACAACATTTCAGTTTATTTTTTAATCACAATTATTTTTCGTATCTAATTTTAATGTTAATAAATGACAAAAATAACAGCAGACAATAGACGTTTGTCAATTAAAACAAATGTAATTTTCTTTTAATGTACTTTTTAAAGTCTATTCTATGCCAATGTTACAAAACCAGTAAGTAATCGACAATTTTCATCTTTTTCGGACATTGTACGTCGCAGTTATCTAGGAAATGTAAATCCATTTCCTTAGTCCACACTACGACAAACAAACGCCACAAATGCCAACAAAACTTGGCGACTTGGCAGAGTCAGCCCCATGCTATTGCATAGCTTGGCGCTCTTGGCGGAAGCCAAATTGTGTTGCCTTTGATGTCGTAGTGTGGACATAGCCTTAATATTCTTTCGCAAATTAATTTAATATTATTTATCGTCTGCTCGCGATTTATTTGTAGTTCGAAAAATAATTAAATATTTATTAATAACAAAAGCAATGAAACTACTCCAAACTGCATTAAAAAAATACGAAATGTAACTAAAAAACACTACAACTAAGTTCATAAGAGAAAGTAAATATATCCTTGAAAAACTAAAAATATTTGAAATAATATAAATTTTCATATGAAACGCATGTAAAACCTCATGTATAATATGTGCCTTTATGCATATAAATTTGCATATAAAACCTTATAATATGTATACAATTTTATTAGAAAAAATATAAAATTTTTGTCTTAAATTAAAATCTTGTGTACCTTTTTTTGCTTGAAAATTATCTCGGCTTTTCAATCATTTAATATTTTTTTTTAAACCGTAGGAAATAAAATGTATTACACTATGCAGGCCACAATGCTAGTCAAATTTAATAAACCCTTATAACTTTATTTACAAAATTCCATTTTTTTTATTTTAAAAAAGAAATGAAGTACCAGATTTAAATATTTTTTTGTAAAATACTAACTGTTTTATTCATTATATTTGAAAATAAAACAAAATTTCGACCGCTCGCGACTGACGAGCACGCACCTACTCTTACGCGTAGGACTGGCGAGCGAGACATCGGTTATTTTACGTAAGCGGCCGCGAAGCAGACGTTCGCCGACGATCCTGAGCTCCGGTGTACCATCGTGGCTGATTTAGATATTATAAAAGCGTCATTGTGGTTGGCCTATACTTAGGCCCTCTGATATCTAAGGGGAAGTTCGAGACCCTCGGATGGTTTTAGCACTACAAACCCCGAGTTGATTTTTGCTTGGATTTCTTTTTTCATACAGTAACCCCATTTTTTTTCCGGGATTGGTAAGCGAAGACGGCCTGATTTATCAGGGTTGGAGCCCTAATCCCTCTACAGTGCCGCTCCGGTACATTAGGGGGAAGCCTCTCTCAGTGTTTGCGTGCTGAAACAGCCGTGTTGACTGATAAGCCGCACTCGCTTCTTTAAGGTGGGACCCTACATCCCAACACACATATTTAACGGTACATAACACAAACAATTGCAATCATCCCAACATCCATAGCGGACACTGCACTGCCGTCCCATAGGCGACTATGGATGTTTCCATTTCAGAGGCAGGGAAGTTAGGTTGCTTCACAGATAGCGGGAGGGATTTAAGCGTAGCGGATATAAAGCTACTACAGCCGGCCGACTGTTTCTCTATCTGGGAACGGATGGGTGCCTTAGATAAAGAGCATAATGCTCTTTTGGCAAGGTACCAAGCGTCTGGGAGCAGGGAGGAGAGTGACCGGCTGTATGAGCTTTATGGGCGTAGACAGGCTTATTATGGAGGAGATATTAACAACAGGTGCCGTGTAAGGTGGTTTTTGAGAAGAGGAGGTAAGGAGGTTTTTAGAACAGAATTTGGAGTCATTAGGTGGTAAGGTGGTTTTTGAGGAGAGGAAGTAAGGAGGTTTTAGAACAGAATTTGGATTCATTAGAGAAGGAGTATAGGGCCTCCGAAGAGTGATGAGTATTAAGAGCTCTTCGAAGAGTTTCAAACGACCCCGGGTATGCGTTAGCCCCGGGACGTTTGAAACGGCGAACAAGTTTAAGGCGCTGGAAGACGAACAGCAGGAAGTGGAGAATGAAAACGGCATGGAGACCGATTTTCAGAATGTCCCCAAGGGGAAAGTTAGGATTCCACCAATTGTCATCACTAAATCAGAACATTAAGTGGAAAGAACTGGCCAAGTCATAGAAGGATGCTGGCTTAAGCAACTTCTCTGGCAAAGCCACGGGGGACGACTTTGAACGTAAAAGTCGCCACCGAGACAGATTATAGGTTAGTTACATCACATTTGGCAGCTAAGGGAGTCCCCTTTCATTCATTTAAATTAAAAAGTGAGCGCACCCTCAAGGTGGTATTGAGAGGTGTTCCCGCCGATTTAGGCGCGGCCGAAGTAAAGGCTGAACTGAAGAACTACGGTTTCGAATCAGAAACTGTTTTTCAGTACTCCCATATTGTTAATGGAGAGAAGAACCTCATTCCCGTCTATTTCATAGAGCTTCTTAACACAAACACAGAACAAAGAAATATACAACATGACCGAATTTAGTACCTCAAGGTCACAGTTAGCAGCTACAAAAAATCAAAGGAGCCCACACAATGCATCGATGCCAACGGTACGGTCATGCACAATCAGGCTGTTCAAACCCCGCCAGGTGTGTTAAATGCGCGGGTAGTCATCTGACCGTGGATTGTCCAACCAAGGGGCGCATTGAGTCGCCCAAATGCGTTCTTTGTGGGGGTGACCACACAGCCAACTACAGGGGTTGTTCTCAAAGACCCATTCGCAGAGACAACGGCCAGAATACTGCCGAACACAACATACACAACCAACAAACCATTAGGCCAACACAAACACATAAACCTGTCACTAAAGAACAGGCCGCCATAACAAAGTTAACGAGGCTAGACCACTGATAAAAGCCGCTCCAGTCAGGACCGGCTTTAGCTATTCAAACGCAGCAGTGGCCGGACCCTCATCTTCACCACAACAACATGCTCACACTCCAATAATCAATGAGGTGGAGACACAAGTCGAAACCAATTATCTACAACAACACGGGGAAACCCAAAGCACACCCAAAACAGCAAGTTAATGCTCATGAAGAAGAGGGGAAATGTGTTGAAATCCTCCGAGACTTACAGAAGTTCCTTAAGAAAATTCAACTTAAAAACGGGTCCTAAACCTGATTAAAAATGCTGCTACACGACTAAGGTCAGCGAATGGTATTATGGAAAAGTTAGAAGTAGGTTTTGGTATCTTTGAGGAGCTAGTCACAATGTGTAATTATGAATAATCACCACAACACTCACAACAAGACATACAACCCCACTTTCTACACAAATGTCGGCTTTGCCAACCTTAATGGCCTTAAAAGGCAGATACACGAGTTGAAGGAGTTCATCAGAGATCAGAACATTGACATCATGCTTTTAAACGAGACACACTTAAGACCATGTGACAAGGCTAGGATCGCTAACTACACTCTGTTTAGGAATGACAGACTACACAACAGAGGGGGTGGTGTGGCATTTATTGTAAGAGAAGCTTTAAATGTACTGAGTACATTCTTCCCCAGCTTAATTCCATTGAGGCGTGCGCTGTAGTAAATGGAGAACGAAAATTTGGTGAAGTGCTTTTTATCTCAGTCTACAACCCGCCGAACTCAAAATTATTAAACAGCGATCTTGCTGCTCTCATGAATTCTGGCCTACCAACTATTCTTGCAGGAGACCTAAATGCTAAAAACACCCATTGGAATTGTAGGGCAACAAACCCAAACGGTATTATCCTCAAAAAATTCATTTTAGACCAGGCGAGTAACTCTGGCTGCCCCTGACGAACCAACCCACTTCCCAGGCTATATCGACCATAGACCAGATATCTTAGACATAATGCTCCTTAAGGGCATTCCCCACATCCCTCATCTTAAAGTTCACGACAGCCTTTCTTCTGACCATAGCCCAGTGACTTTTACTTTTTATGGCCTCACCAAACCCCCTGAGAGAGTTAGGTACAAGACAAACTGGGAAACATTTCACACAAAGTCAGGAAACAACATCACAGTCAACCCTAACATGACCACTACAGATCTCATTGACAATGCCATTGAACACCTCACCACAAAACTCAAAACAAGACATAGACAGCAGTTCAAAACCCACTAAAACCAACACTGACACTAGGCTTCCACACTACATCAGAGACAAGATTAGGGAGAAGAACAGACTTAGAAAGGAGTCAAACACACCAGACACCCACCCACCAAAAGCAGATGGAACGAAGCCTGCAGAGAAGTTAAAAAAACTCATCACTGAACACAAACAAGCTGAATGGGAAGACACAGTTATGAGGCTCTCCACACACGATAACACAGTTTTGGAAAATGGCGAAAGCCCTCAAATCCAAGCCACAACTTATTGGTCCTCTTAAAGGACCAACCTCACTCATCTACACAGAACACGGCATGGCAAGAGCTTCTAGCTTCCAGCCTACACAACCAGTTCTCACCACATCAGACTCCCAATTAACTTAGAGCTGGTTGATAGTATTAGCAGCGAAGTAGAAAACTACTTAGCAATTGAGCCCACCACACCTATCACCCACAACTACACCACAGGAGATCAAAAAACTCATCAAAACACTCGATCCAAAAGAAGGCTTCTGGTTATGACCAAATCTCAAACACTGCCATCAAAAACATTGACAACATGGTCATAGCCCACATTACCAACATCTTCAACGCTTGCCTTAGGTTACACTACTTCCCAGCAGATGGAAAAGGGCCATTGTTGTCCTTTTCAAGAAACCTGGGAAAAGTCCACTCCAACCCAACAACTACAGACCGATCAGCCTCTTGCCTTGTTTGGCTAAACTGTTCGAAAAAGTCATTAACATCAGGCTACAACACTTCATCAACGAAAACAAACTCATCAACACCAACCAATATGGTTTCAGACGGGGACACTCCACAGTCCATCAGGTTCACAGAATGGTTGAAATTATAGGACAGGCTTTAACAACAAGGAAGCGATAGGGGGAGTTTTTCTGGAGTGGAGAAAGCTTTCGACAGTTTATGGCATGAGGGCTTAATCAGCAAACTCATTACACAAAACATTCAAAGACCCTCATTCACATCATCAACTCATTCATCACAAACAGAGTCTTTCAGGTCAGAGTCAACAACACACTTTCCACTGTCACAAACATCAGAGCAGGAGTCCCACAAGTAGCATTCTGGGCCCCACACTTTTCAATCTTTACATCAATGACTTCCCCACTTTTGACAATTGCATCACAGCCCAGTTTGCAGACGACACAGCCATACTTGCCAAATCTAAACACGGTGACATTGCTTTCCACAAACTTCAGACAGCTTTAAACACAGTCCAAACATGGTGCGAAGATTGGAGAATTAAGATTAACGCGCAGAAGAGTGAGTCAGTCCTATTCAGGAGACACAAAATACGCAGACAATATGACACACACCTTTTGAGATCTTCGACACAGACATTAATAACAGTAAACCACACCAAATACCTCGGGTTTACTTAGATGACAGACTTAACTTTCGTGAGCACATAAAGCAAACATTAGGTAAAGCTACAGGAGCCAGTATTAGTTTAAACCCTATCATTGGCAAACACTCCACCATGACACTTAAAAATAAGCTCACGCTCTACAAGACAATGATTAGGCCAGTTCTGCTGTATGCCTCTCCGGCTTGGGCTGCAGTCCGAAGAACACACAGACAGAAACTTCAAACATTTCAGAACAAAGCACTACGTAGAATTACAAACGCCCCTGGTCGTTAGGAACTCCATTTTACACAAAGACCTTGGGATTGACACCATAGACACTGCCATCCTCACTGCTTCACACAACTACAACACCTCACTACAGAACAGCACATATGACAACATCAGACAAATTGCAGACTATGACCCTATTGTTGAACAGAAGTTCAAACGTCCTAGGACCATACATCACGACCCAGATTGGTGATTTTGACTTGCGTGTCAACTCGACATGTTCTTTTTGATTTTTTCGCTGACGATGCTTACGGCATATTGTTTTGTACATGTTCTGTCCATTTCATTGTTGTTTCTGTGATATATTTCTTAAAATGTTTTTTTTTTATATTTTGATCACTAATATTTTTTCCCTTTCAGAAGTTTTTAGATCCTGCTATGCAGAGCCCTTGCGGCACACTTTTCAGTTTACAGCGAGGACTTTGTCCAATTTTATTCCCAGTCACAAGTTAACCCCTTTATGGGAAGCTTTCGATGAAGGAGTAAGGGCGCCTCGCGCCGACACTCGTCAGTTATTGTTCGATTTCGATTTCGATTTGAAATAAATGGAAGAATTAAAAAAAAATTCTATTTCAGAGAGAAATTTTTAAAAAGCTTCAAATTACTTTAATATACTTTTAAGTAAAATCCTTCATTACAATATATTTTGATATATATATTAAATCTGTAGTATAATAATTAAAGATTGAAAAAAAAATCCAGTATTTTATATACATAATTTGCAGAATAAAAATATTTTACTTAAAAAATAATTGCACATTTAAATTTTTCATAAATTAACTAATATTGGAGAGTATGTGTAAATAAAGGATTTTTTTAAAAAAATCTATAGAAAATTTTAAAGATAAAACTGAATGAATTAGCCCAATTAATTAAAAAAAATCATGGTAATCAGTTTTGACTAGTTTCTATAAAAATAATTCTGTAATTGCCAGAATTGTTTAGTTGAAAGAATTTTGAAAAGGTGGAGACGAATTAAAAAATGATTATAAAAAAATATATTTCATTTTAAATCGAACTTTTCAAATCGGTCTCTGCTTAAGAACTGATGGGATAGATGGCGCTACAATTTTTACCATTCGATTATGTCTTTCTGACGTCATTTGCTCCGGTAGATGTGAAATCGCAAGCACCGAAAAACCTCATGAGTGCGAAATGTGCAACAAGAAATTCCACGAAAGGTGAGTTCAAACAACTGTATTTTATCCACACTACTAAAATACCTCATGAATGTGAAATGTGCGACAAAACCTGGTCCACAAAAAATCTCAAACAGCATTGTCTCATTGACTGTGACAGTGGTAAAAATTCTCATGAGTGTGAAATGTGTCACAAAATTTTTTCCCAAAGCGATGCTCTCAAACGACATTATCTCACTCACACAGGGAAAAAAAATCATGAATGTGAAATGTGTGATAAAATATTTTATCGAAGTTATGATCTCAAACGGCATTATCTCACCCACACTAGTGAAAAACCTTATGAATGTGAAATGTGCAATAAAACCTTTTCCCGAAGAGGTCATCTCAAACAACATTATCTAATTCACAAAGGGGAAAAACTTCATAAATGTGAAATGTGTGATAAAATATTTTCCCAAAGAGGTAATCTCAAACGACATTATCTAATTCACAAAGGGGGAAAACTTCATGAATGTGAAATGTGTGATAAAATATTTTCTCAAAGTGGTGATCTCAAAATTCATTATATTGTCCACACTAGTGGAAAACCTTATGAATGTGAAATGTGCAATAAAACCTTTTCCCAAAGAAGTCATCTCAAAAATCATTATATGGTCCACACTGGTGATAAATCTCATGAGTGAAAAATATGCTGCAAAACATTTTATGCAAGAAGTAGTCTCAAATGGCATTGTCCCATCCACATTAGTGAAAAATCTCAAGAGTGCAAATCTCATGTGCAAAAAAAAAAAAAACATTTTCCCAATGTAGTAGTCTGAATAGGCATCTTCATATCCACTCTGCTGAAAAATGTCATTAGTCTAACATGTTTTTTTTTTTAACAAAGCATTTCATTGTGTAGAAAATTGTTACCAACCATGTATTATCTTGTTTGTTTTCCTGTACTAAACAAAAACTGAATTTCATATCCACACAGGCAAAGAAAACTATCAATGTATGCAACAAGCGCTTTGTATAAATACTTTTATTTGTTTACCTTAGGCAGGGATAGCCTGGTTGGTAGATTGTTGGACTGGCATCCCTCGGGTTGTGATTTCGAGTCTTGCCGGCGGAAGACCCCTGTGTACGCCAATCGTGACTGGTGAAAATTAAAGTCCATCATGTCACAAAGTCATCCAAGTTCCTGTAACAAATCAAGCCTCTCTGTTGCTAAAATTCAAAGGACCCACTTACAATCAGTAGTGCTGCCCTCTATGATGTTACTCTCGAACAGGGGAACCTGAGTAGTAGACCCGAACATGGTAGTAGTGCCACCCTCTACCAAGCTGAACAAGGTAGCAATGAACCATTAACCATTGAAATCGGCTTCTACTACCACATCACTTCAGGGATTTGGGGCTGCTACAAAGTGCTCATATGCAGTGGTGCCTTTGTCCCCATAATAGCCTTCATACTGTTCAAAGATTTTTCATAGTTCTTTAACAATACTTGCAGAACATTATGTTATAAACCTGTCCAAGGTACAATTATTTCCAGCATTGCATAAAGTTAAAAAAAAGCTAACATTTTAATTAATGATTCAGAATTTTAAATTAAAATCTTATGCAATGCAATAAGTTTCTACAATATGTACCAATAGCTCATTTCCCATGTTTAAAATTGTTTCACACTATTACGATATGGTGACTTTTTGTTGGTTATTGCTTGAATTTTCAATGTGCTTTTCCCTTTTGAATAACTTGTAGAACTACTATAACTTAATGTAAGCTACAGTTAACAGCGAATGAGCCTGAATGACCGCAGGTCTCCAAACCAAAGTGCCTCTGTGTTACTCCAATGGGAAAAAATTATTTTCTAAGCCACATTTCTCCACCTGTATTGAATATTTTTACAAACAGTTTTGTTATATGATAAAAGTAGCTGACTCTATAATCCCACTTTTTGAAACTGATTTGAAATTTTAAATTTTTTTCAATAAATAATTTTAAATAAAATATTCGATCCAATGGGTTATAGAGAAAATATATCATAGAAAAAACTGCAATTTTTTTTCCTTGGATTAAGACAGAGACACTTTGGTTTGGGAATGGTCATTCAGGCTCATTTGCCCTTAAGAAACAAAAAAAAAAAATGTTGTGAATGTTTGCTCGCTAATTACCTTTATTTTGGACAAAAAATAGTGATAGTTTGAAGGAAAAATCATTATTTTAATTTTAGTTGTCACCTATTTACTCACTAGTTCTTACTATTTGTGCAGTTGTAGGGCACATTTTAAAAATCCTGTTCGATTTTTCATTTTTTTCTTTCAAAGTTTCTTGAGGAAGGTCTTCATGATAACAACAATTCCAACTTGGGATAGTTTGGTTTCACTCTCTATCTTGTCTTTTCGTCAACTGTTTTGGAGTTCCCTATATGTAACTTTTTTTTAAAATTCTTGCTATTTATTAAACTTTAACAGTATTAAAACTATAATTAGCAAATAGTGTTAATAATATTTAAATACCCATTGCAATATTAAAGAAACCATTAATTACTTTTGTTGATCCTGTTATAATTCATATATACACTAGCCAAAAAAACTGGTATAGGCATACATCTGCGAATAAAGGTGTATAAAACCAATCGAAGTTCGTCGCTATGTTCAGCAGCGTCTATGTGCTGCTATTATGACAGGTTATGAAAATTGAAGGGATTTTGAAAGTATCAGGGGTTGAGAAATGAAATTCCATATCCATGCATCTCCGAGGTGAAGATGAATTCTGGATTTTCACTTACGACAATTTCACGAGTGTACCATGAATAACGATAATCCAGTAAATCATTAAAACTACGACACACCTGCGGCCTAAAAAGGATCATGCAAAAACAAATTATCCATGACGGACGAAAATCATTAAACATGATATATTGCGGATCTTTGATATATACGGCTCCAGAAGCCCACATTGGTGAATATTCATTAAATGGTTAACAAGTCGACACTTGTACGACATAGAATCAACATAGACGTTTATCACATTTAATGATCAGTTGTCAATGGATCCAGCTTTGCACATTGTTTTTAAGGTCAAAGCTATGTCGTAGATTTGATGTTTTACTGGATTATCGATATTCATGGTACACTTGTGAAATTGTTGTAAGTGAAAATCCAAAATTCATCTCCACCTCGGAGATGCATGGATATGGAATTCCATTTCTTAACCCCCGATACTTTCAAAATCCCTTCAATTTTCATAACCTGTCATGATAGCAGCACATAGACGCTGCTGAACATAGCGCTGAACTTTGATTGGTTTTATAAACCTTTATTCGCACATGTATGCCTATACCAGTTATTTTGGCTCTTCAGTGTAGTAAATTCATATATGATGAAAATATACATTATTGCCAAATCTTATCCTATTGTCTTTATTCTGACAAATGTTTTAAATGTACTATATAAATACATCGAACATTCAAATGTCAAAGTTGAAATAATCCTTATTTTTATTATTCTATCCTATTAACAGCAATTTATTAACCTAAGTAACTGTATACATTCCAGTAGGACCAAAAAAAGAAAACAATACCGCAGGAACCATTGACACTCAAGACGTGAAACATGCCCATTGGTTAAAATGAATGTCTGCTATTTTTTAAAACATTAATAGACAGCTCAACATAGTTGAAAAACTATGTAAACATAGTAAAACAGACAGCAACAACTTGTAGTGCATTTGACGATTGGTGAACAATTATATTTTGAATGAAAATTTCAAAGAAAAGTTTATACTTGTGTTATAAATCTGTTTGATATGTTGTCATGCTTTATACATCACATTATACAAATACAAAATTTGTCGACCAACAACAGGCCAGAGGCCCAGCAAGGTTGGTCCAAAATAAATCTAATTCTTTACTAGTTTCCAATAACTATCGAAATTCTTTTTAAATTCTTCTACTCTCTTCGAATACACAACATAATCTGGTAAAGCATTCCACTCATTAACAACTCTATTGTAAAAAATAATGTTTCCTTACCTCCCTTCTACAGCATGATTTATTCAATTTCTGGTCATGTCCTCTGGTCCGGCTATTTAAGGTAAAACCTAAGTCCTCCATGTCTCCCTGTTTTTTGAATTTGAATAACTGAATTATATCACCCCTTGTTCTCCTATTTTCCAGGGAATACATGTTTAAAGATCTTAAACTGGTATCATAATCAATACCAGATAGGCCCTTAATCATTTTTGTAGACCTATGCTGAACTTTTTCAAGCAACTCTATATCTTTTCTGAGGAAGGGAGACCAAAACTGAACAGCATATTCCAGATGTGGCCTTACCAATCCCCTATACAATACGATACCAATTGTCATTGGTAATATATTGGTATTGTATGATGTCTCATTTGTTTAATAACAAAAGGGAACAGAGCATTACAGTCCTCCCACCACTTCTTGGCATCTATGACGTGTGTTTTAGACGAGTTCAAACTATCACTCGTAAAACGAAAAGGGATAAGGAAGATTTTGGTTTCTGCCAGAGTTAATATGTTTGGCGATTCATTGCTTTTTTGCAGGAGCATATTTCTTTAAGGTTTAGAAACATTTTCTCAACTGAAGGACAGTTCGAACTGGCATCGGGTTCATTATTATTGCATAGCTATATTTATGGTTTCCCGAGGTGATTCTGAATATGGTAAATAATACAATATACATACTACAGATGCAGGTAAGGTAAGGTAATCGTTTCCGGCTGCCTATTTCTAGCCTCCTTCAGGAGCTTTAACACAGCCAATAACGCCTCGTATTTTAGAACCCTGGTCAAGTGACGAGGTCGACACCTGAGCGGGCACCCAACGGAACTTCGAGCGACATCGTACGCTAACGCCGTCGGGACTTTGGACTCCACAGATTTAACGAGCACGTCTGTCCCTGTGTACTCGGGCCCATCCGTGATGAGGATTTTCTACTATTTCCAGCACAGATCCGATTTATAGGATGACTGGCAGTAAAGCCCATTTCACACCTGCACAACTACTTGCAATTCCGTTGCAACTAAATGCAACTGCAACTCGTAACTTGTGGTAACCTGGTTCTTCGGGTTTCCACAAAAAATTATTTATCTCACAATTTGGCAAGTTTTATCTTTTTGTAAAACTTTTTTCAAACCCTAGACTCGCTCTTATCTCATTGAAAACATTGCATGCTCTTGAGCGTGAAATTTTCGTTGTTCCTAAAAGTAATTTGTTTCGTTTGTATAATGGAGTCATCAGCCAGAGAGTGTTGCACGTGTTGAAGCCTTCTAAAAAGAAATTATGGGCTAGAAAATGGATTCTTAGAAGAAAGCAATTAGGTTGCTTTGATAATTTGGTGAGGGAACTAGCATTCGAAGTAAGTATATTATCGGATTTGTTATTTTTATTTTATCAATTAGATTGGGTTACTTTTATATAAAAAATTTAAATCGCATTTTTTACACATTAAACGTTTTAAGTTATATTGCATGGTTAATTATTTAAAATTAAATCATTGTGTATTTTTATTATTGCATTTTAACCCAATCAATCAACCCATTTTTAATTACGCAGATTTTTGAATTTTTTTGCAAGCATGTAAAGTTGGCGTCTTAAAAAGTAAATAAACAACCAGTTGGCGAAGTCTAGTTCGTCACAATGTAGCCAAACAAATACTGAATTCTGATTGGCTAACGGTACATGCAACTTGAGATTTTTTCGTGCTCGCATGAAAAAATCTCACGAACTTGAGGCAACTTTTAAATGCATGGTGTCCTATGGGAGTTGCAAGTAGTTGTGACAAGGTGTGAAATGGGCTTAAGTGGGATTCGAACCCCCGCACTCCTGAGAAGGTCGAACCTCTAGGCTGATGCCTTAACCACTCGGCCACGGACGGGCCAACAGATGCAAATCTATCGATCAAGTCAAAAAAAAATCGATCAAGTCAAGATAGAATAGAAATGCATTTGCAACTGATCACGGCCATCAGTAATTAATTTTAAACTTCCTTTCACCAATAACCCAAGTGCAGTTTTAGTGTGACACATTATTTCCAACCAAACTAACCCAACTATCCTCTATGCTCTGCTCGCCAAACACCATGGGATTGGCAACCCTGCCTCCTTTAAAGCCCTTATCACACGGTACGAACGTCGCTCGTCGAACAACTTTTGGGACAGCAAAAACGTCAACGAGAGAACGGCTACGTCATGCGTGACATCACAAGTTTAACAGGGTTACGAGGAGGCTCGGCCGTGACGTCACGACTGAACTTCGTTCTGATTGGAGCAGCCGTTCGAACAGCAAAAATGAGCCGGATTTTTTCGAGTCGACTCGAAAATGCTCATCGAGCAAAAACTGCTCCAAAAACCAGTTTTTGATATGGCGTACGGATGTCGCTGAACGAACGAGCTCTCGTGTGATGGACGCTTCCCTCTCACAAACAAGTGGGTTACGTCATTTTGAAGAAAAAAAATCTAATTATTAAATCTGAGACTTAGATTAATGAAAATAGTTAATTTTGGCGTTTAAAAGTTTGAATTACAACTGGCCAAAGGCCCTGTTTGGCGAATTTCTTTCTGAGGTGTATAAATCAAAGAGTTCTATAGTAGTCCCTATATACTCTATAGTAGTACTCTATAGTAGTCCCTACTATAGAACTCTTTGGTATAAATAGTTTGTTTCCTGATGAACACAAATGATGTGTGGAAGCGGTTTAAGTGACAGATTCTGTAACAAACCTACTTTTTTGTGTCTTAATTTCACCGTCTACCTCTAAATAAACCGAGTTTGACTTCCAAAAAACAAAATTTTTCACACAAATCTCTTTTAAAAAGACTTTCTGGTTGGTTTCTTCTACAATTCTTTATTCTAAATTTTTTTCGGTTTCAAAAACAAATGGGTGGCTTTTTGAAATAGTTTATAATTGGAAGATAAATAAACAAATTCCAGCGAGTTTTAAAAGTTTATTTCGGAAAAATACTGCGCGTGAGGCAATAAATAAAGAGCAAGTCTCCATTTCCACAAGGGTACTTAGGCTCATTGTGCACGACCCATGTTGTTTAAATAGTAAAATATTATAAAACTAAAAATCCTTGGCGTATTTTCAAAAAAAAATTGCTCTGCTTAAAATATTGGGGAACGAGGGGTTTGCAGGAATAACAAGCAAAATTTTTATATGTATTTCAACTGAGTGTGGATATCGTATTTCGAACAGTACATGCTCAATTGTTGTCCTTTTTATCCGGGCGTGGGGTAAATTTACCAGAGTTTTATCTAGATCTTTTCTTTGTCAAAAAGAATCTCAAAGAGCCCCGTATTTTTTAATTAATCTTCTACCATTTACTTTTCGTTACTTTACACTAGTTTAAAAACATTAAATGTATATTAGCTGCGTTTAAACACTACATGATCTATCTAGCAATATGAAACTGGAAGCTTTAACTCAGAATCTTTAACAACAAAGCAAAAGTCCTATTCTTCAAATTTTATCCAAAAAAAGTAAAATAAAACTAGGTGTTTAATATCTATTAATGCAAGAGATATTCTGCTAATAAATATTATTTTTCTATTGATTTCTGTTTGCTTTGAAAGAGTTGACTTCTGTAAAAAAATTGTGAAGCATCCCGCCTCCTTAGTGCATGTAGAGAAGCCAGTTGATTAACAAGTAAGTTTTGATTTGTCATTAATTTTTGCCAACAAAACATGGTCTCATAATGGTACGAAAAACAATTAGGTAAACAATCATAGGCAGCTTTCGATGGTAGAGATTTACTGTACGGTCCCCCTTGGCGAACTTTCCAAAATCGCGCCAAAAGTCCGTATTTTGGCGACATTATTTTAAAAACCACGATTGAAAGAAATTATCGTATGGGAATATTTCTTATGAAAACTCAACCAACGGTCCGATAGGGTTGCCGGAAAACGCATCGGTGCGAAGTCGAATTCGAATCTTCAGTCAAAGTTAGACAGGTTGCCAGAAGCATTATTTATCGCCAAATTCGCAAACATCGCGCCAAGGGGGACCGTACAGTAAATCTGATCCGCTTTCAATAAACCTTTAAATCCTTTTCCTTTTCTTCTACCTCGCTCCTAAATTATACAATAGACTTCCCATCGATTTAATAAATATTATTAATTATGCTACCTTTAAAACGTATACTTTTCAATCTTCTGATCAATATCGACGACTTAGATCTTTATTTATCACTTTATTGAAGCTCATATTTTTTTTTCCTTTTATTATGCAGCTTATTGCCAAACTTTCCTGTATATTTTGTTAAGCAGTTTGTTGTTGTTGCTTTATTTATTATTTTCATCATTTTACTGTGTTATTTGTGTGTGTGTCTGTTTAAATTATATAATATTATTTCTATTTCGAATATACAGGATTTCCATGTTTCCCCTTGGCGTTCGTTTGCTTTAATTGTTTTTTGTGATAATAAAAGTTATTTATAAATATGGTGATGTTATTGATAATCTTTCCATTATGATTGCCTCGGTAATTCCATGGTGACTTTAGTGAATGAATTCTTTTCTGTGCAGTTTATTCACTTTATTTTGTCATAATACCTTAGACTGTTAAAATTTTTTTTTGGAATTTGTCATGCTCACCACACCAGGTAACAATGTGCAAAATAGCAAATTAAAGATATGCTTACATTCGAAATTTTGTTCATATTAACAGACAGCTGAGGAGCTTTGAAATTAAAAAAAAAATCTCGACTTTTTTTAAGATAAATTTCAGTTCAAACAGCTCATCCACTTAAATTCACAACTCGTTAATTTGATCCAGTGTTAATGAACTAAAAACTAATAAATTAGATAGATATCTAAAGTCTTTAGAAATGAAGGTCAATAAAATTGCTACTGATTGCAAATCAAGTATACAAAATACAAGAAACTATTGGCCGCATTAAAGATTTGTTGGTCAGACGCTTGAATGAGGAAGTTAAGTATTTTTTAGATTTTGTGTTGTATTTTAGAGGAAAGAGTGTCTTAAATCAAATTTCCAAACAAAATTACAAAAAAAATTATTTACCAATTTATAAAGCAAACAAAAAACATAAAAATTGACACAATCACCAATGGTTTCCACGGATGGGTAAAAAAGAGATTTGCCGTGACCAGGGACCGACTTACAACTTTAGGGGCCCTGGACACAAGCAAATTTGAGGGCCCTCACACATACCTCTATAAAATATACCTGTGTAGTTTTCTAAAAAAATAGCCGAAGTAATTTGCTTGGAAAGCATGCTTAATCCCCCAAAATAAATATTTTTTGCCAATTGATTAATTCTGAGTTTAAACACAATTTCGTAGTCGGCTTGTTTCCATTAATTTAATTTTTTTGTATACTTCACAATAAAAAGTTAAGTTTGCGGGCAGTTATATTGAACATAAATGCTCATTAAGAAAATTTTGGGGGTCCTGGGCACGTGCCCCGTTTGCCCTGCCTTAAATCATTCCCTGGAATAACTAGGGCATATTCTACGTCATTTGCTTTTCGTCGTTTTTTGCCGGCGTTAGGGATCGCCGACTTTGAATGGATGTAATTAAGTAAATATTGCACAGAATAAAGAAATATTGTAGATTTAGCTGTTTCTTAACATTCTGATTGGATTTAAAAATAAACAAAAATGCTTAACTTCTTCTTTGTTGAATATATTAAAAGTCAAATAATATGTTTGCACAGTAATTGTTAGTAATACTTGAATAAGGAACGAACACATAGTATTCGACTTGACTGACGACAGACAGTTTTTTTTTTTAAATGCCGATTAATCAATATACAGAGATGATGTGGAAAAAATAAACCATGTCCATTTTACAAAAGTTAACATGTTGACCGCCACAATGGCGATAGAAAATTTGCATTGATAGAGGCTGTTGTGAAGTAGAACATCCTGGTTTTAGACCGATTCTTTACAATGAATAGGAACCAACCCTTCTTCATTTTCGAAAAGTAAAAAGCTTAGGTCGGGGACATAAAAATATGAGGAATTGTTCAAGGCTTTTTTTCACTTGGATAAGGCCAAGAACATCATAAGACTCATTTAAATCTATTAATATTAAATATTTCTTTAACTATTTGCAACAAAATATCACTAAACAACTTTAGCAATTAGCTAATAGTGCATGTTGATTATTATCAAAAACAAAGAGTCTTGATAACACAACTTTTCTTACATTCATTTGAATATATAGTTATTTTCTACTTTTATGTAATTATTATGTGTATTACCTTTGTGGTGTATAATAAAAAGCACTTGGATAGCCTGACCTGATTTGTTTCAGTGTTTAACTTTTCGACCAGATGAAATCATTATTAAATTTTCATAACTCATATTTTATTTGCGTTTTCATTTTAAAAAAACCCATAAATAGTAAAACTGAGACTATTTGCAAGTTTTTTATTGCTAGATAGTTAAATAACAAAATAAACTGTTCTGCAAAATGCAGTATGTCTGGTCATCCTACGCTTGAGGCAAAATATTTAGTTACCTTGTAATTTGAAATAGAAGATGTACTCTTTCAAATCATCCTAAGTATTCCAAGCATATTAGAATCGTTGGCAAAAAGTGTGAATCTAATTTTGTATGTTCCATATTCTCGAATTGATCGTTTAAATACCTTTTTTTTGTTTGTGGTGTTAACATCCGGCTACAAAATTGGCTGAATCCTATTTGACGTTAATAGGCGAAAGATACGCTTCACCATAACCGCATAAGCTTTATAATCTATGCATTGAAGTTCCTCAGCATATCTGGGACTACTAGGTGTCAATTAAATCATACAAAAGGGTGGATGAAATAGCCAGATTGTTTTGTTTGTCTAACCACCAACACCATCATGTTTATCGAGTTTTAAAAAGAACTTGAACTCATAAGAACGATTGGCGAAATAGTACTACGAAATGTATCAGTAAGTGCTGTTATAAAAGTAAATTAGAATCACTTTGAGATATCTTGTTAGGTGGCAGTCAACGTGTTAATTTTAAGTCGTGCTGGCGTATCTAGTAAATGGGGATACAGGAACTACTAAAAAGGTTATTTTGTATTAGTTGCATATTTCAACACGTGAGAGAAATTATCTTTCAAGAGATATGTAACATGATGTGCATATTAAAAAAAGAGATAAAAAAATGGTCTCGGACCTGATGATTGTTGACATTTGCATGCAATATACGCACCTATCCTACTATCAATTGCTGTTTCATTTCTAATTAATATATATGAAGGTATGCTTTCATTATATATTGTTATAATATATATATATATATATATATATATATATATATATATATATATATATATATATATATATAATATATATATATATATATATATTATATATATATATATATATATATATATATATATATATATATATATATATTGTAAAGATGTGATATTTTAAGTCTTTTCATTTATTCGGAATCTTATTTTGTAGATTTTTATTTAAAGAAGTAAGAAGCGGTTCTTCAGCAATCAAAGGAGCCATGGATCACCAGGTTGAAAAGGGCAATCAGGAGAAGCCGGCTCCTGATAAAGGGAAGCCCCACATCTGTGAGGCATACAAGCAGACGTTCAGTTTGAAGTCAAACCTTAAAAGACACATGTTGATACACACTGGAGAGAAGCCACACAGCTGTGAGGTGTGCAACAGGGCGTTTAAAACCAAGCGAGATCTACAGAACCATCTTTTAGTGCACACAGGTGATAAGCCCTATTCTTGCGAGGTATGCAATAAAGCATTCAATAATAGCAGGAATCTCAAAAGGCACATGTTGACCCACTCATTAGAGAAGCCCTATTCCTGCGAGGTATGCAACAGAGCATTCAGTCATAGCTCACATCTAAAAAGGCACATGTTGATGCACACTGAAGAGAAACCACACAGCTGTGAGTTGTGCAACAAGGCGTTCCGAAGAAAGACGGATTTACAGATACATCTTTTAGTGCACATTGGTGATAAGCCCTATTCTTGCGAGGTATGCAACAGAGCTTTTAATCATAGCTCGCATCTGAAAAGGCACATGTTGATACACACTGGTGAGAAACCACATAGCTGTGAGTTGTGCAACAAGGCGTTCCGAACAAAGCAGGATCTACAGAACCATCTTTTAGTGCACTCAGGAGAGAAGCCCTATTCCTGCGAGGTATGCAACAGAGCATTCAATCATATCGCGCATCTGAAAAGGCACATGTTGATACACACTGGTGAGAAACCACATAGCTGTGAGTTGTGCAACAAGGCGTTCCGAACAAAGCAGGATCTACAGAAACATCTTTTAGTGCACATAGGTGAGAAGCCCTATTCTTGCGAGGTATGCAACAAAGCATTCAATCATAGCTCGCATCTCAAAAGGCACATGTTGACCCACAGCGGTGAGAAACCACACAGCTGTGCCGTGTGCAGCAAGACATTCAAGTGTAAGCACAACCTAAAGAGGCATCTACTGGTGCACACCGGAGAGAAGCTTCACAGCTGTGAGGTGTGCGGCAGGGGATTCAGTAGGAAGTCGTCTCTGGACCATCACATGTCGCTCCACTCTGAAGAGAATCCCCACAAATGAAGAGCTTAATGGAAGAACATGCTATATGGCAGTTTGAAAAAAAATTGAGATTTTTGTGTCAAGGAACATATTATTACATCGTCTAAACATAACAAATTTCCCCTTTTGCATTAACTTAAAGTTAAGTATATTTCTGACCATTTGCAAGTACCGTTTTTTACAGATTTAAGTGCAAATGTCACTTCATGTTCTACTACTAAGCTGTTCAAATGAGGAGTGTGTCCAAAAAGCCTTTACCCAGAAGTCTGATCTTCAAGCTCATATCTTTTTCCATACATAGGAGAAACCTCGCAACTGCGGAATATGCAGTAAGGCAGTCAAAAAGAAGCAGAATCTGAAAAAACATCTGTTAGTACACAAAGAGGGAAAGCCTTACATCTGTGATGTGTGCAACAGTGGATTTTCGATGAAGTCGTATCTTGCCAGACACATGTTGATGCACAGCAGTGAGGATCTGTGCAGCTGTGAGGTGCGCAGGAAGACGCTCAAACCTAAGATCAACTCAAAATCACACTTCCATGTGCACAGAAATGTGGAGTGTATCCGAAGACATTTGCATGAAGTGGTTCCTCAAGAAACACATGGCGATCCACACAGAAGAGAATCAACCCAGATGTCATCTGTGCAGCAAGACGTTTGAGCATATGGATAACCTGCATAGACCCCTCTTGACGCACCAATGTTGGTCAAGGTTGGACAGTTGGCAAAGCTGCGAGGTATGCCTTTAGACATTCGGTGTGAAGTCAAACCTTAAAGCACACATGGGAGAGAAGCTCCGCAGCTGTGAGGTGTGCTGCAGAACATTCACCCAGAGATACCTACTTGATCGACACCTCTTGACTCACTCAATAATGAAATAAAATTGCAAAGTGAATGGTGCTTAAAGATAGTCAAATTATTTATAATTGCTGAGGAAATTTATTTGTAGTTCACTTTCTAGCAATAAAAAGACTTTGAAAAACTGTCTTTTGCAATTACTACCTTACATGTCCAATACCACAATAAAAAAAGAAAGTTTTAAATTAATCATTTTGGTAAAATTTTCGAAAAATTATGTGGTTTGCTGAGAAATTGGTTGATGTTGCAAAGGAGATAGAAAATTTATCACATGCATTTGTTGTAGTTATCAGGTAAGACACCTTTAAAGGATAATATATTTATATATTAAATATATATATATATATATTATATATATATATATATATATATATATATATATATAATATATATATATATATATATATATATATATATATATATATATATATATAATATATATATATATATATATTATATATATAATATATATATATATATATATATATTATATATATATATTTAAAGATCTATGGTATCTAAAATTTTTAGTTCAACAAGGCTTTTTCTTATTGAATCCCACATACTACAGAACTGTAAGTACTTTATGTATGATATAAACCTGGCCAAGGGACTGTCAATATTTCCAGCAATGCATAAAGTTAAAAAAAATAAGCTGATATTTTAATTTAATGATTTAAAATTTTAAATTTAAATCTAATGCAATGCAATGAGTTTCTACAATTTGTGCCAATTTCTTATTCCTCATGTTTTAAATTGTTTCACACAATTACGATATGGTGACTTTTTGTTGGTTATTGCTTGAATTTTCAATATGCTTTTCCCCTTTAAATACTGGTAGAACCCACTATAACTTAATGTAAGCTACAGTCTACAGCGAATGAGCCTGAATGACCGCAGGTCTCCAAACCAAAGTGTCTATGTGTTACTCCAATGGGAAAAAAATTTCTGAGGCGCATTACACCAGCTGTATTGAATAATTTTGCAAACGATAAAAGTTGTTAAATGATAAATGTTGTTAAATGATAAAAGTAGCTGACTCTATAATCCCACTTTTCGAAACGGGTTAAAAAATGTTTAAAATTTTCAATAAATAATTTTATACAAAATATTTGATCCAATTTCAAAAAAGTGGGGTTATAGAGACCTGTAAGTCAGCTTCATTTATGATAGAAAAAACTGCTAATTTTTTCCTTGGATTAACACAGAGACACTTTAGTATGGGGAGGGTCATTCAGGCTCAATTGCCCTTAAGAAACAAAAAAAATATGGTGAATGTTTGCTCGCTAATTACCTTTATTTTGGGCAAAAAATAGTGATAGTTTGAAGGAAAAGTCATTATTTTAAAATTAGTTGTCACCTATTTACACACTATTTTTTACTATTTGTACAGTTGTAGGGCACATTTTCGAAATCCTGTTCAATTTTTCCTTTTTTTTTCTTTCAAAGTTTCTTGAGGAAGGTCTTCATGATAACAACAATTCCAACTTAGGATAGTTTGGTTTCACTCTCTATGTACAGTCTTTTCGTCTGTTGTTTTCTAGTTCTCTACGTGCAACTTTTTTTTAATTCTTGCTATTTATTAAACTTTAACAGTATTAAAAGTATAATTAGCAAGTAGTGTTCATAATATTTAAATACCCATTACAATATTAAAGGAACTGTTAATTTTTGCTTATCCTGTTATATTCATATATAGTAAATTCATGTATGAGATGAAAAATGGATACATTATTGCCAAATCCTTTCCTGTTGTCTTTATTATGACAACTGTTTTAAATCTATAAATACATCGAACATTCAAATGCCAAAGTTGAAATAATCCTTATTTTTATTATTATATATTAACACCAATTTATTAAGCAAAATAACTGTATACATTGCAGTAGGACCAAAAAAAAAAAAGGGAAACAATACCGCTGTTTGATATGTTGTCATGTTTGATCTATCACATTGGTATTGTATGATGTCTCATTCGTTTAATAACAAAGGGGTACAGAGCATTATTTGTTTTGTTACATAAGAAATAATTATTTTTGAAGTTTGCACAATAATTTTTTTAATGCTTTTTATTATATGATGCATGATTCGACAAATAAAATATTTTACATTCTTTTTTCATTGAAATTATTTTTTTTAGCTTTATAATAAATCTAATTTTTATTAACACCATGAAGCAAATTATTATTCACCCAGATAGGATAAACCATTTTATTTTTTGTTAGGTATTTGAAAATTATGGTTTATTATTTTTGTAAGGGACTAATTAAAAGTCGATATTTTTGTTGCTTGTATATCTTATACCAATCATTCAAAAATCTGTTAAATTGAAGGAGAAAGGGTTGATAAGAGTTACTTATTATTTATTTATTATAAAATGTTTTTGCTTTTCAAAATTAAAATGTTGATGCAACTTAAATATTATGTAAAAATACATAATATTTAAGTTGCAAACGTTTATCTTTTAGTTAAATTAATTAAAAAAAATATGAAAGAAACTAAACTACACTTTTGGCCAAATTTACATTTAAAATCTGTTTTTCGACAAATTGTTGCTGTTAAAAACCTACTTATTTGTTAAAAGTGATTATTGTAGCAGTTAAGAGCCTATTAATACAGAAATAACTCAATACTTTATTACAAATGTCGCAAACTATATGAATTTCTCCCCATGATTGGAAATTTGGCCCATTTGTCGGTAAGGCGCTGGCCTTGCATGCGAAAGGTCTCTGGTTCGTGCCCCGGTATTGTCGAAATATCTGCTGACTTATAAATGGTCTGTGTAGCCAAAAAAGCCTGGCGAATAATACTCCGTGTAGAGGCGTGGTAGGGGGAGTGCATACTCTCCAAAGTCAAGACGCCGCTTCGTCACTTGACTGTGGCTCTTAAATACAAGGCCATTTGCCAATATTCCTCGTGTAGCTCTAGTGTGACGTTATTCCAACAAGTTTTTTTTCAGTCCAAGTACAAATATTTCGTTAAAAAAATTGAGCAAGAATATATTTTATTATATTATTAATTTTTTATAATAAATATTTTTAAAAAATTAGCATATGATATATATAATTTTATAGGCATTGTATTAAATTACAGGCCTAAGAGTTAAGAATGGTATCTGATCTCTGGAGCACTAAAACAAGATAAGTTTTTTTTTATTTCACTTTAACAGCTCATGAAAATATAAGTTTTAGGGGATGGTACCAGATTATTCTTGCACGACGAATGATTGTGCGATTTTTAAAAGCTGAGGTGTTGAGCCGTGTTGTTAGATGACATTCTATTGCATTAGCAAACGACTTTCATTGATTTAGCAGCACTTCGTAGAAAAATTCCGTAACCAAAGTTGCAAAAGATTCTGCTAAAAGGTATGTCAATGCAACCTTTAAATTTCTTGTGTCTTTTATTTATATTCTATGCAAATATGTGGAGTACATCCCTCCCCCAGGCTTTCAACCTATATGCCTAGATAGTCGAACTCGTTATGAACCACGTGTGTAAAAAGTGATTATCACTACAACTTTTAACAATAAATTTTAAGAAATTAGTGGAATAGCTGATCTACACTTATTAAAACTAAATAACTTTAATGTGATTTATTTAATTCGATTTATTTTTCAAATTTAAAAAGTCTTTTTAAATTTGACTTTAAGGACTTTTAATCTTCTCTTAAATTGCGACTTACACTACAGTTACATGGAATTATCCCTATATGTTGGGTCCCTTGAATTGTCTATTGACCTTCATGTTGTAATATCCTGGTTATAACGACATTTTTTTACGAACTACTTGGTGGTTATAACGCAAAAAAAATTACGTTTTTATTATAAATATCCAAAAAATGCCTTCTTACAGATTTTTTTAAAGTTTCATTTTTACTATTTAAGTTTAATTTTATTCGCCAAATGATGCAATAAATCGCCAAATTTGAAATTGCTTTCCCACCTAAAAAATTCTTGACCGATGAAAGAGAAATTAAACTACAACTTCTAGCACATAGGATCAAAATTTATTCAATAGATGTTATTTTATAACTTTAATCACAATAGTATGAGTTATGAATAATATGAATATATTTTTTCTGTTGTTATAATAGTGATCATAAAACGACAATGGCTTTATTAATTGCTCTTTAAGAGGGATAGTTAGCCAGTCTCGTAAACCTAACCGTTGCCTTCGTGCAGCTCTAGTGTGACGTTAATTCAATAAAACCAACGACAAAAACAAATTCGAAAGGAAAATATCACCTGCTTATTAAATTATAACGGATACCATAGTCTATCGACAGATATCCATACCATTCAAAAATGAAAAAAAAACAAAACTTTAATAATTTTTAACCTGATTATATCGCACCGTACGCGGAAAAGAGACCTATCGCGAAAAAGACCATTCTTCAGGAGAACCGTTTAAAGTTTTAGTAAAATTTCAAATTATCACAAAATCGTTCCAAATGAACCTAGATCAAAAATATTTGGCATGGATATCCGTTTTATGAGTATCAAAAGGTATGCATAGTCATTTTTTACTTAAATTTGCCTTTGTGAGATATTTTCAGATAGGTCTTTCTTTTGCGTACAAATTTGAACGATTTTGTTCGCGAAAGAAAGACCTATCTGAAAATATCTCAGCAAAGGTAAATTTAAAGTAAAAAATGACTATGCATATTTCCTTTTGATACTCATAAAACTGATATCCATGCCAAATATTTTTGATTAAAGAAACATACTAATGAAGAAAACTCATTTACTTAATGCATTTTTATAATCTAATAATATATTGCTCAACAACAAGAATATATTTTTTAAAAATTAAATTTAACAAAAAGCTTGTTTAACCAATTTAATGAAGTTTATGTAATAAGGTTTATCTCTTATCATGTAATTACGATATTATTTTAAAGTCATGTTTATTTTTATAATTTAATATATTCAATGATTGAAATCATAATAGTTTGTTTATATAAAAAAATAGGTGTTATGAAACGAATCACTTTTACAAAATCAGGACTTACAAGATATAAGAAATGATATACACATTTTTCTACAAAAACCTTTTAATCTAAATTTTTACTATGTATCATGTTTAAAATTAAAACAAAAATAAATTTTGAAGCATTATTAAAATTTTAAAATCATTTTAAAACTCAGAAATAAAAAAAAGTTTTAAATTTTAAAAGTAAGTTGTAAGGATACTTCATACCTTAAGTAAACAGTTGAATTCACTGACTTTATATCGCAAACTGTCAAGTTGTAGCAATTGAGTTTAGATTTATAGTAAAATACCGACGTTGAAAACGATTTAAAACTATTTATCGTTTGCTAAAATATTAATTTGAAAAAAATATATCTATACATATTGATATATCATTTTGCAATCTACACATATTACATGAATTTTTTTATATATATTGTACTAAATACCACAAAACAGAGCTTTTGAATGAGTAGTTCAAATAAAGAAACAATATAAAAAATAAATAAACGACTTCAACCTTTCTATTTAAGCACTTCAAACTTAACTTCATCGCCGCCGCAGCTGCAAAACGTATAACGAAAAAACGCCAGGTGCGATATGTCTTTTCCCGCTCATTTCCTTCAAAAAACGATCGCGAAAGAAAGACCTATCTATTAATTGCAGCCGAATTAGGGCTCGGGTCGCTATGCCGATTGCACCAATCGAAAGATATCAAAATTTTGCATCCTATAGTAGTATTAACTTAAAAAGTCAATTTTGGTCGATAGGTCTCTTTTCCGCGTACGGTGCTCTTCCAATTTTTTTGGTTACAGCTGTGATATAATGGCTGGCCCATACATTGGTTGATTCATTGGTGAGATTAAAAATTTAACCTAGGTTTGCTATTCCTATCGAGTTGTATGAAATATGAAGTGGAATGTTTACCACATTTGGGCAATTTTCGTTGCTTGGCATTGTAACGCAAATCGACAAATCGAGACCGGCCATTACATCATAGCTGTTTCTTGTTTTGTTGTTATTGCATACCTGATGAAATTAGTTATTTTGTTAAAACAGCTCTATATCTTGATGCATCTTTATGCTGCAGTTCTTGGCATAACGCCTTGGTTTAATAATAAAACAACCGCCATTCTTTCGAGGCGAGAGCCAGGGGTGGGGAACATTTGGAATTTTTGTTGTGCAAAAACTAATGATTTTCCCCCCTTATATTCTTACATATTCAGGTCTCCTTTGGTCGGAGCGTCAGAAAATTTTAGTCTGTAAAACAAAACTTTTCAGAGATTTTCAAAATTCAACTCTGTTTCGCATATTCTCACACCGTGTTGTTAATGTATATTTTCCCTTTCTTTTTGCATAATTTTCTTTTAAAAATTGCGAAAATAAAATGCTTTTCGAAGTTTAAAATAAATGAAAGTTTGAAATTTGTACTTTCTTATTTTTTAAAACAAATGTATCGTTATATAATGTTTGTAGTCCTACTTTTATATAAGTAAAGTTTAATTTTAGATTTTGAAACGTATTTGCGTTTCATGTTTTTCTGAATGATCTCTTTCATAATTTAACGGTAAATCATTTAAACTTAAAGACATTAAGTAATTTATTTTAAATTACACCGTAGCCTCCCCCCCCTCCTTCGGACAATTCTCTAGACAGCTCTTAATGTTTATCATCACCTTGAATGTTTGCGTCATCACCTTGTTAGTATAACATGATGAGTTGTTTAATTGTTTGTGTAATTATGTGACAAACACTCGTGCTACATTTACGCGCATCATTATTACAAAAGTGTGATATTCTGTCTTCATCATCTTGCACGTGCGAGAAGTTACTTAATATTTTTCTTCTTCCAAAGAGGAGAAGCGTGACCTCTTTTAAGGGGGAATGGGAGCGGTAGCCGGGTCTCCATACCGAAGTTTTTCTCCGTGTTAATTTAATGCAAAAAAAAGTAATTTTCGAAGACAAATTTACTCCGGCTGTATATTGAATATTTTTTTACGAACGATTTTTATAAGATAAATGTAGCTGGCATACAAGGCTCCCTAATTCAATATTTTGAAATTGGTTCAAATGTTTTGTTGTAAAATTATTTATTAACTAAAAAAATGTATTCTAATAAATTTAAGAAAGTTGTATTGTAGAGCCATGAAAGACAACGACATTTATCATATAAAAACAGTTTGTAAAAACATTCATTACAGCCGAAATAATTTGACTTAGAATCCCCCCCCCCCCCCCATTGGATTAACACCATATATATAATAGGTAAAGTATTAGATTGGCAGATCACGTGACCTCCAATGCTAACGACGGGACGCGCATGGAGGCCTTTTAAGAGGGCAAAATAGCCAGTGTTGTTGCCACTTTAAGGAGAAAAATACTACGAAAAAATACAATTTAATTCTAAAATTACAACAAAAAAAAATGCTAGAAAATGATTTAAAGTCAGTAAAAAGATTCCAAAATGCAGCTAACGATATTTTTTTGTAATTTTAGAATTAAATGGTATTTTTTCTAGAAAAGGTAATGCCTTTAAGCCTGCGGTCCGTCGTTAGCATGAGGTCACTGTGCCAATCAATATTTAACTGTACTTGATACACAGAGAAAGACTTGTTGGAGACAAGCTCGCTCCATACTAAGATAAACTGTCATTTATTGATAACAACAATCTTACCAAGCGTGTTCATTAGTCAAACGTGATTCGCATATCTACATGAATGGGTGCAAACATCACTATCTCAAGATTAGAACTAAGATAAGGCGGCTGTCATGGCGTTTGTCATTAATTCTATATCAAGACGCCATAAACGGTCCGGCCACTTATCTATTTACTTTGAAAATGTGAATGTTTTGTAAACACACTTTCATATAATAAAACCTGTACTTTTATTATAATAACATATACAAGATTAATGGAACACCTAGTAAGGTTCAAAAATTCACATTTTTCAATTATAACTTAGCATATAGGCCGGCGTTCAGTTAGGGATTTGTATCCTAAGTTACGAATTTACTATACAACAAGACTGTATAAACGATGCGGAGCCTATCTTAGTTCTACTTTGGAAAAGTGTGTGTGTGTTTAAACTACCACGCGCCACTTCTAGAATAAATACCCTTACTTATAAGGACATACTATATAGCAGAAGTAGATAATGGAACACCTTAGTTAACGGTTCTATAAAAATGCTTGGCACGAAGACTTTTTTCAATTTCCTTCCTGTTTAGTCCTATATAACGGCACGTGTCAGGGTAGGAAAGACTTATATTATACTTGTGTTGTATTTAGGGAACAGTTTAGCTGAATTTATGGCCTCTATCACAAAAACTGTTCTGATGGCTGGGGAGTCTAGTCGGTTAAGGCGTTCGCCTTGCATGCGGAAGGTCCCTGGTTCGGGTCCGGGTCTAAATAGCTGCTGACCTATAAACGGCCCACGCAGCCAAAAATGTCCGACGAATAATACCCCGTATATATATAGAGAGAGAGTGCACTTTAAATATGCTCCGAAGTCCCAACGCTGTGTGCGATGTCACCCTTAACGGTTGCGTTGTGTGCCTACTGAGGTGCCGGCTCGTCACTTGACTGCGGTTCTAAATTACGACGCCCGTCGCCGATAGCCCTCGTGTAGCTCTAGTGTGACGATATTTCA
Source organism: Oedothorax gibbosus (assembly GCA_019343175.1). Lineage (NCBI taxonomy): Eukaryota > Metazoa > Arthropoda > Arachnida > Araneae > Linyphiidae > Oedothorax > Oedothorax gibbosus. The sequence continues at coordinate 14,291,981 of CM033277.1, read as the reverse complement.
AACTAACCTAACCCTAATAAAAACTATTCTATAAACAAGGATGGATGGGGCGAGCTGATTCTTTGTGGGAAAGAGACATGCTGACGCAACTGTGTCGATCCTGTTGGAGTCGGGTTTAGTTTAGAAATAGCTGCCGGGTGGTTTATTTGTGGGGTTTAGGACAAAGGTTGACGTAACTGGGACGTCGCTGTAAGCGATGGCTGTTCCAGTTGTCCCTTTTTTTGTCAGGTACAAAAGAAAAATCTTCGCAAATTTCATACGAAATGTTTTTAGTGTACACTTTCGTGTTAGAGAAATGATGTAGTTAACTATAATAATAAAAAAATCATATGAATAAAATGAATTTCCAATTTTTTAATCATTAAAATTTGCTTTTTTTACTTTTATTGGTATATAAACCTCGTGTAAAGATTATCTCTTTCATAAAAAAATATGAAATTTATTAAAAAGTCATATTTCCGTCGAAATTTGAGGATTTTACTTTTTTTCCGTGTATATTTCATAAGTGCCGAATAATTTTCGGAATGCAAAAATCATATTTCAGAGAAAAGCTAAGTTATTAATATGATACTATAGTGTTTTATCGATACATGTTTTTTTTTAATTTGAAGCCAATTAAAAACTGAATCTGTTTCAGAGATATCAAACCACAAAAAAAAAAAGATTTTCATACTGAACAAAACAAAACATTGAAAATTCCTATCAAATTTGACAGTAGAATTTTTAATTAAAAATTTAAATAACCATTTATAAGAATCGAAAAGCCTGAAAGAAAACCAGATGAAAACGACTATATTATTATTACTTCATCATCTTCGACGTCCGACTGAGACATAATCAGATAACAAGTATCATCCATCACTATACAACAAATCATTACATTACTACACATATGCACAGGTAATATGACAAACAGTTATATTTTTGTTTAGTTTTTCCGTGTGTTCAGCTTTCTTCCCGGTATGGGTTGTGGAAATTGGACAATGGAGTTAATTATTTGTTGTGTGTACGTTTCTCTTCCTATTTTTAGATCAAGGTAAATCTGAAAGTGTTTTTTTTAATGATTGGCTATACACTGCTCAAAACTGTGTATGGTTTTAATGGTTCTTGGTTTAAACCCTTTCACCCCCCAATGATTCCATTTGGAATCACCAGCAGGCGATTTTTTTCCCTATAGAGTTATATTTTCTTTTTTTTTTATTATCATTAGATTGAAGAATAATGTGTTTTGAAGAATTAAATAATGTATGTTTTGATTACATGAAAATATGAAAAACATGATAAAATACAATTCACCCTGAAACAATTTTATTAAATAAATTGATCCCAAATTCTTCATGCTTGCATTTTTAGATGTTTAAAAATTGATTTTAACTTTTTTTTAACAAACAAAGATTTAAAAAAAATTATATTTATCAAAGTTTATTCATTTTTATAAATTTAGTTAAAATAGATTCCGATTTTTTTCCATATATTCTCCAAATTTTTTTTTTTTAAACTACCGTCGATTGGGGTAACTTTGGCTCAAACATAAAAGTATTGACTTGTATTGACCCTAGTATTGACTTTCTTGCTTCTAGAATATTTTTTTTACTCCTAGGCCAAGACAGAGTGTCCACTAATTGAAATAGATATGCACATTTTTAAAGAGCGTATTTAACACTTTCGCCACGCAGGATTTTTGTTTAAGCGTTATATGAGATAGGAATATTGTCATGGAATCCTTAGTTGTACGGCCGCCTGGGCCGTTTTCGGAGGGACAGAGTTAATGAGAAATTATTAGCTTGAAAAGTTTGGTGCAAAGTAACCCTGCAGGGCCAAAGTTACCACTTTCGACGGTACTAAACTGTTTGAAAAACAAAAGGTTGCTATGAATGAATAGTGAAAAATAATCTTGCGTAATTCACACATATAAGATAACTTTACTTCAAGGATGTTTAAATTTTTTTTACATTGTTCGTAAAAGAGTTAAACCTTGAGTTTATCATAAAAGTAACTGATAAGATAATTATAATTAATCTAGTGTTCAACTACTGAGTTTTGGAGAGAAAAAAAGTACACGAGGATGCAAATTTTAAACAATAATAGTAATTTGGAAGTTCAGTGACTGATAAAATGCATTCTACATATGAACATTTGTGCCATTACAAACTCAAGCAGTTTTTATTTTAGAAGTTTGTCACTTGACTATGATTAAATATTTCAAGTTGCGTTAAAGCTCCAATCTAAGACTAGAAATAGGCAACCGAAATACTCAAATCATAAACGAACTTTAGAAGCTAACCATAGATTGGGGCGTAGTGAGCCTTGGGTCAGCGTCTCGGTCTCGGATCGGAGGTCCTGCATCGAGTCCCGTACCACTGAAGACCTACGAGTATATGCGGAGTACGTGCTCGTTAAATCTGTTGGTCGAAATCTCCAAGTTCCCATACCAATCAAAACCTCTGGGGTGACAACCAATTCTGGGGATCCTCTAGTTGGCCTCTGTCTCTAAAAATTAGATGGATCCACATGTGTGTGTGTTCTGTGTGTCTGTCTTACTTGACGAGTTATAAGCGGGTCGCTGACCAGCCACAACTTGAATTATATTCTACCAACCAACCAACCAACCATAGATATCATAGTTAAAGTATTAGATTGGCAGATCACGTGACCTCCAATGCAAACGACGGGACGCGCATGGAGACCAGAATAAGAGGGCAAATGGGCTAGTGTTGCCACCACATCAAGGAGAAAAATACTAAGAAAAAATACCGTTTAATTCTAAAATTACAACAAAAATACCATAAAATACTAAAAAAGCGTTTCACGTTTTTTTTAAAGTCACTAAAAAGATTCCAAAATGCAGCTAGTATTTTTATGGTATTTTTTTGTAATTTTAGAATTAAACGGTATTTTTTCGTAGTATTTTTCTAATTAATGTGGTGGCAACACTGACCCATTTGCCTTCTTATTCTAGTCTCCATGCGCGTCCCGTCGTTAGCATTGGAGATCACGTGATCTGCCAATCTAATACTTTAGCTATGATATCTATGAAGCTAACTATTCATTGCCTCTATTTTCTTCCAAAAGTTAAAAAGTTCAATTTTTATCGCAGTTTTAATTGATTCTCTTATTTGATTAAGTAATTTTGATCAACTAATGATAGCAAATAATGAATGAAATTTTTAGGTCTCAGAGTATCGACAGATATGCTATATGAAAATAGATTTTTTTTAATCGAGGTTCGATAGGTGAATCAATGTAATGTGGGAACAGAGCACCGATCAAAGGAAGCAGGAATGAAAACTAGAAGTACTTACGTCATTTAAAATAAGTCAATTACATAAAAGGACTTTTTTTACTGCGTGTGTATGGCATTATTATATATTTCTGAGCTGGATAAATCAACTAGCTAAGTGATTAGATTTCGTAAACTAATACCATTGTTTTAGCCTTTAAAAAAAATTCGCCGACATATTTAGTATTAAAAGTATGAGTACTAATGTTACAAACTAGATTCATTCGTGGTTATTTGTCTTAAAATACTATGGGCTTGTTTCACGTGGGATCTGGCAACAGCTCTGCGGTCTTGTTTTCATTTTTCTCGAATTACTTTTGTTGATATTCGAAATTGAATTTTCTAAGTCATTTTAGTTGTTATTTTTTTTTAAATTACAACTTCTTTCTGTGCTGTTGGTTGTTTTAATCATTTATCAAGGAAAACTTGCATTGAAAGAAGTTGAAATTTTAAAAAAATAACAACTAAAATATTCTTAGAAAACTCAATTTGGAATACCAAAGCAAAAGTGATTTGAGAAAAATGAAAACAAGACCGCGTAGCTGTTGCCAGATCCCACGTGAAACAAGCCCATTGTGCCAACTATCGAGGGGCAGTCAACATAATTTAACAACATTAAATGTTTTGATAGTACACATAAGTTTAAATACTAAGTACTCAAAACACTATTTATTTGTTGCAATACTACCCTTGTCCACGTTGTTTTACCTCAAGCATTGTTTTGTTGCCGGAAAGCTAACACACAGTACTGAACATTATTTGTTAACTAGCATTTATTTGTTCCAATACTGTCCCTGTAGAAGTTGTTTTGCCTTAAGTATAGTTTTGCTGCTAGAAAGTTAACATACAGTACTAAACACTATTTGTTAACTATTTATTTGTTGCAATACTACCCCTGTCAAAGTTGTTTTACCTCAATTATAGATTTACTGCTGAAAAGCTAACACACAGTACTGAATACTATTTTTTTAGAACTATTTTTTAAAAACTATTTTTGCAATTGCTTTATTAAAGATAAAATATAGTTAACCATTTTGACGTTTGGTGATGCTTTAAATTTATTCTATTTCAGAAATAAAGGAATTATTAAAAAAAAAAAGAACAGATACAAATTCCACACGAACAGGACTACTTTGTTTAATCTGAATGAGGAAATATTAAACTTGTTCTTAATTTTTGTGTGTTATTGTTTCTTATTAAAACAACATATTGGCTGTTTTGACAAATGGCAGTTTTGTGTACTACAATCGGCTTGTTTCAGGTGACGTCTTTTATTCCAGCTTTCATTTCTGCTACTCCTTCGATCGGTGCTCTGTTCTCACGTGACATTGATTCAGCAATGGGAATATTTCTTATGATGTCACGCTCTCCATACTGCGACTTCATTGGTCAAGTTCATTGCTTTTTTAAAACGTCACGCGCTCCGAACTGCGATTTCATTGGTTGTTTTGTTTTCTTTGACAAAGTGTTAAAACAAACCCATTGATGATCGAGAAAGAATTTATTTTCATGTAGCATTTCTGTTGCCATTCAAGACCTGAAACATTTTCCGTTTATTTAATTTTAAAATTAAATAGAAGAACAATTCCGGTTACAGATATGCTAAAAATTTTCACATTTCAAGTTTTTCGCTTTCTTAAAAAACCTACTATGCAGGCACAAAAAGCTTAGATGTATATTGTGACAATTATTAACTTCACATTTCATGCTTCTGCAATTTTTAAGAATTAATAAATTTAGAATAATAGAAAAAAAGAATTCTTACGGGAGGACATTTACAATCTAAGGACATTATAAAAATATTTTCATTCCATAATTTGATACGGGTTTGTTTCAAAGGTCCTCAATTGATACTTGTACTCTTTTTCTTCTAAATAAAACAAATAATAATCGTAAAAAAATATGGCACTTCAGTCGCAGCACTAGAAATTCAGGGCCACCAATACAAGTCGTAAAAATAACTCGCCTTTTGCACTTTGTTCCAAATATCCAGATTAAAAATAAAAGGGGGAAAGTATTTCCCAAGCCTCACGTGCATCATTTCGTTCGGTGATAACCAAACTTTTTAACTTCCAGATAAAATGTTTTTGACCCGCTAACATTTTTAGATGTTGCGTAACGTCTACAGGTGTTTCTGGTGATAGAAGCACAGGTAGGTTGAGATTATCTGGACAAAGAACACATCATGCCTATAGGTAGAATAAAAGTGGAGATCCAACGAAATCTGGTTTAAACTCACACATTCTAGCAATGTTAACACAATTTCAAGGGATAATTAAAGATAGTCATTTTTGTTTGGATTATTGTAATTTCCCGATTTGTCTCAAACACTTTTTAGCGATATTCTTACATTCAAACCAGAGACATTAAATAGAATGGACTGCGAATTGGCAAACCTAAAGCGTCCTAATCATGTTCGGGTAGCAGTCACATGACTGCGACCTGACCATGGCGAGTTTACCAATTGCCGAGTATATCCACAAAGACTTGAACATATGAGGGCGACAATCTAGTGGTATGAAAAAGAAGTTGGGAAAGGGAACAAGGATGAATTACTATTAAGATGAAAAATATTGCTTATTTTGGTATCTAATTGCATCGATTTTAATAAAAAAAAGCTAAACATTATTTTTATAGTTATTTTATCATGGATCTGATCAATGCATGCGGTGCAGAAGGCTAATTAGAATTTTACAGAATATTTTTTATCAAGAAAATAATCCCTGAACTTTAAAGAGCTTATAGAATAATTTACTCTATTCAAAGTATAGGTTTTTAGGAATAAAATTACGATAAATATGCCTATCTAAACAATCTTACCTGCTGTGAAGTATCACAGATCCCTTTTTAATATTTGTTTACATTTTATAAACTGCACAAAAATTAAGCATCTAACAGAGGTAAAACGAATGAAAGCAAATATATTGAACACAGCAGCAAAAAGCTAAAAATTATCGTCTGCGAAACACATTAAAATCCACGCAGTGGTTTTGGCAAACCCACGTGACTTTCAAATAGATGCGAGTCACCATTTTGATTTTCCAGCCTACTATTACCTTATTTTCAGGTCTAGCGATAACTGGCATAGTTCTAACGAAACGGTAGCGATAAGTTGCCATATGTAGCAACCTTTCTTCTCTTGGCAATTTTTTGATGTTGAGGACGTTTTTGGAAGCTGCTTTACTATTGAATGAGCAGTCCATTCTATTTAATGTCTCTGATTCAAACACTTTTGCAATAATGAAAAAATATTTTTTTTATGATCCCGTGCGAAAACTCACTTTTTCAAATAAATAATCATGTTTAATAGGAATGTTTCAGATGGTGTAACGCTCTTGTTTTCATTTGTATCCGTAGTGGATTTCATGGGATGATTCGGTTTTAGGTTCCGAGACTTAATTGGTTGCTTCGGTTTTACTTTCTAAATAACCGATATAGATGACAAGAATTTTTCTCTCTCTATGTAAACTTTCTTTAACAATTTTTTGAAAAACCAACAGCACTGCAAGAAGTTGGCTTTAAAAAATTTAATAAGTAAAATATTCTTAGAAAATTCATTTTCGAATATCAAAATATAAATAATTCCAAGCAACAAATGACAACAAACCGTTGGAGCTGTTGCCACCTACGACGTGAAGCAACCCCATTTAAATTTTAATAAACCGTGATTGGAAATATTTCTTATGATGCCACGCTCTTTATCTGCGATGCCATTATTTGTTTTGTTTTCTTTGACAAAGTGCTGAAACAAGCTCATTGTTTTTTTACAACGTCACGCGCTCCGAACTGCGATTTCATTGTTTTTTTGTGGCAAAGTATTGAAACAACCCCATTAAATCACCACGAACCAAAATACGTAATTTTTATATCCTCGTGTGTTAGACAATTCTTTACACATCTATTCTTTTGTTTACTATGTTTTATTTTAGACAAAATTTCTTTCGCAATATTAATTAAGAATATCAACAGTTATTAAAATTTTTAAAAAGTTAATTCACATTTGATTATTTTTAAATTCCAGTAAACGATTTGCGTGTATATTATCAGATGACATCAAACGTTAAGGTACAAATTTCTAGACTACTGTATCTATTGTATGCTATATTGGTAAACATATTTTTGGAACAGCTATGATATAAACCCGTTTCGATTTGGCGATTTGAGTTACGTTGCCAAGCAACAAAAATGGCCAAACGTGGTAAGCATTCCACTTTATATTTCTTACAACTCGATTTAGGTATAGCAACCATACGATAAATTTTCAAGTTCGCCAAATAGAAACCAGCAATTATATCATAGCTGTACCGAAATTTTAATGTTATGTTATTAAGAAATAAAAGATAGGCGAAAAGAATATGAAGTTTTGGGGCTATGAAACACTAATCAGTAAAATATTTTAGTTTTTAGATTTAGTTTTGAAGGTGATAAAGAATTTTTTTATTGTTGTTTCGCCAAGAGATTAAGAACTACTAACTTTATTTAGTAAACTTAAGGTGCATAAAAATGGCTAAAATTATATTAATAAGATTTATTGAAATTTTGTTTTAGCGAAAGCAATTCATTTTCTTCAGACAATGATTGATTTCCTTCAGTATTAAAACTTATTATTAAAATCTAGCAGATTTCATAAAAAAATATCAAAGGTGAAGTAAAATCCAGTTAAAATTGATAATAATTTCGTAAATATCTAAATTTAGATATTTACCTTTGACTTCTATTATTATGGTGTGTTACGTCAGTTTTAGTCTAGTGATTTATCTAAATATAACAAATTATCTAATTTACTCTTTGGCACTGTTAGGTAATTTTGATGCAATTTTTTATTTCAAATAATCGCTTAAACGAGAGATCTTTTTATGAATTTTATCTGTTTAATGTGACTGTGTCCGTCTGAAATTTTTTATTATATTATTTATTTCCTTCTTAACCACACAACGTAGATGTTTGGGATAACGGTGAAGGTATATTCGGCTACTTTAAAACTGTTTTTCCCTTCAGAAGTTCTTTGCAAATCAATTTAAGACTCGTTAGATAAGTAAACTCAAGGGCATATTGTTTGGACCCATTGTTTTTTCAAAAAATATTATGATAAAATCAATAGCAATTTTTTTAGGTGCAGAATTTCTCTTTTTTTTAATGTCTGCGAAGTTATAAAACAATTTAAGGCAGATATCTGTAGTGCAAATGGTGGGTGGTGATATGATAAAGTGAAATTTATCGGGAAGACCTATAAAAGTAAGGTAGATGCATAGACTATAAAAAGTGGCGAAATTCCTAGGAAAGCTCACACCCACAGCCTGATCTACCATAAGGCCTGGTCCTAGGGCCCACACACAATCAATTTTAGTTTAGATTATGCTATAATACTGTAACCCCAAAATTTCAGTAAATTTAAAATTTTTCTGAGACACCTTGTTCTTTAGCTTGACTTTGATTTAAGGGGGAATGGGCGCGCTGGACCGGGGGGTCTCCAAAGCAAAGTGCATCAGTGTTAATTCAATGGCGAAAAAACTATTTTCTCTGCCACATTTCTCCGGCTGTATTGAATATTTTTACAAACGGTTTTTTTTAATAATAAATGTAGATAACTTACAGGTCTCTATCTTCCCACTTTTTGAAATCGCTTCGAATATTTTGTGTAAAACTATTTATTGAAAATTTAAAAAAAATTTCGAAACAATTTCAAAAAGTGGGAAGGTCTTGACCTGTAAGTCAGCTACATTTATCACATAAAAAATCCACTTGTAAAAATATTCAATACAGCCGGAGAAATGTGGCAGAGAAAATATTTTTTTCTCCATAGGAACACTGATGCACTTTTCTTTGGAGACCCCCGGTCCAGCGCGCCCATTCCCCCTTAAGCATTGACCTAACGTGATGAACTTAATCGGTGTTATAAGAAAGCCGATAAAATGATAGCAAAAAATAAGATACAGTCCCTGGACAAATTCTTAGACGCACTGCAAGATTTCATGAATGATGAACAATATACCTTTAGAAGGACATTTGAGTTCCTAAACTTAAGCTATTGAATAGAAAATACTATCTGCTATACTTAATACATATATCGACATCTTTTTTAATGATATGGCATTCTTTGGTATGTTTTCATCATTACTAAAAAAATACAGTGCGTCTAATAATTTGTCCAGGGACTGTATATCGGCTAACTAGCTCCATCATTACACACAACTTATTCCGCAAAGGGGACTCTAAAATTTGTTGTGCCCATTGTCTGAGGTTTTTCTAGATCAGGCCCTGCTTATACCAAAGCCGACAAAGCGAGAAAAAAAATCCAAGGCATAGCCGAAATGACGCCTAACCAAAACGACAATGGTGGCGCCGATATAGTTTGACACAATTATAGTGTATAAAAGTAGGGTTACCAAGATGTTGCAATTATCACTAACCAAAATAATTCGCGCCAAGGGTGTTACCCGGATACCATCGAGAGTAGATACGAACCGTCTTGTTTTATTGAAGCAATAAAATAATTTCACAAAGCTATAAAATATTTGATATAAAAAATATACATTATCTCGGAAAAGAGATCTGTCAAATTCTCTTTTGCTTATTTTTAATGCGTTGTGGGAAAATATTAGCATAATGTTTCGATTGAACTTTTAATCTCCAAAATTTGCTTGGTTTATTGTCACAAAGCAATTGCTAAAAAAATAAGTTTATTACACATTTGTTTTTATTATTAGTTATAGTATTTTTTACACATTTGTCATTATATTCATTTATTTTAAAGAAGAAGCCCAAACTCGAGTCAGCTCTATTAAGCTGTAATTTATAGTTAAACTCTTTCAAGAACAAGCTTTCAGTATCTGCATCGATCTAACCAAGAATTAATTTAACAATTACATCATATATTTTGAGTTGTCATTAAATTATTTTCTCTTTAGTATGCTTTGCCTAACTGAACACTGAATTTCTAAGTAGCTAAATATAGTTGTCATTCAAGGAAATTCATAACTCATATCACTGTTTGTTATCACAGTTATTCAATTTCTAATTTAAAATGCATACGTAATGCATCAAGCATATTAGTCAAGCGTTGCATGAACTATCATAACCTTTTTAAAGGGCGGCGGATAGCTAGTGTTATTCCTATTAAACTTTACTTTTATAAAAAAAACGGTAATTTTGTTTTAAATTTTAATTTTTTACGATCTTTTAAAAACATTTTGATAACACACCAAGGCTTTAGTTCTTAGCCCACGGATTTCGGCTGATTAAAAAGCGCAACGCCCCACTCTTGTTTTAAAATGGATTGTAAAGTAAGAGAAGATATTGATTTTTGAGCTGTTTATATTGTTGCTAATTGGAAGTTCATTCTTTAATTTAAACAGGATAAATTGTCCTCAGCTGAGACCCCATCATTGCTACTCGAAGAAAAGGAGACAGAACATACTGCATGTCCAGATGACAGTAAGTTCGTGCTTTAGTTGATTTCTTCGTGATTTTTTTCCTATTTTATACTCCTTCTTACTTAATCATTAACGAAAGCTAGGATTTAAAATAGTTGGCTACTAACGGTATAAATAACTTAACCAAAAATAAATTAGCTGCTTACCAAATTTTAAGATCGTATAACTAACGTTTTTCAAATTACATTTTCTAACTTTATATGCATCATTAAATTCAAATTTCAACTGTGCAAAATTATCTATTACTTATTTTTTATGAATTCAAACACTGAAGGTTAAAAAATGATTGTTGCCTAAATAAAACCTTGTTCCTTTTAAGATGTCATTGTTCCCCATAGAATACCAAATATTTTAACTTAACATGGAAGAACGCGCACGGAGTGTTTTACACCCCGAGGTTTGGGTTTCTTTTAAAACTAATATCCTTATGTACCCGCTATTTTAAATGCACCGAACTTTTAAATTTGATTAAAAGGTCACTCCATCAACTTTGTAATTTTTTGATACCCCTGAATAATAATTATTGAAATATGTCGTCAATAAACAATAACCAAGCGCTACAGGAGGATGATAAAATGATGGGGTATGGGGTTTGGATACTTATGCCAAATCTGCTAAGTTTTAACATAAAAAATATATTTGTGTCAGAAAACATATTTACTTAGAAATGATAAGGGGAAACAAGAAAAACATTTAAGAGAAATATTCTTAACTTTGTTTTGAATGACTTATTCCACTAAGCAAACCAGAGTAACTAGTTTTTACATTATGTGCAAGATTTAGGTCAACTAAAAGTTAATATTTTTTGTTAAATAAATATGCGGTAATCCTTGTTGCTCTTGGATCTCGACTGGTAATGCCACTATACTAATTTTAACTTTTCGCGCTGCACATGAGAGGTTCCTGACTTCTTCCATGACCATTAATTACACAACCGTCAACAAAACAAAGACATTCACGTGCATCCTCTCCGACTTATTCTATCATCCCAGCAGCACGTGCAAGAGAGAGAAAGAAAGAAAAAAACTAGCTATGTGAGTAGATGGCGCTGCCAAGGCCGTTTACCCAACCGCTCCCCACGAACGAAAACTCATTCCAAAATTCTATTCTTTCTTGAATCAGTGATCCTAGCAACAGTAAACAAGTTATTTTGTGGGGGCGGAAGGAAGTATCGGACGGAAACCGAAAATTCTGAAAAAAAGATGATTCCTACAGGTGCTTCTTCTTCCTCAGACCCTGAACCCTTCCTCCAGAAAGAGTTCTTTGGACTTAAAATGGAAGTGTTCAATTTCACACCAGTCGTGATCAGGACGTGGTTTTGTAAGTGATGATCTATTACCACTACCTTTTGGGATATTATGTTTAAGTTGAATAATTTCCTGTGTGTGTGCTTTTGTCAATGAGCTTCCAGATGTGGCTCCGAATGGGTGTCCGTCGATTGTGGGGCTGCGTTCCCGTAAGTTTTTCTTTATTTTTGGTTGCAGATTTTTGATCTTATTTTCTTGGTGGAGGTACGTGAGATAAGATTTTAATGATTTTTTGCATCAAACTTTTAATAATATACACGGCTCAAAACAATTAGGGGAGCACTTTGCGTACTTTTGTTAACCCTTTCAGTTCAAACTTCTTATTTTTTTTATTCTAAAAATCTAAAATTTGTGAAATAAATTCATTATGCATTCAGACTGAAATGGTAAAAAACAGGGGGAAATTTTTTGACTAAAATTTACGGGGGAATAAATTGGAATAATAACTTTTGAATAAATTATAACAATAATTTTTTCAAAACTTTATTTGTTAAAAAAAGTTAAAAATTAATTTTTAAACATCTAAGAATGCAAGCGTGAAGAATTTAGGGTCAATTTATTTCAAAAATTTTTGGGAGTGAATTTTATTTTATCATGTTTTCCATTTAGTTAAAACAAACATTATTTAATTCCTCAAAAGGCATGATTTTTCCATCTAACGATAAATAAGTGCGAGCTCAACTTAGTGAGAAAAAAAAATCGCAAGCTGGTGATTCCAAATGGAATCATTGGGGGTGAAAGGGTTTAAACCATGGGATCCCCTAAATGTTTTGAGCAGTGTATTTGGTTTTGATTAAATTAAAGTCACGCAAGAGGCTCCTTGGAAAATTTTGTTAAAAAACTTTGTTTATTCTTTCCCCAAATAGCTGATTTATTTCAAAAGTATTAAACAAGAAGTTCATAAAGAACTAAAATAGCCTACTTTCCTGTTACTTAAATACTTACTGAAGTTCTAATCGGGAAAAAACTAGGTTTCTAACAGTAAATATCATCAACAGCCGTTTCTACACTAGATTTATACATATTAGAAAAAAAATCGAAACACAGCATCCATCAGCTAATAATTTAAACTTCTAAAAGCCAAAATCAACTATTTTCCTTAATATTATTTCGCAAATCAATTAAACATTATTTATCGTCTGCTCGCGATTTATTTGTAGTTCGAGGAATAATTAAATATTTATTAATAACAAAAGTAATGAAACTCCAAACTGCATTAAAAAAATAAGAAATGTAAATTAAAACTTAGCATAATTGTATGCAAAAGTATGCCTTGCCGCTTTCTTGTTAGATAATTAATGAATAATCAAGGAATCAAATTGTGCTACATTTTATGACGTCCTTCCAAACTTATTCATGAAAATATTATTTTGCTTCAAATATGTTTAAATAAAGTTTCTCATGCCATTGTTGATTTGGCAACAGTGATTTAAATGACTGAAAATTGAATTTCAATGCTAATTCAATGGGAAATTCGCCGACAGATAGTAGATTTATGTCCGTCCGGACATACAGACAGACAGACGGACAAAAAGTATGAAAGTTGGGTATCTGAGGTCATAGCTTTCTAACAAAAAAAGAATTTTTAAGATCCGATGATTAGAACCGATTTTGGAAGGGGGTACAGACAGACATACAAACGGACAGACAGGCGGACAGACAGACGGACAGACATACGAACAGACAGACATACGAACAGACAGACAGATGGACAGACAGACAGTTGGACATCAACCGCATTTCAATACCTACAGTGATTTAAATGACTCAAAATTGAATTTCAATGCTAATTCAATGGGAAATTCGCCGACAGATAGTAGATTTATGTCCGTCCGGACGTACAGACAGACGGACAAAAAGTATGAAAGTTGGGTATCTGAGGTTATAGCTTTCTAACAAAAAAGAATTTTTAAGATCCGATTATTAGAACCGATTTTGGAAGGGGGGTACGGACAGACGGACAGACGGACATCGACCGCATGTCAATACCTACTTTTTCATTTTTTTAATTCTTTCGAATTAAAAAAAGAAAAGTAGGCTAAAAAACATATATTTTGGAACGGATAATTTTAGTGATACGAGAAAGCATATTGAGGTCAATCCATTCAACCCAAATTTTATATTTAAGAGTTGCTAATAGCAAAATAATTATTTTCTTTCTCAATTTAATATGCATTTTTAGCCTACTTTTCTTTTTTTAATTCGAAAGAATTAAAAAAATGAAAAAGTAGGTATTGACATGCGGTCGATGTCCGTCTGTCCGTCCGTCCGTACCCCCCTTCCAAAATCGGTTCTAATCATCGGATCTTAAAAATTCTTTTTTTGTTAGAAAGCTATAACCTCAGATACCCAACTTTCATACTTTTTGTCCGTCTGTCTGTACGTCCGGACGGACATAAATCTACTATCTGTCGGCGAATTTCCCATTGAATTAGCATTGAAATTCAATTTTGAGTCATTTAAATCACTGTAGGTATTGAAATGCGGTTGATGTCCAACTGTCTGTCTGTCCATCTGTCTGTCTGTTCGTATGTCTGTCTGTTCGTATGTCTGTCCGTCTGTCTGTCTGTCTGTACCCCCCTTCCAAAATCGGTTCTAATCATCGGATCTTAAAAATTCTTTTTTGTTAGAAAGCTTTGACCTCAGATACCCAACTTTCATACTTTTTGTCCGTCTGTCTGTACGTCCGGACGGACATAAATCTACTATCTGTCGGCGAATTTCCCATTGAATTAGCATTGAAATTAAATTTTGAGTCATTTAAATCACTGTAGGTATTGAAATGCGGTTGATGTCCATCTGTCTGTCTGTCCATCTGTCTGTCTGTTCGCCTGTCTGTCCGTTTGTCTGTCTGTCTGTCTGTACCCCCCTTCCAAAATCGGTTCTAATCATCGGATCTTAAAAATTCTTTTTTGTTAGAAAGCTATGACCTCAGATACCCAACTTTCATACTTTTTGTCCGTCTGTCTGTACGTCCGGACGGACATAAATCTACTATCTGTCGGCGAATTTCCCATTGAATTTGCATTGAAATTCAATTTTGAGTCATTTAAATCACTGTAGGTATTGAAATGCGGTTGATGTCCATCTGTCTGTCTGTCCATCTGTCTGTCTGTTCGTATGTCTTTCCGTCTGTCTGTCCGCCTGTCTGTCCGTCTGTCTGTACCCCCCTTCCAAAATCGGTTCTAATCATCGGATCTTAAAAATTCTTTTTTTGTTAGAAAGCTATGACCTCAGATACCCAACTTTCATACTTTTTGTCCGTCTGTCTGTACGTCCGGACGGACATAAATCTACTATCTGTCGGCGAATTTCCCATTGAATTAGCATTGAAATTCAATTTTGAGTCATTTAAATCACTGTTGCCAAATCAACAATGGCATGAGAAACTTTATTTAAACATATTTGAAGCAAAATAATAATTTCATGAATCAGTTTGGAATGACGTCATAAAATGTAGAACAATTTGATTCTTTGATTATTCATTAATTATCTACCAAGAAAGCGGCAAGGCGTACTTTTGCATGCAGTTATGCTTAGTTTTAATTTACATTTCTTGTTTTTTAATGCAGTTCGGAGTAGTTCATTACTTTTGTTATTAATAAATATTTATTCTTCGAACTACAAATAAATCACGAGCAGATGATAAATAATATTTAATTAATTTGCGAACGAATATTAAGGAAAATAGTTGATTTTGGCTTTTAGAAGTTTAAATTATAGCTGGGTGCTGTGTTTCGATTTTTTTTCTAATGTGTATAAATCTAGTGTAGAAACGGCTGTTGATGATATTTACTTTAAGAACCTAGTTTTTTTCCCGATTAGAACTTCAGTAAGTATTTAAGAACAGGAAAGTAGGCTATTTTAGTTCTTTATGAACTTCTTGTTTTTATTTGACAAAACATCTGCAGTTTCCCCTTTACATAGTTGGTTCATTGTTTTGCGGTGGAAAGAGTTACAATAATCAGCTGTGGCATTGGATACTTGTACTTTGAATTTGTGCTTCAAGGTGTTTTATAGAAGCTAGTTAAGAATATATAACGCCCAAATCACTGATTTATCTGAAAAAGTATTATAAAAAATGTTTTGGATAAACTTATGAAGGAGCAATTATCAATTGTTTAATAACTAGTATATTAAAAACACAATTTTTGAGACAAAAAAATATTTTTTCTTTCTCAATTTCATACGGATTTTTATTTTATTTGACAAAACATCTGCATCATCATTTTGTGATGGAAAGGAGTTATAATAATCAGCTGCGGCATTGGATACTTGTTCTCTCAATTTGTGATCCAAGGTGTTTCTTTGAATTTGGTCAAAGAATACAAATTACACAATGGGTCGAAGGTGTGGGATTCAAGTTACTTGCTGCTGTACAATGAGAAAAATGAGATAAGGTGTGTAGGCATGGACATTCAGTTGTTGTCCTTGAATGAGATCATATCCTGTGCGTTGGTGATTCTCTCGCATCCGCACTGTGCGCGCAAAAGTGGCGTATCCACAAAAAGATGAGAATCGTCTGAAGCAGGTGTGAGGCCCTGTGCGAACCAAGTTGAGTTGAATTAACGTCGCACTTGAGCTACACGAGAGCTATGAACCAAATTGCGAAATTAATTTGTCTTTTAATGTAACACAGTTATATTCTTTAACAAATGGCTGGCTTATCTCGAGTTACATACTCATCTTACTTATTTTTACTTTCAATTACCTAATATGAATTATAAGGTAATAAAATGATTGCGATGGGGTCGTATATCAGAAGTGCAAATTGCGTATTCTATACGTTTTGGAGGGTGCTGATTCCGAAAAGGTGGTTTTGGATTATTGGTCCGTCTGTCTGAAACTACTCTACAGCTGGAACTTAAAGAGCTACGGACTTCATATTTGGTACACGATTTCCTAGTACCTGTCGCTTCGGACGTCATAATTTCCTTTTTGAGAGAATCGCACATGCGCAAAGGGTAGCTCTGCTATAGAACTTTTTAGGCTTTAAAGTTATTGAAAGTTGAAAGTCGTGTAGTGTTACACCCCCTAGATTTTTATATGAACCAATTTAGTTTATATTTTAAAATACTAATAAATAAACTTCACAATAATTTTTGATTTAAAAAGCAGTTTTTGAACAATGAATGACGGTTTTTTTATATTCTTTTAATTGCTAAATATGAAATATAAGTTAATGCAAGGATGGCGATGGGGTTGTGTATCAGAATAATAAGTCATTCGTACTTAATTTTTACTTCACTTACGTAATTAAGGTGTGCCTAAGGAAACCCTTTCTTCCCGCTCTCGTGAAAATGACGGGGGGGGGGGGGGGGGAGATTGTTGGCTTTTCCTAGATTTTTAAATAATTATTTATTTAATTTTTAACCTAAAAACAAATGAAAAATGAATTTTTATATTTTGTTCATACATATTTTTATAAAATTTCAAGGATAAAATACGAACTTTAATAACCGTTTCCTTAAAAATTAACCGATCGTCAAAGGGTTAAAATCGCGATGCCATGCGCAAAGCCGTATCTTCCGCCCACCTTTCTTAAAATGCAGCTGTGGTTTCAAGCTTAACTTTACTCGATTGAATTTCATCATAGAAAAATCAAGGATCTGCTAACAGTTATACTATGAATTTAAATTTAAAATTTGCTTTAACACTTTATGTACTGACGGTACTTATAACAACCACTTAAAAAGCCGCTGTTTCACATTTCATTGTTCAATTTGGAGAAAACGGAGATAAATAGAATTTTTTGATTGACAAACTCAGTTTTAACACATTTAAGTCTACAGAGGTAAAATATAAATTTTCTTTAAACTTTAATTTAGTTTCCTGCGCCAACTCGTGGTGGACTGACGGTACTTATAAGTACCACTTAAAAGGCCGTTGTTTAACTTTTCATTGTTGTTTGAGGGAAAATAGATGATAGTATGCTTTTATTAATGCAATATGCGGTTTCAACATATTAAATACTGCAAAGGTAAATACATAAAAATAAAATTCATTTCACAAAACGTCATTGTTAATCAGTGTAATTTAGTAATTATAAGTAGGTAGAAAAGAAAATAAATTCGGGACATAAAGTGCATTTTATGTCCCAACTATTTTTTACCCTTTTACATTCTAATTGTTTGCAATAGCTATCATTAAAATATTTAACGACAAACAATTCAAATTAAATTTTATTTCGGGGCGTAAAGGGTTAATGGCTAGATCAACCAATGTTAAATATTGCCGATAGGTCACTTTTCCGCGAAACAGTGCCGCATGATATGACGTCACTTCCTATTAATAGCGCGCGCTTCTTTCGAAAGACCGACAGTTCTGTCTGATTGGGCTGTGAAGAAAGCTAAGTGTCCTTTTCAAAACCATTGCAAAACACGTCTGGAGAAAGCAGGTGTCGTTTTGTTTAGCATTGGATGGAAAATTACCATGTCTGTAAATAATTCAGTGAAAATATAGAAAAATTTGCAATCGAACATGTATTTTGAAATATTACATTGGGCATGTTTCACCTCATGAGTGGCAACAGTTACAGAGGTATTGTTTTCATTTTTGGTCCTTCTGGAATTATATTTGTTTTGATCGAATTATTTCAATATAATATATTTAACATTAGAATTGCTAAATAATTTTGGACAGTACAATTTTATAGCGATTTCTTTTCCTATTTTCTCTTATTATTTGTCTTTGTTCTCTTCTCGTTCGTTTTACGTTGTGAAATTTACTGTATTGTAATCTGTAAAATAGCTTTAAATAAATACTAAATATAAAATATCCGCTACATATTAAGTATTAATAGTACTAAATTGCTAACAACCATGGTATCTTTATGAAACAACCAATGAAATCACGAAAGTGCAAAAATGATTGAAAAAGAGAACTGGGAACTTGCGTCATCTGAAATAACCCAATTGAAATACACATAAAAAAAGCAGTATGACGTTTTCTAATTTCGTTAGTATTATTTAGTGAAGGACCACTAAGGATTTTATCGGTAAAATTTAATTTGTAATGGCAAGTGTTGTAAATATTTGTTCTTCTCTTTCTGTTGCAGACATTCAGACGAAGTTCAATTTGTTTGTGTCAAAACTTTGCATAAGCGAAGAAACCAAAAAGTAAGTTGAAAGTTTTTTACATTTATAGAAATTGAATTAGCATAATTAAAAAATATATACTTATTTTAATATCTTAATTAAGATTAAATTGAACAATTTTTTCATGATCAATTTTATGTTTAAATATGGAAATTAATCAAAGTGCTTTTTGTACACCAATTTATACTAGAGAAATATTACCTTCAAAAATTTTAATAAAAAAGATTTTATACAGGGTTTAAAAAAATTGAATAAACAATTTCTAAACAAAAAAATCATGACAATAAAAAAAAGTCCTGATTTTTATATAATTTCGCAATCACTAAACTCAATGTTTCTAGAGAGAAAATTTCATTTTTCATCATTCACGAAAGAACTGAAGTTTGAAGTTTTAAAAATGATATAAAGTTAAAACCTTAATCAATTTTCATGACTAAATAAAAAATATTTAAGACTTTTCAACGCATCATTTAAATAATAGTCGTTACTTTAATCAAGATAATAAATACTTGAAACTCATATCTTACCTGTTTATTTTCAAATTTTTTTTATACTTTTTCCATTTCATGTAAACCATAATCATCTACACTTTAACCAATGTAATATAAAAGTATTAACCTAACATGCTTATTGTTTAGGCACTATAATACTTGAAACTCATACTACAGGTAGAGATTTACTCTACGGTCCCCCTTGGCGAACTTTCCAAAATCGCGCCAAAAGTCCGTTTTTTAGCGACTTTTTTTTAAAAACCACGATTCAAAGAAAAGATTGTATGGTAATATTTCTTATGAAAACTCAACCAACGATAGGGTTGCCGGAAAACGCATCGGTGCGAAGTCATAGAATTCGAATATTCAGTCCAGGTTGCCAGAAAAATTATTTATCGCCAAATCCGAAAACATCGCGCCAAGGGGGACCGTACAGTAAATCTGATCCCATACTACATTCTATTCCAAACTCTATCTTACAAAGGAGCTTTTCCTTTTAAGGCAAAGATGGATCAAATCATCTGTACACTACTGTATTTAAGCCATATATATTGCAATTTCCCAGGAATTGGGTAACATGTTACTTGTAACAGTTACTTTTTTTTAGGCAACACCATTAGATTATTCGGAAAGTAACTGTAACTTAGTTAATTTTAGCAGGAACGAAAAATTTCTTTACTTTTCCGTTACTTTCTGAAGGCTGTCGGATGCCAATTTTAAAATGCAACCCCTTTAAAATAAAATACAAAATTTGTTAATTGATTCTAATTATGGTGTTTTGTCTGTCCTTATGTTTCTTAGATCTTGGTTATCTTTGAAAAACAGTAAGATGGTTAAATTGCAATTTTTCTTATATAACTTGAATTTCTAAAAGTAACTGTAATTAGTTCCAGTTTGTATTAAGTAACTATAACAAGTTACTTTCTTAAGAAAGTAACTGTAGCTGAGTTACTTAATAAGAGTAACTTTCCAATACCTGCAATTTTCATTAGTAAAACATAAAAGCATTAACTTGTTAAGGATAAAACAAAACTTGTAAGTCATACCTCATTCTATTCCAGCCTCTTTGTCTTTGATGCCTACAAAGCCAAGATGAGCCAAATTATCCGCGCTCCACCAGACATCTCGCTCTACAAAGACGAAGACTTGCCACCCCATCTCCGGGAAATTGCCATCCTCACCGGCTACCGTTCGCCATCCTGTTCCTACAAAGAATGTGCACTGAGTGTCTTCGTTGCCACCAACGAGACACTAAACTTCTGGACGCACTTCATACCTACATTCTACTTTCTGTACCAGCTGTTTGTGTTCTGGGATGGGCTCAAAGTGATCAACGAACCTTACTACTGGCCCTTCATAGTGTACATGTTCACAATATGCATCTATCCTCTGATCAGTGCACTGGCCCATACATTCTATAGCACATCGGAAATGGCGAGACATGTTTGGTTCTTCCTCGACTATGGCGGCTTGAGTCTGTATTCTTTTGGTGTAGGGTTGCTTTACAAAGCCTATGCCTTTCCCGAAGAACTCATAGACACAGTGTTTGGTCGACACTATTTAGAAGTTCTTGTCATCCTGTCGCTGTCATGCAACTTGTCTGCTTGTTTCTCTCGGTTCTTGGATAACCTCGTGTTGATAAAGATCTTCAGACTTGGGGCTTTTGCCATGCCGTGGGTCTGGGATCAGATTCCTGTGGTGTACCGGTTGTCGACAAGCACCAACTTGGATCCAGTTGTTGCGGAAAATTATTACCTACAGTTCTTTTTCTCGTTCTGCATCTTTTTCTTCTATGCTTCTCATCTGCCCGAACGTCTGGCGCCAGGGAAGTTCGATTTTTTCGGAAACAGCCACCAACTGCTGCACATTTCTGGGATTATGGCAACCCACTACCAAATGAATGCTGTCCTCATGGATATGAACACTAGGAGGATATTGATGGAAGAGAAGTATCCGTTTCCGGTGTACTGGTCAGTTGAAGTGACCGGCTTTGTGTTTTTCACCATTATTTTTACAATATTGATATTTATTGTGAAGGCCAGACAGTATGAAAATAAATGCAATGAATTAAAAAGAGAAGATTAGCAATTTTTTAAAAAAAAAAACAAGACAATTTAAAAGACTTTTTAAAATTGAAATTGTGAATTTAGAGGAAAATTTGCTTGTTAGAAAAGATTGAATTAAAATTATGTTGATTGGTTTTATTGTAAATATTTGTTAAAGTTTATACTATATATACTTGTTGAATGTTTTTATTTTTAAATAAGTACTATTCATGTTCAGTATTCTGCTGTAAAAATTGTTTTTTTCATGCAATTTGTATAGATGCAGAATTACTTATTTTTTTGTATTTCCAGAAGTATTGACGTTTAAAATAGGTGCTAAAATTTTAGTCAATATTTTATACTCAAATGTTTTTATTCTCAATTAAAGTTTAAGCAAGAATATTTTACTAGTGTTAGTGTATAGATAGTTACATGCTTATTTTATAAATATTTTATATCTAAATTTTAAATGCACTTGCATGGGTAAGTTCATAATAAGGCCCAGAAATAGGTTTAAAAACATCTATAAAACCTTTTTTTCTGTTGCCACTAGAGACCTGAAACATGCTCATTGATGCTGTTTGTCATAAACTTTAGTATTAACCGAGAATGTTTTTTTACTACAGACAAACTGGTGCATTTTAATTCAAGAAAGATTAGAAACTAAAAAATAAGTAATGAATATTTTGTATAATAATACTGCAGTTAAATAAAATGTGGTTTTGCTACAAAAGAGCAATATTGGGATAGATTTTCATTTTATTGCCATTTTTTTTTAAAGAACAAATATATTAAGCGATTAACTTAAAATTAGAATTCAGAAAATATTTAAAAATGAATAAATAACTTTTTAAAAAATTGATAATACTAAATAAAACTGAATAAAAGCAAAGAAAAAGAAATTAAAGCAGTTAAAAAAACTCTTAACCACTTTTTTCCCTCCTTTAAAGTATAATGTAACTTCCATTTTTAAGATACCCAAGTTAGAATGTAAATACACAAGGTCATACTTCTAAGTATTGTTATTTAGTCACGGCAGAAATTATATTAGAAGACACTTGTGAAAATACCTTATCCTCTGAATACATCCCTCATCTGAAAAATGTTATTACTTGATAATTACATTTTAAGAAAATGCATGTATTAAATAGGTTGAAGCCCCACATATTTTGTAAGTTAAACTTCTATTAATACTTTTTATGTAGGTAAAAATTGATACAATACTGCCCATTGATAGATACTTTTTAATACTTGAAATACTTTTCAAAGGGAAATGGGCCCACTGGACCGGGGGTCTCCAAAGCAAAGTGCATCAGTGTTAATCCTATGGCGAAAAAACTATTTTCTCTGCCACATTTCTACGGCTGTATTGAATATTTTTACAAGCGGATTTTTAATGCGATAAATGTAGCTGACTTACAGGTCCCGACCTTCGCACTTTTTGAAATGGGTTCGAATATCTAAAAAATTTTTCAACAAATAATTTTACACAAAATATTCGAAGCAATTTCAAAAAGTGAGAAGATAGAGACCTGTAAGTTATCTACATTTATTATAAAAAAAAAAAAACGTTTGTAAAAATATTCAATACAGCCGGAGAAATGTGGCAGAGAAAATAGTATTTTCGCCATTGGGGCACTTGAGTTTGGAGACCCGCAGTCTAATTCACTTTGCCTGGCTTCTCCCCATCCCTTATAATAAGGGATGGGGAGAAGCCAGGCAAAGTGAATTAGAGTTTAATTCGTCTAGTCTGAGCAATTTCTGCCGGGTTTATTGCTGAGGGTTTTGAAATAAAATGTTAATCCGTATAGTTATTGTGTAAAAAAATATTTGTACATTTTTATGAATACTAAAAAAATGTTTCTTCAAATTACTCTTTTTTTTGCGTGAATTGTTGTCTTTGGAAAGGGTCCTTAAAAAGTGCCCTAATTTCCACTAAATAAAGCTTGTTGATGAAAATTCAAAATGTTTTTATCTACCTCAAAGTTGGAAGAAAATATACAATTGTTGTAATGTGTACTTATTGTATAGTTTTAAATATTTTTTGTATAAAAATTGCCATATATATTAAATCATTGAAAAGATTAAATTTTTTTCCCTCTTATGTTACTCCCATTACAGTTTGAAATCTAACAATTTATTAACACCTATACAAATTAATATATGTTTACTTAAGCCACACAAGTGCTTAATAGCCTAAAGGATAAGGTGTCAGACTAAAAAACTTATAACCATAGCAATTAGGGTTAAACATACAGCCATAGGAAAAAAGATAGAAATAGTGAGGAAAGGTAAAAAAAAACTTCACATTATTAGCCTTAAAGTTTGATACTTATAACTAAATAAAGATTTTAAAAACATACAATTCGGCTTCATGACCTATCAAACAAAAATTATTTTCTAAAAAGGTTTCAATAAAACATATAGAATAGGTAAAAAATAAATAGAAAATTCTAATCAAATTATATAATTTAGGTATGTTTTTGTAACAACACTTTTATTACTATGCATAAATTGAAAATTAGTTTATGAAGGAAAGGTTTAAGCTTGGGTAAATTAATGTTTTTCTATTTAAAGGCTACTATAATTAAAAATTTTAAAAGTTTGACATACAGGGGCAATTATTGACGGGATTCTGCCAATCTTGATTATGTAACTATAAAAAAAGTAGGCAAATAATTGAACACAATTTTGGTTGTGGTTAATAATAACACTAAAATATTATTTAGCCTTTTGAAATAAACCAAATAAAAATGTCCCATCCACATTCACATATTTTGCCTTAGTACGAGTAATCCAACTAAGGCAGCACATGTGTGGATTGTATTTTTTGGGCCTTCAATCAGTTGCCTACATTTTTGGAGTGCTCTTAACCTCCCGAACTGCCTGGAAATAGGCAAATATGCAAGATTGTTTTCACCCCATAAAATTTTAATTTAATTTATATCAAATAACAGATTTGTTTAAAAAGTTAGAATCAGGTTTATTTTGAGAGAGATAATCTTAAAAACATTTCCAGATAACAAAAGTACAAAATTGTTTAAATTTAAGGTTATTTATTGCAAGAAAGACTGATTCCTAAAATACGGGAAAAGGCTGGATCTACCGATTGGAGGGTTAACCAATATCACCAAGACATACCTTCAATTATATCCCCTGTTGATACATATAACATACTCAGTTATTCAGACATAAATAAAGAAGCAATAAATTACAATCTGAAATTTTATTGTGCACACTAGGTACATCAATCAAAACTTTAAATCCATAAGCGAATAAAAATGTAACAAAATTATCAAAATTTAAATTTTAACACAACCAGCCATTATAATTCCACATATAAATTAAAAAAAAGACGTTGTGACTGAAGTAGAACAATAACCTATGATGCGCAAACAAATGTACATTTCATAAGGTACTTGCCGAATTTACATTATTCACCAGTTGGTATGAATGAAGGCTTTTTACATCATCACGTCATCAGGTGACTTTTTATCTCTAGCCTCTGTCCAGGCTTTGGCGATTGTGCGTTTCATGTCATCATCCCCGTCATCGTACATCTGTTTCATCAGTGTCATTAGACTTGCGCTTGGATCGGCTTCTTTATTATCGAACTTGGGGGCCCTGTAAGAACGAAATGATTATGATTGTCAGTTCAGGGTATTATGCAACATCATAGGTTTGGGTATACAATATGACCAGGTAATAACATCATTTAAGGAGACCACGTTGTTTATGACATTATAAAAGCAAGGTTGAATATTAAGTGTAGTAAAACAGTTAATAAAATACTATTATGTACTCATATTAAGTATTAATTAAAGTTATAAAATAACATATTGAATAAATTTTAACCCTATGTGCAATTAGTAGTAGTAATATATCCTTCTCCGTTCCCTAATTTTTTAAGTAAGAAATAAATTTCAAATTTTGTGACTTATAGCATAATTTTGCAAATAAAATTAAATTTAGAGTGAAAATGAATAATTTTGGATAGCACAGAAATGTATATTTATAGCGTTATTAGCCGGATAGAGGAGTTAATAAAAAATTATCGTTAAAAGCAAGATATTATGCCTTTAAGGTCTATGGGCAATTCAAGGGACCTAATGTTCGTAGGGTTATAAACAACTTGTAGTTGTAAACTAGTTGTACTCTATTTAAACTTAAAGGAAAAAACTTAAAAGGAAAAAAAAATTCAAGTTATTTTGAAATTGGAAAACTACTATTTATTTAAACTCATTTAATATATAATGAAGTCTGAGCTTTTGGCTAAAGGTTGAGATACATTGTTACTGTACACATAAACTTAATTTATAATTTATCATATGGTTTAACATAAAAGTAGATTAAGTAGATTTAAAATGGGCTGCTGGGGCCCATCGGAACACCAAGAAATGCTTTGCAATTGAAATATAGGACTAGGAATAATAAAAAATCAAGAAGAAAAAAAAGCTTGAACACAAGCAACACTTTTAAAGTAGTAATCTTTATGAAAATGCTTTTTGACAGTAAACCATTCTGAAAATTGTAAAATTTTGATACTAAATCAATTTCAGTTAGCATATGAAATTTTAGAAGAACTACTACCATCTAAGTATAAAGCATATTCTTGTAGAATTTTTTAATCTCTTTACATCAATCCTGAGTAAAGAACTATGACTGTTAGGATACAAGTTATATTTTCCAAGTCGGCAACTCTTGAAAATGCTTGCTCACCAAATCGGAAGAAAAGAGGAATACATAATTAAACATTAATAACAGGCACAAAAATTGTCTTAGACAATCCCCATGCATCTTTCAGTCAAAAGTTCCACCATTCCAATCCTTAATATATCTATAACATAAATGTGCAAAATGAATTTCAATCCAGTCCAATCATTGATTTTTCTGAAAACTATTTACAAAATTTTCTTTTTCATTACTTAAAAAATCTTTAGTTGCACTTTCATTAAAAAAGCAATTAAATCCAAAATATCTATTGCCAACAGCTGATACCATTTTCTTTATAATAAACTTCTTAGTCATCACACCCATGACATCAAGAACTTCATCTAAATTACATAACAAAACTAAACATTATACCAGGGTTTGAAATTAACAGGTGCACCGTGCACCTAAAAAAAAATTGTGCACATAAGTTTTCAACTTGGGTGCACAACGTACACCCGCGTTCCGAAAGTCACAAAACTCTGACAATCCGAAAGTCGCGGAAGTGCAGGGATCGGAAAGTCTCGGAACTGCGGGATCCGAAAGTCTCGGAACTGCAGGATCCGAAAGTCGCGGAACTACAGTAATCCAAAAGTCGCGGAACTCCAGCGATTCGAATACATCGATTTGCATGAGCTTTGGTCGTTTTTTGTTCAAATTCATGACTTTTCATATGCGTGGAAACCCTACATTTAGTCAATTTTTATGAAGAATAGTTTGCTTTTTAACTTGTTATTTATATTCTATGTGTGCACCTTATTATTTATATCTGTGCACCTAATTATTTATATCTGTGCACCTAATTATTATTTAGTGCACCTAAGTCATATATCTGTGCACCTAATTATTTATATCTGTGCACCTAATTATTATTTTGTGCACCTAAGTCACAAGACTTGGGTGCACTCGTGCACCTGGCATAAAAAGTTAATTTCAACCCCTGCAATATACCAAAAATCATACTTGTTAAATGTCAATGTTATTGAAACCATGAATTCAAAGAGTAACTCACTTAGCATCCTTTGCTTTCTTTTCAGCTTCGGTAACACATTCCCAATTGTCTGAGGTAGATTTTTTCAGGAACACAATTACCATGTCTGTTTTAATCTAGAGAGGAGCAAAATATTAAAATTTTTACTATACTATCATGTAAAAAAAGCCACTGGAAAAGTTTAAGTTTTATGATTTCTTTTACAAACTTTGTGTTTTTCAGTCGGATTTTTTTTAATATTCAAAATAGGATTGACATTTTCTAGAACTTTTATATTTTACTATTATATTTCATTTTGCCAACATGAAATCTTATCAAACAATGAAATTATATAGCTTTGAATACGTCTTTGTTGAGTGCAATACTTTTATACTTTGAAATATCTAACAGGTAAACACAGTCAAACATTTTAATGAGAAATTAATGTATAAAATACAAATGAAAAAAATTAAAAGCAATTTCTTTTTTAAACATCTATCACTAATTTTTTTGGGAAAATAAACAATATATATTTATAAAAAGACCTAGAAAACTTTTGCATTGGTCATGCTTGAAAATTTAAGACCCACAAAATAAACAAACTGGGAACCATAAAAATTTGCAAGTCACAAAACTTTAATAATCGGAAATCTAGGCTAATTGTCAAAAAGGGAGAATACATAATCTTCGAAAATCAGAAAATGGCAAATCAGTAAACATTTCAAGCATAATTCCCAATTTTCCTGGTGCTAAAAAATTATTACAGCTGAACACCCTGTTGCACCTAATCTCTTGTCCATTCATTTGGGAATTACACACAGAAAATCTACTCTATTACATTCTGATAACAGGAGACCAATTGCCAAAGATACTTTATGATAAACAGATCCACATATTAACAGATTTGAAAGGAGAAGTTGCAAAACTCACATTCTTGAAAATATAATTAATATATAGGAGCCAGTCTGTTCATTGACAACTTTGTCCAATTGAATTTATGATTGTCAAATTTGCTAATGTACGTGAAGGATCCTATATTTCAGGTTATACTTTGGAGAATGTAAATTTTGCAAGTACATCTTTCATTGGTACAAAAGTAAAAATGATCATTGCTTTGACTTCATTTCATTTTGAAAAATATAAAATGAGCATTAAAAAAATTACTTAAAAAAAATCACTAGTTTTAGTTTGAATTATCGCTGCACTAGAGCTACACGAGGGCTATTGGCGACGGGCGTAGTATTTTATAACCACAGTCAAGTGACGAGCCGACACCTGAGTAGGCACCCAACGCAACCGTTAAGGGGGACATCGTACGCAGTGTTAGGACTTTGAAGGATATTTAACGTGCACTCCCTCCACAGGGGGTATTATTCTTCGGACATTTTGGCTGCGCGGGCTGTTTATAGGTCGGCAGTAATTTTAGCGATGCCCGGACCCGAACCTGGGACCTTCCGCACGCTAGGCGATTGCCTAACCGACTGGGCTCCCCAGCCCGCACAAAATATACAGTTCCTATGCATTAAGGCACAGAAATAAAAATATTATAGAGTATATTTTAATAAAAGCAAATATTACCTTAGTATAGCTTTCACTAGGTACAATTCCTTTTAGAAGATTGTTAACTGTTAAAACATAAGATACCTTCTTTTCATTATCAAAGATTTGTAAATCAAATGACCTGAAATAAAAACAAATCAGAATTTTAAAAATACACACTATCAGCAAATTTTAGATTCCTTCTGTAAAAATTAAAACACGAACACAAATACAATAATGCCGAAGTGTTTATTTAAGAAAACAACAAAAAATTGACTTAGAGACTGTCAATCCGATAGATCGAATCCCAATATCAGCTAAAGTAGGGCTTGAAAATTTATGCATTTTTCATCAAGTATGTAAATTGCAATAATAAAAGATACATTTGGAGGAAAACTATCAAAGGGTTTAATAAACTATGTCATCAATTATCAAGTAGGTTAAATGTTATTGGTACATAATTATTATATATAAAATATATATATAATATATATATATATATATATATATATATATATATATATATATATATATATATATATTAAAAACTTTATATGATCCTGCTAGAATGAAAAAAAAGTATTAAAAAATTAAATTATTTTTCAAAAATTCTGGAAACAGGAATACTAAGACATTTAGAAAACTTCTAGGTCTTCCATAAAAAAAACCCCAACTAGTTGATAAACTAAAATCAAAAGGTGGTATGTCTTAAAACTAATGCAGATCAAATTAAGAATTCCGTACAACATCAAATAAATATTGTATAGCAAATAGAAAACTTGTACACCATTGACATACTTTGTATCGAATTGGCATTTGGCGCAATCACTACCAAAACCTTGCACTCCATCTAACGTAACATAGATTTTAAGGAACTTTGGTGACTGATCCCAACCTATTGAAACATAAAAGTTATTAAGATTGCAGATTAGGAATTATTTTCCTAGCATATAGTTTTAAATAAATATATATTATACTTGAATTTTATAACTTTTTGCTATACCTTAAGTTACTTCATAATAAAGAATTTTTTTAGTAAGTTATCAAGAAAATATATGGTCAATATAACGATAAAATATTTTTACGTTGATGCGGCAGATTTCAATAACAAGATGCAAATTTTAATACTGCTGCATCTAATAAATCTTATTAAATATTTTACCCAAAAAACTATTTTAATGTTACGTGTATCACTTTAGCAAAAATATATCTTATTAAGAAAAGAAAATAGCTAATCATTATTGAATTATATCAACCTCCTTCAAAATACATCAATTGTTACATTTGCCAACCCGGAAAAGGTTAAAAATCTGGTATTACCGGATTATATAAGGATAATTGGCATGTCTGCAATTTGCTTATCTCTCAGAGGATAAAAGCTCAGCAATGAAATAAGGACCACAATTGTACATAGGGTTAGCAAAAGTATGTAAAGAAAAAACATTTTAATACATAAAGAAAACATATAAAATAACTTAAATACTTTAATACAGCAGTTACTTTCAGATTTATTAGTAAATGGTTAAAGTCATACCATAATTATACAACTTTGTTGTTCTATAAGACGGCCTTGCAGCATGGACTGGCGATTTCTGCTGAGTACTGTCTTTAGCCTTGTCCTCAGCTTCAGCTAATTGAACTAATTTTGTGGCTTCAGAAGTAAGAATTCTCTTTACATTTGCACTCTCTGTCAACATTGCAAGTCGAAGCAATTCATCAGCATCTCTTCTTAACTTTAAAATAATAATAAAGATCAAGAAAGTGCAAAGTCAGAGGAATTGCAGCATCAAATAATTCTTAAATATTTAACATTGTTTAAAAGTAAAAAAAATATATATATAGATATAACGATATTTTCAGTTGAAAGGTTTTTGATTAATTTTATTTTTAAACTGAGGGACTGTAAAATTTAGTGAGTTTTTAAACAGCGATAAATCACTTTTTCTAGCAACCATGAACA
The DNA here is from genome assembly GCA_019343175.1 of Oedothorax gibbosus. Classification (NCBI taxonomy): domain Eukaryota; kingdom Metazoa; phylum Arthropoda; class Arachnida; order Araneae; family Linyphiidae; genus Oedothorax; species Oedothorax gibbosus. The sequence continues at coordinate 14,261,149 of CM033277.1, read as the reverse complement.
CTGATCGGAACAGCTATGATATAATGGCCGGTCTCTATTTTGTGATTTGCGTTACGTTGCCAGGCAACGAAAATGCCCAAATGAGGTAAAAATTCTTCACTTCATATAACTCCATTGGTATAGCAACCCTAAGTTAAATTTTCAAGCTCACCAAAAGTCGCCAATGAACAGACCGGCCATCATATTATATTTGTGTACCAATAAAAAAAATATAGTGATGTAGAAGTATATTTAAAAGTTTTTTTTAATGAACTACTTAAAAGAAAACTTCGGATACTTTATACATTTTGTAAAAATTGGAATATAACTTAAGTACTATTTTAAACAAACGCGAATCCATGTGTTTAGTTTGAGATTGTAATTGCACTAACAGTTACTTACATTTGATACAGCTGCCATTGTAAGACTTAAATATGTCAACTGATTCTAACTAAAAAAAACAAAAGTTTCAGGTTTATCGCGAGTTCTTATACAGAAACAATAAATTCGACTTGTTTGATCAATGTGAAAGTTTCTGCTAATTTGTTTATAAAAATCTAGAATTTTCTTTGGCTAGTTTAGTCTGTTTAGTTAACTCGCGATAACTTCTTAAGTAATGCGCACGCGCAATACGATCATATGGGCGCATCATAAACCGTATGCCTCACCGAAACATTGTTTGCCTTTTCACTTTACCTCTAGAGTAACGCAAAGTGTTCGGTTTGAAAAAACCGACCGTTGTTGCATGCGCTTGACAAAAATATTGCGTTACCAGTTGACCAATGTGGGCATACCATTATATTTACTTCACTTCGTATCTTTTCGAACCATTAAAAAAGAAAAACTTATTTATAGACTAGTTTAATTGATGTCAAACTAATTTGGGACGGCAACACTCTGTACATTAATATTTCTTTGACGAACCTCACTTGTAATGCAGATCCAGTGGAACTGAAATCGATAAAAAAACTGTGCACGTTTAATCTGTCCAAAGTCTTGCAGGCTATAACATTGAGTTGGGAGCCGGCTTAGATGTCAGCCTCATTATTTATACAATTAATAAATCGGCTGCTACTGCGTTATCGTTATCAGTATTTTTTAGAAAATTTGAACATTCTAGTTTATAATAGAAACGTTAGCATTAAGAAAAATTGTAAAATGTAGTTGTGAAGTAAGTTTTACAAAGGTTCACATTGGGTACCTCTGCAGCGAAGAGGAAGTTTAAAAAATGACAAAGACAATAAAGAAGAGAATGAGCATGTTCAGGTATTGAGTGACAACAGAAATGCTGAATGAAAATAAATTCTTTCTCGAGCATCTAGAAATCAATGTCACGTGGGAGCTGCGCACCAATCGGGGCACCAAAAAACGCTATCCGAAGTAAGCTAATAATAAAAATAATAAAAAAATATATGAATGACAAAAAAGAAAACAAATACCACGCAGGAAAAAACTAGGTAGCCTAAACAAGAAATAAAATTACAAAAAGAATTAAGGCTCTCAGAATATTTACAAGTTGAAGATAGAATGGCCGTTCAAATTTTTTTTTTCAACTCCTTCTTTAAGTTCTCTCTAGACTCTTAAAAAAATTCTGGCGTTCAAGAGCTTCCACATCTTAACCATAACAACGAATACTACTCGTATTACACATTTAATTCTAACATCTTCGCTCTAGAGGTACCCAGACGTGGAACTTTGTAGTATTCACTCTACAATTATTTAAAAAAAAAATGGATTTTCTATTATAAACTAAAATATTTTCTTTCCAAAAATACCAATATCATAGCAGCAATTTTTTTTTACTTGTGTAAAAAAAAAGACGTAACAAGAGGGTCAAACAGATTTCGGAGGTTGCGCAAAAAAGTTTTTGCAGCTGCAAATTTATAGGTTATTTTACATTAAAACACAAGTCAGAATGGAGTATTAACAACAAGAAACTCTGGCAGAGCTTGTTTCTTTCTTTATAGCCTACAAAAAATGTGTCTTTTTACCGCTACAAACCTTAGGTAATGTTAAACCCCTTAGTAAATGTTAAGCGCTATTCTTTCGAAATTACTTTATTACAAAACATGCTTTGAAATATAGAATTGTTTGAAAAATATGTTTAGTAAAAGAATATATGTGCAATCTTTGTATGTTTTATTTCAGGAGTGAAGAGGCAAAACAAGTAGTTACTAAAAACTTAAGAGTCGTGTTATTAATATCTGACATCTGTTAATTTAAATTTGTCAAAAACTAAGTTTTTTTTTGTAAGAAAGCAACTCAATTTTGTTTCTTCATCAAGTTAATATATAGTTGTTTTTAATAATTGAATTTTTCGTAAACTGAATGCTAAGTGCTTTCTAAGTGTTTTTTTGTTCAAGTGTTATTCGATTAAAAAAAAAATTTAGAATCATAAAGCATATTTTTTTGCTGCTTTTGTCTTCAATCGCCAAATAAAACATTAAATATATAATTTACCTTTACCTTATTTACTCTTTTATGAGATAATTCTAATAGTTATTCATGTAAAAACATAAATCATTGCTCACATACAACGAATTACTTCAAGCACACTATTGCTTTGTTACAAATTTGTTTCAACAAAAATAACAACATGCATAACATCGTTAAAACTTTGGTGATTTGTGCAACGACAGTGTGGTGAAATGTTACACCAAATTTTCGGAATTCTTTTGAACAATTTCTCTGGTTTTCATTCTCAAAATCTGAAAAATGGTTCAAACCTGTTACCGAAAATATGATGAACAATTTCACCACGCAGCCACTGCAGCTACTAAAGGAACTATTATATCATGGGGAAATCAAGCACATAATTTTTACATTGTATATCGTTTAATGAAGCTACTCTGTAACAAAAAGTTTATTCTTTTTACATAGAAAAAAACTGTCAGATGTTGTGTCATAAGAACCCAGCAATTTACAGAGATAATCTTTTTATTTTATGTGAACAATTTGTGATTTTGAAGCAAAAGCTGTTTTTTTAGCAGACAAATCTTAAACAAAGTCGAAATTTTACCTCTCCCCTTTCTGTCACTCCAGTGACATGCCTAGATTAGTAGATACTGGCCACAGTACTACTAAAGATTAATAGACTGTCCCAAACCCGGGTTCGAACCACAATCTTCAGTCCAACGCTCTACCAACTGAGCTGTTTGGGCACACCGATTTTTCATAAACACAGTTGAAATGCTTTTTCTGTAGCAGTCTAATACTCTTTACGCCATGATAAACAAAACAAAAACTTTTTTTAAGCAAAACAATTTACTTTTACAGAAAAAAACTGTTAAAATAAAATAACAGTATTTTTCTGCAAATATTTGTATTTTTTTCTGTAAAATGAACAAATGTTTTCAAGTGCAAAGAATTACTTCACAACACGATATATTGCTTTTATATCGCTCAATGAAACTACCCAACCACTTCCAACTCCCTAACCATTGCTAATCCACCAACCAGATCCGACCGGTTGAGTGTGGAGTCCGGGGACCTTTGACGATTCATCCGGCAGCGATTAAGTCCGGCAACGGGGCACATGTACTTATTTAGTCTTATAACAGAAGCAATCTAAAAAAACACTTTAATCATTCCTCACACACAACGAATTACTTCACAATGTGCTATTGATGTTACACTGTTATTAATTAAGTGGTTGGTTTCACCATAATAATAGTTCCTACTAGTTTCAACGGCCGACTAGTTGTGTTGCGGGACCTATTTCCACTTAAGCAAGATCCTCAATTTTAACTTTCACAGGTTCATTCTACCATGGAGAAGCTCAAACAAAAGAACAAAAACACGTAGAGCACTGAAATACATGTTCACACTTTAATGGACAGAACGCAACTACTCTACTACACACTACGCACTTAATCTAACATCGAAAAAGTCTATGTATAAAAAACAGGAACCGAAACTCAAGATTCCGAACTGAAACCTTAGAAGTTGAGCTGTTCATTGCTGCTCCTCTCGGAGCGTGAGTGTTGTAATGAGGGAGAGAGCGATGACGTAACATCCTCCCCCCCTTTTTGAGTTATCCATCACTCAAAAAACAAAGTTAAATTTAACAAGTCCAGTCTCTCTGGTGTTTTAATTCTCCGCCCATGGCGAGATACTTTGTCGATGATGCCAGCCGAGATATCAGGGGGCATTGGACCACAAGCTGCATCAACCACCACTCGTGGATCATCAGATTGGGCTGACGGAGCTTCTTGACCGTCTGAAGGCAAAGTTGCCTTCAACGGAACCTCAGACGACTGGATTTCTAGAGGAAAAACCCGCTGGATAGGACGAATAATTACAGTATTTCCACATTTAAGTTTAAAAGGGAAAATGCATTATGAAAAAACTATCGAGCAGTTTGAAAGGGGCTTAATAGTGCTGCCTGATGGTAGGTACCAATTGTCCTTACCGTTCAAATCTGAAAATAAACTGCATAGTAACAAAGCTTTAACATTAAAACGACATCAAAGAATGTGTCGAGGTATAATTGATAAAAATTGTATGAATGATTATGTGGCGGTATTTAGAGAGTGGGAAAAGCTTAAAGTAATTGAAAGGGTCCCAGAAAATGAACTAAAGAATGATGGTTATTATTTACCCCACAGACCGGTGTACACTCCTAACAGATCAACTACAATCCGTCCAGTATTCGATGCGACAGCTAGAGAGGGTAGAGAATCTTCGCTCAATGATTCTCTTGAGAAGGGGCCTAATTTGATGGAATTAATTCCGGATATATTAGATAGATTTCGTATGTATCCCATCGGAATTTCGGGGGACATTGAAAAAGCTTTTTTGCAACTAAGTATTACCCCGTCTCATAGAGATTTTTAAGGTTTTTCTATCCCAATGAATGTGATGAAGAGATAATTTATCGTCATTGCCGCGTAGTGTTTGGAGTCTGCTCAAGTCCATTTCTTTTAGCAGCCTCAATAAATCATTTGTTAGAACACAGTCCCCCACAGTATAGGGATATCGTCTCTAAGCTCCGCCATTCTTTCTACGTAGACAATTGCGTGACAGGTGTTTTTTATGCTAACGAAATACAACCCTTTATTTCTAAATCACAAGAAATTATGCAGAGGGGATGTTTTAATCTTAGAGCCTGGGAAAGCAATGTTAGTGCAGAGGGTATAATAAAATGTGAAGGGGATACCAATGTACTGGGAGTTTTGTGGAATTTAGATCGGGATACTCTTAGGTGTTTTGTAGATAAAGAACAGGTAGGAAAAATAGAACATGTGACTAAGCGGTCAATGCTATCTGTCATTCAAAAAATCTTTGATCCTATAGGTATCTTATCTGGGGCTACATTGCAGCCAAAAGTATGGTTGCAAGAGACATGGAAATTAAAGTTATCCTGGGATGAACCGTTGCCTCCAGAACTGTATAAAAAATTCAATAAATGGTTTAATGACGTTTCTGTGTTGGATAGCCTTGAAATCCCCAGATATTGTGAAGCTAATTCTTCCTCAGAAATACACGTTTTCGTAGATGCTTCAAAAACTGCTTATGCTGCTTGTGTGTTTTTGAGATCAAAAACGCCACTAGGAATTAAATTGCATCTGCTTAGAGCCAAGTCAATGTTAGCCCCATGTAAAAAGGTGGTTTCAATACCTAGGTTGGAGCTCTTGGCTTGTTGCGTGGGTGCCAGATTGGCCAAAACCGTCCAGCAGGCATTGGATATGCCCGAATTGACCACTACATTTTGGACGGATTCAATGGTGGCTTTATATTGGATTAAGCATTATGGGGAATGGTCAATATTTGTGGCGAATAGGGTTAAAGAAATAGGAGAAATTACTTCTTCAGAAAATTTTAGACATGTCCCAGGGATTTTGAACCCGGCAGACATTCTTTCTCGCGGCTGCTCACCACAATATCTGTTGGATTCAAGGTGGTTTGAGGGTCCGACATGGCTTATGGAAGACTCTGAGAAATGGCCTAATACTGAAATTAATTGTACAATAAAAGAAGTCGACTCTGAAAGGAGGAAGGTAAGGTTGTCAAATGTTAATGTAAACAGAGTAGAAAACCCCTGGTACTCTTATAACTTTTCAAACTACCGCTCTATTGTTAGGATGACAGCATGGATTAAGAGATTTATTGATAACTGTCGAAAAAGTCCTGAGAATAGAGCTAGGGGGGAACTTACCTGTGTTGAAGTTGATGAGGCAGAGAAGGTACTTATTCGTTCGGTACAGGCAGAGTTTTTTCCGGTTCCTAACGATGTCCCGATAGTAAATGTGTTTAGGGACGATGAGGGTTTGCTCTGTGTAAAAACTAGAATAACGGAGCGTAAAGATGAATCTTGTTTTTTGAAACCGATCCTCCTTCCAGAAGACTGTATCTTAACTTTCCGGCTAATTGAATACTTACACAAAACCCATTGCCATGCGGGAACTCAAATTCTTTTGTCCATCATTAGAGAAAAGTTTTGGATTTTAAAGGCTAGGAAAACAGTCAGAAATGTCGTTAGGAAGTGTGTGAGGTGCCGAAGGTATATCTCAAAACCAGCTGTCTCTGAACCTATTGCTCTGCCTTATGACCGAGTGAGGGACAGTAACGTGTTTGAGGTTATAGGTATTGATCTGGCAGGCCCCCTCTTCCTACGAAGTGGTGAGAAAGTGTGGATTGTGTTGTATACCTGTGCAGTTTTCCGCGCGGTGCACCTCGAGCTTGTGACGGCACTGTCGACGGAGAGCTTTATGCTTTCGTTCCGCCGCTTCATAGCGCGGAGAGGAAGACCGAAAATTGTATACACGGACAATGGAACTAACTTCAAGGGTGCAGTGACTGAGTTCCAAAATCTAGACTGGAAAGTGATAGAACAAGAGACAGAAATGCAGCGCATAGAGTGGAAGTTCATCCCACCCACCGGTGCATGGTGGGGGGGATGGTGGGAGAGGCTTATTCGTGTGGTTAAAGATCTTTTAAAACGCACTTTGGGGAAGTCTATTTTATCTTACGAAGAGCTTTTAACCATTCTATGTGACTGTGAGTCCGTAATCAACTCCCGTCCTTTGACTTATATTTCAGAGGATTCGGAGGACTTAGTAGCGATAACACCAGCAATGTTTTTAATGAGTAATAACTCGATGGATGTCACTGATTTTGACGTAAGTGATTTTTCCTACCAATGCATCTAATGAAATGTTTCACTACCTTATCGGTATTCGGTTGAACAATTTCTCTGGTTTTTGTTTCTAAAACTTTACAAATGGTTCAATGAAACTCCGAAAACATGGCGAATAATTTCCCCACACAGCCGTTGCAGATACTAGAAACTATTAGGTTTTTCTTTCTAATATCTGAAAAGTGGTTCAAACCGATTACCGAAAATGTGGTGAATAATTTCAACACACAGCCACTGCAGCTACTAAAGGAACTTTAAAATTATGGTTAAACCAAGCACACAATTTAACAGTGTATATTGTTCAATGAAACTATCTAACCAGTACCAACTCCCTGACCCCTACCCTCCCTCACACAAACAGTTTAAATGCTTGTTCGGATGCAGTCTAGTACAGTAACCCCCTCGCTATATCGCGCCTCGTTACATCGAGCATTCGGATATATCGCGCCTTGTATCATGTCTCCCAATCCCCCCTCCCTGTTTTTTTTCAATGTGTACTTTCCTCAATAAATAAACTTCCGTTCTTTGATATTTGCCGGAAAACAGGTTTTACGAGAAAAATCAAAACAGCCTACTTTAGATGTATTTTTTAATAGAAAATGAGTGAAATGTATTTAGTATGCCTGTGCAATAATGTGTATAGTAATTATATAATAATAATAAGTCCTTTATAAATTTTTGTTTCTTTTTTTAGAGTACATAGTTATATTATTTAAAATGATTTAGTTTTATCTTTCAAATACATATTATGCTTTAGTCTAAAAACTATTTTGATACCATAAATACATCAAAAGTATAATATTTATCAAGTCGCTCGTTATATCGCGCATTCGGTTATATCGCAGTTTTATGCTTGTCTCCCGGGAAGCGCGATATAACGAAGGGTTACTGTACTCTTTACACGGTTAAAAGCAAAAAAAAAAAACATTTTTAAGTATAACAATTTACCTTTACAGAAAAAGAGTTAATAAAAAATAACAGTAATTTTCTGTAAACATATTGTTTTTCTGTAAAATTAACAGATTTTTTTACAGTGCAACGAATTACTTCACAACACGCTATATTGCTTTTATATCTCTCAATGAAACAACCAAACCACTACCAACTCCCTGACCATTGCTAATCCACAGAACCGGATCCAACCGGTCGAGTGTGGAGTCCGGGGACCTTTGACGATTCATCCGGCAGCGATTAAGTCCGGCAACGGTTGAGACAATGTTCAATTATGAAGAGGCTAGATTACCGGATAACATGCAACACTAAAGCCAGACCCCCCTTGAAAATTTGAATGCCTGATTTGGCCCGGACATATCAGAGGAACCTTGATTAGCCGGAATACCTCAAATTGTGGATGGGTGAGCCTGTAATCGGACGAGGCAAGACCGGACATTATTAGCGGAATAACAGGAAACGAGGATTTTCCCGAGTGGGTTATTTATATGCGGGATTGATTTTAGTATAACTTCCTGAGACACAAGCAAATACTAGTTCATATATTCTTTATTTAAAGATATTTTTAAAATAAATATTTAAAACTATGTTTTTTGTGAGGAATTAAAAAAATATTGCAATGAGGTGTTTTTCAGATGATATAACTCCAGTGTTTTCATTTTTGCATTCCGTACAATTTCATTGGTTGATTCTGTTTCACTTTCAATCTCTTCCATTTTGAAGACATTTACATGCAACTTATTTTTATTCTTGTGATTTATTAAACATTAACATTATTAAAACTATACTTAGCAAGTAGCGTTTATCATATTCAAAAATCTATTAAAATGTTAATGAAACTAGTTATTCCATTGGTTCATTGTTATATTTCATAGTTACTAAACATAATTCATTCAGGACAAAAAAAATAGATATATTGTTTCAAAATTTTGTCTGGATGTATTTAACATGACGAATGTTTTAAATGTACGCAAATGCATCAAACATTCAAACGTCAAAGTTGAACTTGTCCTTGATTTTATTTTAGCTTCCACACTACGTTTATAACGTAAAAAGTGGAAGGTATTATAATCGTTCAGTCCGTCTGTCTGTCCGTCACCCACTTTCATAGCCCAAACTACAAATGCTACGGACAAGTGGGATCGTCAAAAAATTCAGCGCATCGAAATTAGAATACATTGAAAATTTCAGAAAAGAATTCGAATTCGAAGTACTTCAATTATTTAAAAAAACTGCAAAATTTAATGCTCATTCAAAAATTTTTATTAGAATTTAATCACCATTGCCATTCGCAACAATCGCTCGAGAAACTTTAATTCTTTTAGACAATATGTTAAAATAAATTTATTTTTGCGACATCGATCAGTTTGAAATGACGTCAAATATATTTCACTACGAGATTCTTTCTACGTTGATATGAAATGTTTTAATTCTATTTAAAAGTGATGAATATTACATATTTATTCTTTGAAATATAAATTAATTTTTCCAAACGATAAGTAATAATTATTGAATTTTCGAAATAAAATAAATGAAACTAACCAAATTCAGCATGTAAATATTTAATATAGAATATCAATGTTATGTTTGTCGCCTTTTTTACCTGTTAAACACAACTTTTGTGTGGAAGCGGGTTAAGTGACAGATTCTGTTACAAACCTACTTGTTTTAAAACTAAAATTGACTAGCTAATTATCTTTTCATAGTAAAAAATACGTTTGAACTGTTTTCTGGTTTTAATGATAACACAAAAATTAAAGTAGTGTTTTGTATGTAAGATAGATGGCGCCAGTTACCCTTTTCCGAAGTTAAAACTAGTCTATGGCACTTGGGCAGTAAAATGATGAATGACATCTCTAGAGTGTCGAAAATAATAGCTCTCAGTGCAGGAAAGGAAACTAACGGTAATTCGTATGGTCCCATTCTTTTTTACCGTTATTCTTTTGACTTTTACACGACGTTTTCTTTTACACGACGAACATTTCTTGCTTAACTTGTAATTACCAGACTCAAGTCTCGTTTCTATTTCTAGATATTACTTCTCAGTTTTGTTTTTTCGCTTATTATTAAAATTTATTTTAAGAAGATTTAACAGTAGTCTTAGAAATGATCAGTACTGGTTCAGAAAAAGTTAGTAATGAAAACTTAACTCAGAAAAATATTGCGAAAAAAAAACTATATAAAGGAAAGACAAAATAAGTATATTTTAAGAAATATCTTAAATAATCTTATATCTTATAAATAACCTATAAAATAATCTTATAAAATATCTTATCGATAAACTTTTCATGAACAATTGCTGTGAAAAGGAAAAGTAACAAAACACACAAACCATTAAGAGGTTTTATAGATGCATAATGAAAGTGATTTTTATGTTCATAAAAACACAATTTAAACTCGTTATATAGTAATAAAATAATTTTATTGGTATTTCTGTTTTAAAATTCGTACAAGCAGCAGATAACTCTCACATATCAAGTAGTTCAATTTGTTTATAATTAAAAAAAAAATCCTTAAATTCAGACAATTATTCTGGCATTCTTTCTGCTCGTAGAATTTTTTTTTCTCTTACCATCACTTTCATGTCTCAGAGCGTGCTGAATAATACTTTAGGTACAGAGGCATCCAAGATATCATAAAATACAACTATAAAATTGCTCAAGAGCTATATTGATACACTAGTACCGGTTTAGAAAGTTTCAATCAACTAGAGCTAAAAATGCATAAGACTTTTTTTTTGCAAAGGTAAGTTCTTTTATAAGGCAAGTTAAAGTTTACTTTTTTAAAATTGCAATAATGTATAAACGGATTAAAAGATTCATTTCTTTCATTTTAATATACTAGAAGTTTTATTAAATGTGTAATCAAATCAGAGTAATAAATTGAAAAACAAAATGACAAAAATTAAAAATGAAAGGAAATAGAATATCAAAATTACACTAAGAGAGTAACTGGAATAGAACCAACTGCAAGTCAACGTCAAAACTATATTTATTACACATTTCAAACAAGCAGGAAACTGTATATATTTTTTTATTTTTCACCCGGTCTATCAAAGTTCTAAATGTGAAATTTAATGAATTTATTACTCTGGAATGCAAATAGGTCATGCAATGGTCTCAAAAGATGTTACGATTCTAACTCTCAAAATGTTTCACAAATAAAACCAGTTTGAATTTGATTTTTCTTACTATTGTCTACAAAACTAAAAACCTTCCTGCATTATAAAACTGAAGAAATCTGTACACTTTCTTTTTATCTTAATACCTTAATGTTTACAAATGTAAAAGTTAAGAAAATATTCATTGTTTACCTGCCTTTAAATATGTTATTTTAGAAAAGTTTAATTGCACGCTTGTTTTAGCTTCCACACTACGTTTATAACGTAAAAAGTGGAAGGTATTATAATCGTTCAGTCCGTCCGTCTGTATGTCTGTCCGTCACCCACTTTCATAGCCAAAAATGCAAATGCTACAGACAAGTGTGATACGTCAAAAAATTCAGCGCATCAAAATGAGAAGACATTGAAAATCCCAGAAAAAAATTCGAATTCGAAGTACTTTAATTATTTAAAAAACTGCAAAATTTAATGCTAATTTAAAAAGCATAAGAAGCCATTTTTATTAGAATTAAATCACCATTGCCATTCGCAACAATCATTCAAGAAACTTTAATTCTTTGAAATAATAAATTGAAAGAAATTTATTTTTGCGACATCAATCAGTTTGAAATGACGTCAAATATATTTCAGTAAGAGATTCTTTTGTTTGTTGTGTTTATATGAAATGTTTTGGTTCTATTTAAAAGTTAGGAATATTACACATATATATTTTTTGAAATATAGATTAATTTTTGCAAACGATAATAATTATTGAATTATCATTGAAGAATTAATTCTTCAGTTTTCGAAATAAAATAAATGAAATTAGCCAAATTTAGCGCTTAAAGGTTTATAATAGAATTAATATTGTGTTTGACGACTTTTTTCCTGTTGAACACAAATGCTGTGTGGAAGCGAGTGACAGATTCTGTTACAAACCTACTTGTTTAAACTTACGTATGTATTAAGTGTTTGCTACTTTAGTTTAGCCGATACTGCAAATAATTAACGAAAAGTGGAGACATAATATCATAGAAATATTGGCTAATTGCATTCACCATGATAAATATTTTCAAAAAAGTGTGCCTCAAACATTTAAATTTTAAAGTTGGAATAATATTTTTATTTCAACATACTATAGGTGGCACATTGTAAAACATAACATAGTGAGTGCAAGGTAATTTATTATTAATTGACTTGTTTAAGTTTATGTAGTTCCTTTTAGCTTTCATTCCTTCATTTACTTCAATCTGTGCTCTGTTCCCACGTGACTTTGATTAACCAATCAAGTATCAAAAAGATTTTCTTTTCATACAACTTTTCTGTTGCCACTCAGGATCTGAAACATGCCCATTATGTTCAGCACTTTTACTAAATTATAATATTCTTAAAACACTGGTAAAATTCATTTAATAATGTTTAAACCAGGTTTGTATAGATAAAAAATAGATGTGAATCGAATTTAAACGAAAATGAATGTTAGTTGTTGGCTATCTAAGTAAAGTTACCATATTTACACCCCCAGGCACGACTCTAACCAAGTTTAAACACACTCAGTAGAAATTAATATCATTGATGTTATTTACCCTTCCATGGCCCAGGGGCTAAAAATATTCTAACACACAACTTCCAAAACGCCCATATACGCAAACAGATATCCAGTAATAAATTATTTATGGCTGACTAAGAACTGCAAGAATCTACAGAAGCCTCTTAACCAAAAATTCCAAACTTCAATACTAGAACCCAAAATCGCCTGAACCGTGCATGTTCGAACGAGATAGCATTTTAAAAGCAGACGAGTGTGGAGTCGAGTTGAGTTGCGAGAGAAAAATAATAAAAAAAAATCGTTTGCTATAGCAAACATTGCGAACTTTCATACCGACATATTTGACAAGCACTTCCCTTCCAGCCAATCAGGCGAGAGAGATGGATCTCCGTTAATTACCAGGCTTTCCCGAATCTGGCATCACTCCCCTCCTTTTCACACAAAGTCCTCTTTTCTGACCGAAAATACGCCAATACCAACGAAGAATTTTCTGGACAAAGTCAGAGACAAGTTTGTGGTGATCAGCAGAATTTCTATGCCGCAGACGGTTCAGTATTAGGTTTGCACGGCAAGAGGTTCTAGGATCAAAATCGAGAATGTCCGCAATTTTTTTAATGGTGGTGTGTACGTGGCGCCATCTAAAGGTGAACATCTGAAAACCTTCACGCAACCACAACAAAGTCCTGAGATTCAAAGCTATGAAACTCACTTCAGGCAGCAACAAATCATTCCTCTTACAACTCACTGGAAGGGGAGTTCTGTAGTGATTAGCAAAAATACCCTACACTAGCCCTCGCGACTGAGTAATTACTATATCAGATACGGTTTAGTATTGGGCTAGCATGCAAGAGGTTCCGGGATCAAAACCGAGTATGCCCATACTTTTACATTGGTAGTGCAAATAAGTCGCCATCTAAAGGTGCACAGATGACAACCTTCACGCAACCACAACAAAGTCATGAGATATAAAGTAGGCAGAAAACTCCTGAGACTCACTTCAGGCACCACCATATGAATGGTTCCTCTTCTGACTCACTGGAAGGGGAGTACTGTGGCTATAAGCACAACTACCCTATACTAGCCCTCGATACTGAGTAATTACTATGTCGCAGACGGTTCAGTATTTCGCTTGCATGCAAAAGGTTTTCGGATCAAAACCGAGTATGCCCGTACTTCTTCATTGTTGGTCTGATCATGGCGCCATCTAAAGATCTACACATGACAACCTTCACGCAAACACACCAAATTCTTGATTTTCAAAGCATGCAGAAAATTTCTGAGGCATACTTCAGGCAACACCATATCACTTGTTCCTCTTCCGACTCACTGGAAGGGGAGTATGATCAGTGGAAGGGGAGTATGGTATGGGAGTATGAAGGGGAGTGATCTACAAGTATGGTGATCAGCACAAATACCCAATATTAACCCTCGTGACGGAGCAATTACTTTGTCGCAGACGGTCGGTATTAGGCTAGCATGTAAGAGGTAATAGGTCGGCCCGTACCTCTTCAAGTTGAGAGCCACTGCACATTGACTCTTCTAATTAGGCAAAGTCGTGTGAACCTTGACTGTATGGAAACCCCCGTTAACCAAGATAAAATCTGGCTAACGCACGTCGGATCACTATTGGCTTATATGGATTTGAATTGGCACATAATCGACTAAGGTTTGAAATGGAAGAGTTAGCCAACTCGGTAAAACTAAGAGTTGTCGTGACTGTGCGAATTAGTACACAAGTCCAACAAGACAATATAGAGGGACTCTATCAGAGACAGATCACGTACTTGTAACTACATTCTAAAATTTGGCAATTAAGGTGTAGGGTGCAGAACTACATTTATGCATTGATTAACATTTTAACACCATAACCTAGTATTGAGCTGTACAAGATGACGTAAAAGCCTTCAAGGAAGCGTAGCACACCGGGAAAGATCCCCGTGGTTAACTAATCAATTGTAAATGCGCCTTCAAGAAAGCTTTGCATGCCGGGATATATCAAAAGTCTGGTATAGCTCTAATATCAAAAGTCTGGTATAGCTCTATTTGCAAAGTTCCATTTTCGTATCTCTTTCAACCTTTATTTATTCAAAGACTCATGCAATTTTTTTTTGTTGGGGGGGGGGGGGGGTATTGAAGAAAAACGTAGTTTTTTTTTAAGTTGAAATAATTTTTCTGCTTTTTCATTAATAAGCCAATAACCCTCATGCTGCACATAAACATTATCCGTATCAATGTATAGCATTATTTGCAAGCAGTATCATATACATTCTTAAACCGAAACTTAAACATTTTAATTAAAAATCATCAAACTGATAAAAAAAACCACTCACTACAAAGTATTTTCATTTATAATTCCTTCTATTTTAATCGCAATAATTCTATTCCGAGTTGGGATCGGCACATAAGCCATCCGACGAACCAGCACTGCCCTCGGGCATTGGCGCTACAAAAGGCTTTTCCCAGAGATCGAATTCTTCCTTTTTCAATCCACGGGAATGAAATAAAAGTAAAAAAGAAGTCGAGAGAAAAGAAATAATAATAAAAATAGTTTTAGAGGGGGCTTCTTGAGATGTATAATGATTGTTAGTCTCAAGGAGATGAATATACTGGACATTGGAGACTTGAAATGTAGAAAATTCGTGAAAAATGGTAAATGTATGAAATAGTTTTAAGCATTTGAATTAATTGCTTAATTTATTCAGGAATTCGGTAATTTTTATTTTTCCGTAAATTGGACTTTGTTGTTACAAAAACGGATTTTTTTTAGTAAGAATATAATTTGGAAATGAAAAATACAACATCCTGTTTAACGCTCAAGTGTCTACTGTTGATATTAGACAACATACACTTTAATCCAGTTTATGACTTTAAAATACTATTGATGTTAGACAACTTTAGCAATTTGTCATCTATTCGAAGCTTTATTGATGTTTTAGAATGAAAATATTTAAAGTAAAAAAGATTTTATGTTTCAAAAAATGCAATTTCCTAAAATTTGATTCCTCGTTCTCAATGCTTAGTCTATGGGGATTCCGATGTTTTAAAAATTTATATAATTAAGGGCAAAGAGAGATTTTAAGAAAATATTTTTCCCGTAATGTATGACTATCAAAGATCAAAACATATTTGTTACGAGTAAAAATTTAAAATCATGCATTAGAGGGTTTGAGGTCCTTGACATTTGTTTGTCCTTACAAGGGATGAAAATGTACTAGACACAGTCTGCATATAATGAGTTTAGTGGTTAAATATTAAATTTTACAATAAATGAATCCAAAAGCAGTTATTATTGGAGTGGTTGTTTTTAAAGAAACTTAATAAGTCAGTAATTTTCCTCCTAACATACACTGTTACAAATTTTGTGCTTGGTTTCACCATGATATTGGTTCCTAGTAGCTGCAACGGCTGTGTGGTGAAATTTTTCACCTTTTTTTCGGTGTTTGGTTGAACCATTTTTCTGGATTTGGAAACAAAAACCTGAGAAATGGTTCACCGAATACTAAAAATATGGTTTAACGTTTCACTATACAGCCGTTGCAGCTACTTAGAACCATATTTTTGGTGAAACAAAGTGCATAATTTTTAACAGTGTAGATGATTTTGGTGAAAATTATTAATTTTCACTTAATCTTGTTTATCGAAAGATGCTTCACAATTACAACACATCAGACATTAATAATATGACTGACAGGTGATTAAGATAAGTTATTTTTTTTATTTACTGACATAAATATAGATACTTCGATACTAAACTACGTATAAAAATATTTTTTTTTAAGTAACAAGAAAGGTTTTTAATTACTATAAAAATAAGTTTTTAATGATAGATATAAAATATCTAAATTTCGGACAAAAGGTTTTGCGAAAGTTTAATATTTAAAGCATAAATATTTTAACTGATGCATGTTTCAATATTTTAATGGCAATTTTACCTAAATTTAAATCTACCGTTATATTGAACATACTTAGGGTTACTTTTTCTTATGAAACTGTAGACTATAGTAATATAAATTACTTCCTTAAGAATATTGGAACAATCAAAGCAGTGGAGAAGTTTTCGAAGAAATGCCTAATTAATGAGCTAACAATCCACACATTTAGCATAATTAAAATGCGAATTGGAAAAGTAGTTGTAAAACTCAACAGGAGATCTGCACACATTTGTGAAACACTTGTTCTATAATAGCGTTTTTGGGGTGGGTTTATTTCAATTATAAGTTGATAACTTAAAAAAAAGCGTAATTAATAAATTAGACCACTGTTAAATTGAATTATTTAATTTACGTATGTATCATAAATACGTTGGTCCAAGAAAATTAGAGATTTATAGTACCTGGCGGGGCCTGGATGGTCGAGTGGTTTGGACCATTAAGCTAGCAGTCTGCACGCTGTAACGGGTGCGGGTTCGATTCACGCCTTCGCCCTGGGTGTACTTCTTTTCTCTGTGACAGTAAAAATTCTTTCTGCGTCTGTTTTATACTTGACGAAGGCTTATAAGCGGGTCTCTGATCAAGCACACAAGCCGGAATATATAAGTACCCTACCCTAGTACCTGGCAAGATAAACTTCTAGAAATCATTGGCAAAGCCTCAAGCTATTTAGTTTGAAAATAATTACAAAAAAAAAAGTATTACTACTTTTATTTTAGAATCCTTTTTTACTATACGAAGAAAAAAGTAGCTTCATTTTATATTATATACCTTAAACAAATTCCTTGATTAAAAAAACTTTATCATTGCAAGCAATAATAAGAATTAGAAATCTTAGGTCCCCATGGACAACTGCAACGGACATTCTTCACAATCATGCAATTTCACTACCTACCTACTTTTTTCTTCACTTCATTTCTAGGGGATTTTAGTCGAGGAATTAAGAAAGGATTAAAAGGATTTCTTTGGTATCAAAACCTTATTTTATTCTTCTTTCTTTTTTTGTTAGGGAATTATAGTTTGTTTTTTCGTCCGTGCCTTGTTAGCGATGTAGTCTATTTTTCGAGACAGGGAATTGTTTCTTGAAATGAAGTGAATTGAATGGAACAAAGAATTTGGCGGGATGTTTAATGGAATTATGTTGTTCGAAATGGTATTTGGGAATGAATTATCCAGGAAAGTTAATTGGCTGAAATTGAAGCCGGATTGGAAATGTCAATACAGTTTTCTCTACGTGGTTTAGTGGAATTGAACTGAATATACATGTCCTTTTAAAAAGAAGTATTACATGTTTATGTACATCTAATTATTATTTCTAATCAAGTTATTAAAAACTGTTGCTGGTGGTTACACAATGCTTCGTATCTGCATTATATCTGAGAAGAAAAGGCATAAAATCTAAGCTAAGTGTTAATGTAACATTAAACAAAACGACTGTTTAAGATATAGAGTTTTCATTTTAACTTTTAAGGGGGGTCGGATGGGTGTTTGGATCAAAAATGTCGATTTTCTGTTTTTCCTTTTGTTTTATTCTGCTTATTTTTAGCTTTAATTTAAGACCAAGATTATTGATTTCTGCTTAGTGTTTTTCTTTTTATAAGCATTTTTGAGAAACGCTTAATACCAGTTCATACCTAAACCTTACTTTTCTTTTGCGTTTCCTGAAATATAAGGTTTTTCAACAGTTAGAAACATTTTCTCAGGAACTATAAAAGATATCAACATATTTTGTTTTGTTATTTCTTCCCCATTACTAGATCTTTGATCTAAAACTGAGGAATTTTAAATATCTCTGCTAAAAAAAATTATTTAACATTAAATATGATTTTTTGTGTTTTTCAATACATATTAAAAACATCACTGTAAAAGTATTTTTTAATATTTTGAAATATACCCAGTTTAAATCGAAGAGCTTTATGTAAGGAACAAAATATAAAAAAATATATAATGATATCTCATATAGTTCATGAGAAAAATGTTCCTAAAGTTAGGTAAATTAACATGGGCGAGATAGAACCATCCGACTCCCCTTAATCACTAGATGGCAGAGATGATAGTTAATTCCAATATTACTTTATAATATTATTTGCTATTGAATATTACTCATAATTTTCAAATGTCAAGATTCAAATCCCTAGTTTTCGTTCATTAGATCCATATTTTTTACTTTTCTGATTTACTATAAGAAGGGTGTGATTTCTTATTCTGTAATATGTGTGTCTATTTAACACAGTGAACCAAAAAGTTTCTAAAAAATAATAATCAAAACAAAATATATGAGAATTTTTTTGTTTAAGAAATGCACATATAAAACTATCGCCCAAAAGAATAACTTGACATTTCAAATGATACATCACTAAACTTGAGGCTCACATCATTTAATCAACTTCTAAACTCATATCAACCAAACACTTAGAATGGACCGGCATATTTAATTTAAATGACTTCCAGTAATTGTTGAAGCATGCATTCGAAATACTTCCAAGAATTTCCTCTTTTTCTCCTCGCAAAATTCGAAATTATTATTCCCGCCTTTTAAAAATGGCGTCGGACAGAGATGGATGTGTTGCAATTTGTCCCGGGCGTTTGGCAACAAGACCTTGCATGGGCAGCTAAGAACTTTCTCTAGGGGTAACAGGATAAAACAAGACAGGGAAATTTGCACGTCAGAACTAATCACTCAATTAGTGGAAATATATAAATTAGAAATGAAATCTACCATGATGATAAATCAACCGAATCTAATCAGCTCGCAGATGGTGGCGTCCGTAGTATGACTAAAAATTATATTAAGGGTTTGGTGCGCAGGCAAAATATTTTTATGTGGTTGACATTGAGTTAGGATAAAATAGTAATATCAAAGAGTGAATTACAAGTTTGTATTGAAAGATATGAAAATAACATGATATCGTTGTGCTTGTACAGCGCGTCCCAAAAGTTTATGGACTGCTGTCTTTTTTGAATTTTATAATAGGAAAACGTTTCGCAAGAATTTTTTTATATTTTTAATTATCAAAAATATCAATACAATATTAGTACTATACACAAATAACATAACAACATCACAGATTTAGTGAAAAATGAAAAAAATTAAAATTTGGTTGTCCCAAAAGTTTATAGACAAGTCCATTTTCCATTTAATTTTGCACTATTGTTCAAATTTTTAAACCGTTCTTCATTATCACTTGAAAAACTCGATCAGGCATACTTAAAACAAGAGTTTGGAGAATTTCGGGCTTCAAATTAAACCAACTTTGTTCAATTTGCATCGTTAGATCTTGAACTGTTGCAAAATGGCGCCCATTTGCATAAACGTCCCTCGAAAGTATTCCCCAGAGGTTCTCCATAGGATTCAGGTCAGGACTTAAAGCTGGCCACTCCATAACTTTAACATTGTGGCGTCTAAGCCACTGCATAGTGGAGTTAGACACATGAATGGAGCAGTTGTCTTGTTGATATTCCCATTTATTTCCCCCTAGCAACTCCCCAAATGGAAGTAAGTGAGCTTCAAGAGTTCCTTGATAATCATCAGAATATTGCCGACCTTTCAAAAAAGCAATATCAGTTGTTCCGTTGAAGGAGAAGGCTCCCCACACCATTACTGAACCCCCTCCTTGTTGCCTGCTTAAAAAGGACCTTAGTTCCTTCCGAAGATCGTGCCAATAGTACTTCCATCCATCGGGGCCATCTAAATTAAACTTTTTTTCGTCACTGAAAACAACACTTAGCCATTCGTCTTTGTAATGCATGTAATTTCTTGCCCACTTAACTCGAGCATCCTTATGGCGTTTTGTAAGCTTTGGCGTGCGTCGCATTTTATGATATTTTAAAAACTTACTTGCTTTTAGCCTTCGGTGGACTGTAGATTTTGATACTGAAGCTGTAATTTCTTTGGCTGTAGATCGTACAGACAAATTTTCGGTCGAAACAAGTCTCACAATTTCTCTGTCTTGCCTCTTTGTTGTCTTTTTTGGCCTTCCAGGACGAGATTTTGGTTCGAAAATGTCACCTTTCGCTAGGATTTGATAAATTCCAGCTTTGCTACGCTTAATTCTTATAGCAATATCTACAACTCTCATCCCACGAGCTTTTAAACGATGAATTTGTAAAATTTCATTTTTCGTAAATTGCACGTTGGCAGGCATCTTTGCAATGAATCAAAAAAGGAACAACCCACTAGTTTTTATCTCAAGAAGCTATTACGTCACGTGTACAAATAATAGAATATGCAAATTTATATTTTCATTAATAAAAACAGCTCTTAACACCTTTTGTCCATAAACTTTTGGGACAGCATTTTTTCGTTTTTATTTTTTAAAAATAAATTTATGATCTCTCACAGTTGTTTGAGCGTTTTATTATTTGAAATACTCTCTTAGATATTTGCATAAATTATTTCGTCATTCACATTCGCTTATTCTTCTCTTTAACTTGAAAAAAACAGCTGTCTATAAACTTTTGGGACGCGCTGTATTTCTTACCGTATGGCAATTTATAACTTTATTTCATAAGTGATAAAATCTGTTTCGAGAAAAATTATCCAATTTATGATAAAGCTCTTTAATCGATACGTACACTGTTAAGAACTTTGGACGCAAAAGCGTGCAGACAGACGGACAAAAGTAAAAAATGACAGAACCCAAAAGCCACTTCTTTCTAATAGAAAAAGAATTTTTTTTATCGGACGGATAGTACCGAATTTGAACGGGGGTTACAGATGGACGTCTCCACGATATCAATGTCTACCTGCCATTTTTAAAAAATTCTTTTGAAATAAAAAATGGAAAAGTTGGCTTAACTAAGAGGAAGCGTCAAATCCACAGATTTTAGACATTATTTTTGATATCACAATACTCCTCAAAGTACTGCTTAAAATTTATGCCTTTTTAAACCATGTATGAAAATAGTAAGACGAATAACGAAACACATTTAAAGACAAAAATTTAAACTGGGGAGGGGACTAAATTGTTAATAACGAATGACAGAGTTCATCGACAGATGTCGACATTAGTCTAAAACTTAAAAATCTCACTACTAGAGGATATTTTCCCTTCAAATTTGACTATTTTCATTCCAGGTGAAAAAATGCATCAAGTTTTAAGCAATGCCTTGACAAATATTGTAATTTTTTTTGAAAATAGATAAATTTTATGAAGCTATACAAATTCCTTTCAAGAGAAGGTTTTTTCTTCCTTTTTCTAGCTCCGTTCCCCTTTCGCCACCTTTATTCCAAAATACCTCACCCCGCTCCCCAATTAGACCCTAAGAGTTTCCAAATGAACTCGATGAACCGTCTCTTTCTTTTCCTGATGAGCTGGTTGAAAATGGTTGATTTCGAGGTTAAGGGCTAATACAATACAATAAGATAATAAGATAATATTAATACAATCTATAATAATAAAAATTAAGTTTTGTATGTGTGTGCGTGTCTTATAGATTCATAAACTAGACATTTGTTTGACTCGTAGCTTGGCACAAATGCGTAGTTCATACTTAGATTATGATTTTTGAACTTTCAGGTTTCAAAATGTTCTATTTTTAGAGAAAATTCGAATTTTCTGAAAAAACTACACCACTTTGGCTCAAATCCGATCTTTTTTTACTTTCCTGATGCTATCTGCTGAAAAAATTAAATAAAACTTTTAACGAAATATTTAAAATTGAAAATGTTTATTTTATTCTTTTGCCATTACCTTCAGAAACTAAATTCATTATTTGAAAAATAATTGACATGTTTCAAGTGACGTAATTCCGCCAGTCTCCATTCCCGGATTTTATTGTGGGTTTATTTGATGATTTTTTCATTGATTTTTCTGTTGACTGCATGTATGCATATTTAAGCAATAAAATGTATAGTTAAGCTATTACAGAACTTGAACTATGACGGTTAATAAAGGCCATCGCACTAGAGCTGCATATTAGTGTTTTATGTCTTTATTTTTTCGCCAAATATGTTGCCAAACTCACCAAATTATTAACTAAAACTCGCCAAATGGACAATTTCTTTTATAAATAATTTATAAGCTGGTCGGTTGTTCGAAGGCCATTGTGTTAGAGCTGTATAAAGGGTGTGTTTGTAGCTATATCTATTTTCTCGCCAGATTATTTCCCAAAACGCGCCAAATGAGCTAAAAGGTTTTATGCATTATGAGGGAATTGTGATGACATTTATGAGTGCATTTTATAGCGTATTTTTCATTTTGGAATTTTAAGGCAATGAAACGGGATTTTATACTTTATAACGAGCGGGAACAATAACATAAGTTTATGATCTTATAACAGGTTATATGGTACACATTTGGAACGATTTCATATTTTTTTAATCCGTGCGAAGAACGGGTATAAATTTGCGAGTAAGATAATATTTTCGAAAAATAAAATCAACATAGCCAATCGAATCAATACAGCTAAACAGTTTTAATTAATATCAAGCTATAAAGAACTTTTCAGTACACGGTTATGCATGGTTGATGTTGAACGAGCAAAATATTGCAAGGGACTCTAAGCTTCAGTGCTGGGTTCTAATCCTGGATAAGAATTGATTGTAAATTTTAATATGGGTCTTGTAATATGGCGTAAAACTGTCTTTCCGCGCTTTCCAGAGAGGACATTTTTCCTTACTCCCTTCAGGTTATCGACTTCTTTAGTGTCAACGATCTACTGGAAAGGGTCGGACGAATACATTACTGTAAAAATGTTTTGATACCTACTTTTTTCTACTTTTTTAAATATAATATACACTGCTCAAAAGAATTAGAGGAATTCCTGGTTTAAACCCTTTCACCTCCAATGATTCAATTTGGAATCATTGATTCCAAAACCCTTTCACCTCCATGAAACCCTTTCACCTCCAATGATTCAATTTGGAATTTTTTTTCTAATTAAGTTGTGCTTGCACTTATTTATCGTTAGATGGAAGAATCATGTCTTTTGAAGAATTAAATGTTGTTGGTTTTAATTAAAGGAAAATATGAAAAAACATGGTAAAATAAAATTTACTCCCACAAAAATTTTATGAAATAAATTGACCCTAAATTTTTCCCGCTTGCATTCTTAGATGTTTGAAAAATTGATTTTAACTTTTTTAACATTTAAAGTTTTGAAAAAATATTGTTATAATTTATTCAGAAAATTTGATTCGAATATTTCCCCCCTTAAATTTCAGTTTAACAATTTAGATTTCCCCCCCTAATTTTTGCCATATCATTCCGGATACATAATGAATCTATTTCACAAATTTTAGGTTTTTAGAATAAAAAATAAAACGTTGGAACTGAGAGGGTTAACAAAAATACGCGAAATGCTAACCTAATTGTTTTGAGCAGTGTATATTTATTACTTTAAATTGTCTTATATAAATTCATTTTCAAAATATGCAAGTTTCTTCTAATGCTTACACACTTACAGTTTTTGTTGACTTAACATATTTCAAAGTGTTTTTTACCTTTTTTTAAATACCAAGCTATCTCATAACGTCTCAGGAAAAAATCATTCTTCTTATTAGTAAGTTGGATTGTTATTTTTTAAAAACAGCAGGACACCATTATCAATAATCTTAGGTTACAACTTCTTACAAATATTCACACACACCAAAAGTTCCCAAACATCAAACCATCCTAACCACGGCTGCATGGTAATCAGACCTTAGGCAAACATCGAAGAAGAACGTGCAATGCATGAGCGAAGAAACTAAAAACTTAACAAGAAGAATATTTCTATTCTTCTTTCGCCACCTACGTACCTCAAATATCTCCAATTAGTCCCGGCTGAAATTTTCTCAATAAAACCACCGGACCGTGTTTTCCTCTTTTCCCAAGTACTTTACGTGCTAAAATATATGCGCAATCTATAAATCCATAGAGGGAAGAAAACACCCTACTCTCTTCTACCTTAGAGAGAAAAGTTCGTTGAGGTTAGATAAAGTGGAGATGATGCCTCGGGGAAAACAATGCCAAAAATGTGTCGCCAAGTGAAGCTTTCATTTGTCCACCCAAACGTGAATGATTTAGCGCTATTCTAATGAGGAATCTCTGTTGTCGCAAGGGGGCTAGGAAGCCCAGTCGTAAGGCGCTTGCATTGCATGAGAAAGGTCCCAGATTCAGGTACGGGCATTGCCAAAATATCTGCCATTTTATAAACGGTCTATGCAGCTAAAAAGGGCGACAATATCCCATATAGAGAATTGACGTCAAATATGCTCCAATGTCCGGACGCTGGGTACGATGGCGACCTTAAATGTTGGGTTTGTTGCCCACTCAGGTGTCGGCTAGCCACATGACTGTGGTTCTTAATTATTACGCCCGTCACCAATAGCCCTCGTGTAGCTCTAGTGCGATGATATTCAAACCTAACCTAACCTGCTGCCACAATAGTGTAAGATAGGAAACTATTTTTATTCAAAATGAAAATTTATTTTTTAAAAGAGTTTTTCGTAAATCGGTCCACAACTGCATCAATAGTCATCGTTTATGATTAAATAATCAATTGTTAAAATTAAAATAAAGTGTTTTTCTTGAGATGTAAGCTGCTTTTTTTTTAATTTCTCAATGAACCCTTCGTCACGGCTGTAAAATATGCGTGAGCTTTGGTTTGTTAGGCTTCGGTTTCCTAAAGTAACAATCTTTCTCAGCCGTCACAGAAATATTAATATACAATGCTAGTGTATTTATAGCAATTTTTCCAAAGCAGTGTGTTGATCGTGACGAACGCTACGATTACGTTTCTTACGAAACAAAGGCTTTAGAGTCCATCGCATCAACTTGGCGACTTTTAGCCGGCTTCACTTTTTTGTCGCCAATCATCTCCATCTCATTTCACCTCCGCGGTAAAGTTGCATATTTATGAAGGGTTCAAAGAATCCATCTTGCATCGGCCCTTCAATCCAGAGGGTAGGCCACCGGGCCTAGGGTTTTAATAGGCGGCCTTACCGGCCTCCGGTGCTGCCTCGTAATGATAGTAATTATTCAGAGGTGCGCGTGGAGAACGATGGAATGGGAAAGAGATGGAAGTGTAGTGTGTTCGTTAGTTTGGGTGTTGAGTTAATATGTGATTGTGTTATTTTTTTAGTTTATAGATCTAGTTTGCTATTTTTTTAAAAAAAAATTTATAAATAAAAAGATAGGTAATAATTTGTTGGTGTGTGTAGTCTGATTATAAAGATATTTATATGGTTATGAAGAAGGAAAACGAATGGTTATGAAGAAGGAATACATTGAGATAAAACATGTCTTGTTCCTACTATTTGTCCAGTATCTAAACGTAACATCTAACGGTTCAGTATCTTTTGTAATTGTTCTTGGGCAGTACTGGATAGATTTGAAGGGGGTTAAAATACACAACCACATCAGGAGAGCTTCTCTAGTCATAGCTAAAATTTATTTATTAACCTTCTTTAACAGCATTGCAGCCAAGTGCAGGCAAATACTTTCTCAATTTGCTTTTCCAGGAGGACGATTTGTAGTCAGACTTCTCCATTTTTGCACTCCTAACTCCTTTCTCTACACTGTCCAACTACACTCTTAAAATAAAAGAGTGAAATCCACCCCTATAGGGGAAGTGCATTTTCGGCACCGGAAAGGAGTGGAAATTAACTAAGACTGAATTAAAACCGCTCGTTTTAAGAGTGTAGGACGTAGATTGTTTTCTTTTATTTCTTTTACCCACTCCGCAAAAAGAGTGAAATCCACTCCTATAGGGAAGTGCATTTTCGGCACCGGAAAGGAGTGGAAATTAACTAAGACTGAGTTAAAACCTCTCGTTTGTTTTAAGAGTGTACCTTGTGACTGGTTTCCTTCTTCTCCTTGTACCCTCTATCCTTGAAATATTTTAACAGGATCCAAATATTCTCGTTGAAAAACGTGTCTCAGTCATCTTATCCTGTAGAATTAGATAACTCTCAGGTTATATAACTTCATGATTATACAGACTTCTCCATGTGTTATTTTATTTAACCTCTCCAAAGATTGATTGTAGTATATTTCTTTCAAGAATCAGTAGTCTACTTTCTTCTGTCTTATTTATTGCTCAAGTCTCGCTACCATACAGGATTATTGGTCTGATAAAAGTTTTGTATAAGTTTACTTTGGTACTAATTGAAAGGAATTTTGATTTAAGTTCGTTTTTCAGACTAAAGATATGTTATCCATTATACTTGATTAAGATCCATTTATTATCTATACATCCAAAGAAAGGTTTATAAGCGGGTCTCTGACCAAGCACACAAACCTGAATATATATGTCTACCAACCAACCAACATCCAAAGAAATTATGAGGATCTAGTGCAAGACTATTTAATTTTGGTTGAAATACCGTCTCACTGGAGCCAATTTCATTTTGGAGGGGGCTATAGGCCTAACGATTACATCGCTCGCCTGCTTCCCCTAATCCCCCGTGAAGTTTTCCAGCAGGGAAGGGAACGAGAAGCGCTTTTTTCGTTTTTCCCACACCCGAATGGGTCTGAAGAGCAGTTTCTATTAACAAATACAAATACATATACAAAAAAATTGTCGACCAACAACAGGCCAGAGGCCCAGCAAGTTTGGTTCAAAATAAATCTAATACATTACCCGTTTCCAATGACTGTCAAGTTTCTTCTTAAAATCTTCTACTTTCTTCGAATGCACAACATAATCTGGTAAAGCATTCCACTCATTGACAACTCTATTGTAAAAATAATTTTTTTCTTACCTCCCTTTTAAAGCTCGATTTATTCAATTTCTGATCATGTCCTCTGGTCCGGCTATTTAAGGTAAAACCTAAGCCCTCCATGTCTCCCTGTTTTATGAACTTGAATAACTGTATTAAATCACCCCTAGCTCTCCTGTTTTCCAGGGAATACATGTTTAAAGATCTTAATCTGTTATCATAATCAATACCAGATAGACCCTTAATCAGTTTTGTAGCCCTATGCTGAACTTTTTCAAGCAACTCTATATCTTTTCTGAGGAAGGGAGACCAAAACTGAACAGCAGAGCCACAAACAAGGTAGGTTTAGAACAGAGATGTTCACGTCTTTACCTGAAAAACCAGGTGGGGGGAAGTCAAGCTCGCGTTGTAATCGTAAGGACTATAGTCCCTCCACTGGATCCGTTACTTGCGATGACCGAAAGAACAGCTCCCTCTCCACCACCGAAACTAACAAGTGAAAACCGCCATCTCCGTTACTTCAAAAGATAGAAAGACAGAAAGAGAGAGAAGATGAAGAGGAGAAAGGATGGCGGAGGCGCAAGAGCAGATGGGACCAGTGCATGACACCAGAGCCCAACCGTAAATTAGCGCGGGGGAGGAAAGGGTTGGGGGATGGTGTGAGATCGATCCTTTTTGGAAACAGCTGGAAGAGATAGTCTCGAACAAGAGGGGGGGAGGGGGGTAGTATGACCCCCCCCCCCTTGATGAGCCCTCGGGCTGAATTAGGGTTTTGAAATGATTTTGTTGGGGTTGGTGGAGTAGTTGGTATGTGTTTCTGTTATTTATTATAAAAAGTTTTGTTTTGAACAGGAATATTTTTTAAAAATCGGGTTTAGTATGAAGGGGAAATCAAACATGTCCTGTCTTTTTTTCACTCCCTTCCTTAAGTCTGTGGGACAGCTTTTAAGTCCCTTATTTTAAGTTAATAAACAAGAGTGGTTTGCATCACTAAGTCTAGGACGTTTTTCCAGATTCTAGTAAACACTTTTTCATTAAATTAAACCCCATTTAAAAAATGCATTAAATAACTCAATAGATTGAAATTTGTAATTAAAATTTTATTAAAGGTGTCCCACAGACCATGTAAAGTGAAAGAAGG
Source organism: Oedothorax gibbosus (assembly GCA_019343175.1). Classification (NCBI taxonomy): domain Eukaryota; kingdom Metazoa; phylum Arthropoda; class Arachnida; order Araneae; family Linyphiidae; genus Oedothorax; species Oedothorax gibbosus. The sequence continues at coordinate 14,232,717 of CM033277.1, read as the reverse complement.
ACATGGGTGTTTCACTTCCTCTTAAAGTTGATATGAGTCGTTTATAAGTTGTTTTTTAGAAGAGCTGTTTTTTAGAGCTAACATTATAACGCACTTTTGTGGCCTTTCTTGTATGTGAGGATGATCTCTGAAGTGTCTTTGGATTCATTTGTGAGTGTTAATGTAGTCCTGGAAGGGTGAGTTCAGACAACCAAATATGACATAAATCTGGAATAGCATGCCTAACGGAATCTCAATGCTGCTGCACTGGCGTAGAGAAAAGGTGAAAAGCTTATGGTATTTTATTTGAAACTAAAACTCTTATACTAAAGTACAGATTTTCTGATGAATATAATTATAAATATGTGGGAAAGCTCGAAATTCTGTAATTTAAATACTTTTGAAAATTTAATCTGTTTTATTTTTAAAAAGCAATGATACATTTCAGTTTACACGTTTTTTTTTAGTCGTGGAGAAAAACCGTAAATACGGTTTTCGCTTCTGTAGAGCGGGAAAGATCCAATTGACTTAACACACATTACCCCCTGTTTTTAATGTGGAAAGGTAAGTACGGAGTTCATTATCTGAACCGGTGCGTGTGTGAAACGAGATTAAGAAGGACTGTCAGTCCTATAGAGCTAATGCATTAGTTTTGAAATCACAACTTTTGCAAAAGAATTATTTTGCCATGTTATCCCATTTTTACCAGGTATGGGAATCATCATAACATCAATTTAAAACAAAATTGAGAAGAAAATAAAATCCGGTTATTTAATTATTAATTGATAAAGTTTTAAAATAGTGTCGCCATCTGCCGGGCATTCGGGGCATTTTAAACTTCAAATAACTAGATATCATATATCATTCAATAACTAGATACCTTTTTCGTTTCAAATTTGTTTAATTTCGATTTTATGTTGAGTCCCATACCTCGGGAAAAAGGGCTAACATGGCAAAGCAAAACTGCTGTGGAAGTTGTGATTCCAAAACTAATGCATTAGCTCTATGGGACTGACAATCCCTCTTATGGGTCAAAATTATGAATAATGCTAATTAATACTTGTGATGAGGCGTTACAGATCTGACAAAGAATTTAAATTATAATATCTGCTATCGATTAAAACTTCAAATTGTAGCGAAAAACTATGCTATAGCGTCTTAAGCCCATGTTTACGAAAAATCAGTAACGGAATCGTGTGTCGGTAACATATTGAATTTTTACAAACATTACTGATTTGGCAAATTTAGAAGGAAATTGGCTTTTTTATTTGTGTCTCGTAAGTATTGTCAAACTGAAAACCACGTTGGCGGGGCCCGGATGGCCGAGTGGTTTGCATCGCAGACCATTACGCTAGCAGTCTGCGCGCTGTAACGGGTGCGGGTTCGATTCCCGCCTTTGCCCTGGGTGTACTTCCTTTCTCTGTGACAGTGATAATTCTTTCTGTGTCTGTCTTACTTGACGAAGGCTTATAAGCGGGTCTCTGATCAAGCACACAAGCCGGAATATATATGTACCTACCCTACCCTACCACGTTGGCTTCATCCTGTTCACGAAAACTATCATCATAAGAAAATGTTATATATTTCTATAATTTTGGGGTGCGTTACCTACCTGAGCAACTCAAAGTTGTGCGTATTTATAAAATTAAACTCAAAATTCATACTTATTTTCCTGCTGGAAGTTTTTGAAGCAAGGAACTTTGTAAATAGTCTAAGGGGGCGATTCATTAACGTAGTTCCCTTCCGGAAATGAACGTTTTCAAGCCAGAACTCGTTTTGGAAGTTAATTTTACCTCTGCCATGTAAGCGTGTGATATGCATATTTTGCGTATTTCGTGTAAATTTTTATAATAAAAATGAGGCATAGCATTGATAAAAGACATCAAATAAAGTCGTTTTTATTCTAAAAAATATTTTTATGACAACATAAAACGAATAAGATAGCTTTACAAAACAAGCATCGCTAGTTGTGACACGTTACCGATCTGACTTTTGAAAACTTCAAAACCTTTCCCAGTAAGAAATAAACACAGATTATTATGATTATATTAGGATTCAAACAAAAAGAGTCGTTACTACACTGTTAAAAATTAGGCACTTTGTTTCACCAAAAATATGGTTCATACACTCTTAAAACAAAAGAGTGAAATCCACTCCTATAGGGGAAGTACATTTTCGGCACCGGAAAGGAGTGGAAATTAACTCAGACTGAGTTAAAACCGCTCATTTTAAGAGTGTAGGACGTAGATTGTTTTATTTTATTTCCTTTATCCACTCCGCAAAAAGAGTGAAATCCACTCCTATAGGGGAAGTGCATTTTCGGCACGGAAAGGAATGGAAATTAACTCAGACTGAGTTAAAACCGCTCGTTTGTTTTAAGAGTGTTGTAGCTGCAACGGCTATGTGGTGAAACGTTAAACCATATATTTGGTATTCGGTTGAACCATTTCTCAGGTTTTTGATTCCAAATCCAGAAAAATGGTTCAACCAAACACCGAAAAAAAGGTGAAACATTTCACCACACAGCCGTTGCAGCTACTAGGAACCAATATCATGGTGAAAGGAACCAATATCATGGTGAAACCAAGCACAAAATTTTTAACAGTGTACTAATAAAAATAGTTAACGAGATAATTAAAAAAAAAATTGAAAAAATCGGTCGTGACGCAAATTGACAATTTTCCTTATGTTGGCCCTTAACACATGTAAAATACCGCTTTAATCCTTCCTTCGTATCCCCCTCAACCGACTAGAATACAGAGATCCCAGCACGTTGTACCATCGCATTCGCCTCACGTCTCCACTCGCTAATGCTGCCGGTCGCCTATTACGAGGCAGGGGCGGCCCTTTAAAAGCCCCCGGACAATCGCCCTGGCCGTAATAAGGGGCTTTTGGTGACGTCGACATGGATGTGTTAGAATGTGGTCGTGTTTAACGACCCGGTTCTAGAGGATATTTTTTGTTTGTTTATGTTGGAAATGTGAAGTTTTAGGTGGGGGCTGGTTTTGGAGATGGGTTGTAATCAGTTTTTTAGGTTTGTATGGTGTGGTTAGTGGATTAAATGATGTTGATGTGAATGTGTTTTGGTTTTTCATGTTTATTTATTTATGAAGTATACACAGACACACAGATAAAATAATCCATTTTATCAATTACCCATTTACCATTGGTGAAAAAAAAAGAACACAAGCAAATAAAACGCCAAAATAAGTAAAACCCCAAACATACTAAAAATACTATAAAAAACATATAACCAGTTAAAAATTTCAACACTCGTAGCTTTAAACACTTTAAAAAACATTAACAATATCCAGATTATTGGAGAACCTATTGTATAGTTTATAAAATTTCTATAAATAATAAGTTATAATGATATTTAATTTTGTAAGCATATTAACAAATAAACGATGATTTCTGAAAAGCCTATATGGGATAGCAAAATGAACAGAATTAAGAATATCAACACAATCTATTTAATTAAAGATCAATCCAACATAATTAATGCTTTTAATTTTTTTTTCATTGCTGACGTTTATATTAGATTAAAATTTTATTTCAACCCCCAGAAATGACGTTATTGATGGGTAATATTGCTGTTATTTATAAACTGATAAGTATCTTATTGTTTTGGGATCTTGTATGCGTTTTCCTTCCTACACTGTTAAAAATTAGGCACTTTGTTTCACCAAAAATATGGTTCCTAGTAGCTGCAACGGCTGTGTGGTGAAACGTTAAACCATATTTTTGGTATTCGGTTGAACCATTTCTCAGGTTTTTGTTTCCAAATCCAGAAAAATGGTTCAACTAAACACCGAAAAAAAAGGTGAAACATTTCACCACACAGCCGTTGCAGCTACTAGGAACCAATATCATATCATGTTGAAAGGAACCAATATCATGTTGAAACCAAGCACAAAATTTTTAACAGTGTAAAAAAAATCTTGCAACAATTTCTTAACTTTGTTTTAAGAAAATCCCGAATCAATCGAATGAACCTTTAAACTAAAATCAATGAAATAAAACTTTATAAAATGGTCATTAAGAAGTTTTAAACAATAGTTTTAAATATAAAATAATGCACAAATATACACTCTTAAAACAAAAGAGTGAAATCCACTCCTATAGGGGAAGTGCATTTTAGGCACAGGAAAGGAGTGGAAATTAACTCAGACTGAGTTAAAACCGCTCGTTTTAGGAGTGCAGGACGTAGATTGTTTTCTTTTATTTCTTTTACCCACTCCGCAAAAAGAGTGAAATCCCCTCCTATAGGGGAAGTGCATTTTCGGCACGGAAAGGAGTGGAAATTAACTCAGACTGAGTTAAAACCGCTTGTTTGTTTTAAGAGAGTATCTTTAAAAATTTCTTTTAAAATATCTTCGAATGTGACGCATACCGTAAAATGACGCATAAGAGAAACAGTAACCGAAAACTTGTTCAGGGTTGCCGCTATAGCTCAGATAAACAACTTTTAGCTCATTAATATCTGCTTATTGACAGCTAATTAGCTACAGACAAAGGAGAAGTATGGTAAAAATTGAAAGGTTGCTTTTCAAATACTCTTCATTGAAAAATGAGATTCAATTTTTAAATTGTGGTCGTAACCTATATGGATATGGATTTAGTATATCTCCAATTATCCGAATGTTGACCATCCAAAATCCAATGATTCATCCAGCCGTATGCCTAACATGTAAAACCATTGCTTATTAATTTAATTCAAAGCTCTTTTTCTTTACAAACTGTTTTCTTTCTTCAATTTTCAACACACTTTTTACTTTACTGAAATTTATATGTTTTTTCGAACCCATCCAAATGATGAGGCTATAATTTTTACAATTGTATGCAAAAACAAAAAAAAATCGACATATGATCCAACTAACACACAAACTTACCAAAACCATCCAAAAAATTATTAAAAATCGTTATTTAAGCAACTAGTGCCGAAAATAATACTTTATTAAGCGAGTGGCTTTTATTAATGTCAAAAAAAATAATGACAAAAGCTTAACAAAGTATTATTTGGCACGTGCTTGCTTACAATATTTTTTATAATAACGTGCAAAAAATTATTTCTACCAATGAGTGATTTTCATGGCATCATTTAGTTTCCATGGCGATATTCGTGGCGTGAAATTTATGTTCTTACTTTTGTCTTATTTAATTTCCTATAATAATTTTTGTAGTACTTGTAGTTTCCATGGAGATATTAGAAAATGCAAAAGTAATGAACCAATAGAAATAAGTGAGTTTCATGACATCATTTAGTTTCCATGGAGATATTCAGGACATCATTTTGTTTCTACCAATCAGATATCTCTATTACTTACGCACTAGTGCCGAAGTATACTTTCGGCATGTCTGGACGTAGCACGTAAAGTGTCATTTTCGCAACGATTTATGAATGAATATGATATAAAAAAGTGAACTTTTTTGCACGTTGTTATAAAAAAGTAGTTTAAAACAATGAATTATTTGAAAAATCTCCTATAACCCAAAAAAGAAACCTCAAACAAAGTAGAACAACTAAAATACCACTTTAACATGACCAGTTTGCCTAATTGAAACGTTTTTATCATGATTAAACTTGAATTCTATTGGCAATTACAATTTTTATTTGTCACGTAGGTTTTATAGTTACGTTATGCTACTCAGTTTCAGTTTAAGAATAGTCGGATTTAACATTTAAATTTTATTTTAATACTATATATTTTAAATTTGATGCTAAACCAAAAAATTATGTTTGGTACTCTTATAAACTTATGTAATTTTTTTTTACCACACTACTTTTGTAGTGCAACGTATAAAGTGGAAGCTTTTATAAAGGCTATGTCTATCTGTCCGTTATTCACCAACCCTTTCACAAACGAACCACAAGCCTCACAAACAAGTGGGATTCGTCATATTGAAGAAAAAAAAATTGGAAAGGCTATATCCCAAATTTCATTAATGAGACAGGGAACACAACGACGCTTCAAAATATAAAATTTTCATTTTAACTTTCAATCACTAAAATGAATATTTGCGAAAATTTTTAGATAATACGCATCTAAATATGGGGTTCTCAAATTCGGTTGGAGTTCTCAAATTCGGTAGTTAATTTCAATATAACTTTGTTTCAAGCTTCATATGTCATTGTATTAAAACACCGATTTTTAGCTTTTAGGTACACTTTCCAGCACAACTTTTGCGTGTACCAGAATTTTTTTTATAGAAATAAAAATAGTCCATTCAACGCAATGAACTTCAAGTTTGACGATAAAACATTCATAATTTTAAGTTATTAGCCTAAATAGAAATTACTTAAATTGGAAAAATCGTCTAATTTTTACTCACATAATATTTTTTTGGAATATTTTTGGTTCACTGTGTTAAATAGACATGTATACGACATCACAGAAAATTTCAACCCTTCTAGTAAAACAGAAAAAGAGAAAAGTGTACCTTAAGGCTGAAAATTGTTTTTTGAAATAATGACATTTAAAGCTGGCAACAAAGTTATATTGAACTTAACTACCAAATTTTCAAACTCCAGCATTATATTCAAATGTGCATCATAGAAGTTTTTTCGTAAAGGCACTATTCAGTAACTAAAGTTGAAATGAAAATTTGATATTTTTATGGATCGTTTTGTTCCCTGTTACCTTAAAGAACTACCTGTTTTTTAATCAATCCATGACCCTTGCAAATATCGAAAACAAAACCCCACCGACCAACAGAAACTTTCTATAAAAAATAAAACACAAATATTTTCTAGCAAAGACTTATCCATCTTTATCCTAAAAAACACCATATAACCCATATAAAAACCAAATTAATTAATGAAAACCAAGTAAAAAAAACCACACCAACAAGGCCAGTTTGCCTAACCCCTCGCCGGCACACACGTTTTAATGCAGATTCAACTTCAGTTCTGTTAACAAATTTCTATTAGTCACTTAGGTTTTATAGTTATTATTAACCCTTTCAGTCCCAAGAGCAATTTGGCATCATCATTTTAGAAATTTTTTTCTGATCGTCTATACCCATTTATGATATCATTAAACACATCATTCGATTCTTTAAACTTTTTTCTATTAGAAAATATTTTTTATTAATCCCAATAGATGGCAGCCGTATTATTTTTTTTTAAAATTATGATCAGAAAAATGATGATACCATTTGGCATCACTGGGACTGAAAGGGTTAAATATAACGGATAAATTTAACGATTCACTAGAATATTTGTGGTATTCTTATTGCTTATAAAAACAATTAAGAGTTTTTTTTAAAAAATATATCCAAGTGATAATTCTAGAATTTTACGATTGCATGCCAAAAAAGTTATATCGACACATGACCTCTGAAAATAACACAAAAACCAGCAGAAACTTTCCATAAAAATTAAAAACCAAAAAATTCCAACAAAGACTTCTCCATCGTTATCCACACAACACCACCATATAACCCATATAAAAACCAAACTAACCAAGTAAAAAAAAAAACGACCAACAAGGCCAGTTTGCCTAACCCCAAAGCCTCTCCACAGTCTGACCCCTGCACACAAGACGTGGGCGTAGGCCTGGCGCGTGTAATCGCAAAGTCTTCGCCGAGGGTCTCCTTTTGGCAGTGATTGATGAAAACCCATTACTGCTGGAGGGGGGATGGGGAGGATGGAGAGCATCCCCCACCATCCCTTCATCCGCATCTTCCTTCCTTTTCCACTGAGAGAGAGAGAGAGAGGTGTTTCGGTGGGAGAGTGGGATATGTATTTTTAGAGAAATTCATAGGAATTAAAATTTTTAGTTCAAGTACATCAGTGATCTTCTCTTGCATTTTTTAACATATTGGTAATATTGTTACAATAATATTTAATTTTGATAAATTGGTGATACTTTTTGAATAATTGATGATTTTGGTTGGTTGACATATAATTTCAGGTTTGTGTGCTTGGTCAGAGACCTGCTTATAAAGCTTCGTCAAGTAAGACAGACACAACACACACACGTAAGTGGATCCATCTAATTTTTAGAGACAGAGGTCAACTAGAGATGATTTTGGATAATTGATTTTGTTTTTATAATGATGGGTAAGCAAATTGGATTAAGTGTATTGTTTTCACTGCATTGAGATTAAAATCAAAAATTTTAACTGAAAAAAAATCATTTCTTAAGTTTTAAAAAATTATATTTGGTGGTGTAAAGTAGGTGCTTATGAATAGTCCATCCATGCTTTAAATTTCAAAATTTTAGAAAAATATTTAGTTATTAAAGCTTTTAAAGATTATTTGTGTTGCTGGAAAACCTGATGGGCATTGACATGTTTCTACGTCTGCATCACTCCGAGTGCTAGAGTACTTAGAACGGACTCAACTAACGTAAATAGAGTTGTGACACCCTTGGACGCGTTAATCCACGTCATCACTTAGTGAATGCAAGGCATATCGCTAGAGGGAACTCAACTTGCACTGAATTGCCTTGAATTGTGTAAGAATAAGCTGTAATTAACTTTCCAAAAGCACGGGTTCTCGGGACTCTGTACGTACAGTAAATATAAATTGTTAGCAAAATTAAATCAATTATAAAAAAGTCATCAATTTATCAAAAATATAATCAATTTATCAAACTTATTTATATCATTGTAATATTTTTTTGTAAATATGATTAAAATTGCATGGGAGGATCAGCTTGTGTACTTGAACTAAAATTTTATTTGTGTGAATAAATGAACAAAACATAAGAGATTATCACAAATTGCTTTATAGTTTATAATTTTTATAATTTTTAATATATGGTGTGAATATACATAGGCATATTAAGAATTTGTACCAGTTGAGTAGTGATAGTAAGCCATCACACACACACACACACACACACACACACACACACACACCACACACAACACACCCACACACACACACACACACACACACACACACACACACATAAATCTTCAGCTCTTGTTCAGCTGGAAAATGTATTATTTTACTTTCTTATTACCTGGAAGAAGTACTGCCTATTTTTCTGGGAAGGTAAATTGCAGTATCTTGACTAATGACTTCGACCATTTTTGTAAGAACTAAATAGTTTTAATCTACAATAAAATGTACTAAATGACTAATAATGTTCAGGCAAAAATGGTCCAGTTCATTGTTGTGGTTACTGCTGTTTGCCTGCCCATAGCAGTTTTATAACGTGTATTGTTTTATTATTTTTTAAACAGAGTTCATTGATAGGTAATGGTAAAAAAATTACACATGATTAATTTTATAAAGAAACTCGTCCGGAAATAGCTTGGTTAATTTTCTATGCACACGAAATTTACACATTCTACATATACTTTTTAAATTACGACGCACGTCGGCAATATCCCTCGTGTAGCTCTTGTGCGACGATATTCAAACTAAAACTAAAACATATAGCTTTAGGTTTAGTTTGAATTATCGTCGCACTAGAGCTACACGAGGGCTATTGACAACGGTCGTCGTATTTTAGAATCACAATCAAGTGACGAGCCGACACCTGAGTAGGCACCCAATGCAACCGTTAAGGGCGACATCGTACGCAGCGTTGGGACTTTGAAGGATATTTAACGTGCACTCCCTCTACACGTGGTATTATTCGTCTGACATTTTGGCTGCACGGGCCGTTTATAGGTCGGTAGTTATTTTGGCGATGCCCGGACCCGAACCTGGGACCTTTCGCATGCTAGGCGGATGCCTAACCGACTGGGCTCTCCAGCCCCCATATAGTTTTATGAATGCTGAGCATCTACTCTTTTGCCTCGGGCTTGACCAAGAATCCCAGTACCGTGGAGACATCTGTAAACTATACTGGAACGCAAGGGACCTAATTAACTAATGATCCCCTTTTAAAGAACTCCTTTCGTTCTGTGTTCAGCACTTGTTTTTCTATTGCTTCATGTTTCTATTGTTACTGCTGAGATTTTGTTTACTAATCATTCTTGTTTTATACTATTATTTTATTAATGTTTCGGTTATACTTTTTTGTGTTTTACTTCCATTACTTGGGTTGCCTGTATTAATTTATGGATTGATTTTCCTAATAAATGCCTTATGTAACAACAACTACATACACTTTTTCGTTATCCTTTTATCCTTAATCATTGTAATATACAATAAGTTTTAGTGAACCGTTAAAATTTATTTCCAAACCGACTTATACCACTACTAAACCGAGTCTTTCTTGTGGGTAGATCTGGCTTCTTTCACTGTATGTGTGCGTGCGTTGGTTTTGTTGGCGAGGGAACGTTGGCAGGGGGTAAAAAGGAGGGCAATTAAGGAAGGGCCCGGGATCTTAATCAAATCACGCACACGGGTAGATCGGGGCACAACTCGTCTGAGGAGGGGATAACTAGTGGAGGTTAAAGAAGATGCTTGGCGAGAAAAAAAAAGTTCATGTATCCTAAAGTCGCTAAAATCAAACTGTAAAATTGTGTTACGTAATGTTATACCATAAAACTGGTGGAAGCTTGGCTACCACCAGCTTTATGGAATAATATCAAACTAAATTCATAGAAAAACATGCTATACAAACAATAAGTGTTTTTGTTGTGTAATCCGAATGCTTGGCGAGAAAAAAATGTGGAGATATCGAAAACTCGCCAAAATCAAACTGAAAAATGTGTTTGTGTAATGTTACACCATAAAACTGGTGGCAGCTTAACTATCTCTAGTTTTATGGAGTAACAATAAACCAAATTTATGGAGTAATGTTAGACAAACTATAAGTTACTCTTATTTTGCTGTGTGACGTTAAGTTATAAGTTTATTTTAATGATACTCTCTCTAAAAGTTGGAATAACGTGAACAGCTTTAATATAATGGCTGATCTCGATTTGGCTATTGTTGTTAATTTTCCAAGCAACGAAAATTCCCATATTGGGTAAATAATCTACTTCATATTTTAAGCAACTCGATATGTATAGAAGCCCTACGTTAAATTTGCAAGCTCGTGAAAAGTCACCAATAAACAGACTGGCAATTACGCCGTAAATTTGAGGTGTACCGAGTAATGTTACAATAATTTTTTACAGTTTATGCATCCCATCATACCTTTCCTTGTACCTCCTTTTTTGATGTAGGCACGACGGGAATTTGAAATGAAATTTCCCAAAATTAAAAAAAAAAACAAAACAGTTATATCTTAAAGTAAATACTATTGAAATTTAAAAAAAGTGATTGATAAACACACAAAAAAACGCGGTTCATTTTTTCTTGCACATTTTCATTTTAAATGCAGAAATTCCCTCCTTGGATATATTTGTGGCTACAGTAATTCCTCAGCCAAACCACTCGCCAAGTGTTTTGTTTGGGTGCATCTCTGAAGAAATCACGGCCTCAGTTGTCAACCCTGTTTCTGCAATATGTTTTTCTCGGCAGCATTTATATCTCATCTAACCTCCATAGTTCTTAGAGGTATTGTGTGGGGAGTAAGTGTTGAGGAGTTGTTATTAATATTAATAGGGGAATATTTAATTATGGTTAAAAAAACAGGATAGTACGCATATTGTACATCTAAGAAGTTTTGTTGAGGGGTAATAATGAATCGTAGGGGTAATCGGTCCGAAATTATGGTTATATAATGAGGGGTGAGGAGTGTGGTTTTTGTAACAAGGGAACTGGAATAATTTGTGGTGATGGTATTTTGGTAGAAAAATACACTTTAGTTTCTGAACATTGATAATCTAGAGTACAATCATATTTTCGTGAAGATGTAGCAAAGTTGTATTTAATGATGCGTAGATATTCCTAATATACGAAGAACTGGCTAAATTTTATTTAGATTAACATACAAATTACAGATAGTATTTGTAAATGATAAGCTTGAATTTTAATCATGATGGATTGAGTTTGCCTGATATGGTTTGAAGATAGGTTATTAATAACAGAGAAAGATGTAACTGAAATTCCAGGTGGAAAATTTGTGGTCGTAATGATTATTCTACAAGTAGAAGTAGATTTGTGTTATCACTAAGCAATAAGAAATCCTTATAAAAAGTGACAGATTTTATTTGAAAACGAGTGAAATAGCCATAAGCTTGTGAAGGAAATGCATATTTTATGCTGAGAATTAAACGTATATTTTATATTTTATAGCCCCCCTCTCCCTAACTCAGCCCTTATAATGTTCTCAGAAAGTTTAAGAACGAATTATAATTCATGTGGTGAACATGCAGCAAATTTTACTTTTCGAGCGTTAGGCCCAAATGTTAACGAATTTTATCCACCAACTTTTCTAGAAATAAACATAAATTTCAAAATTTCATAAAGTTTTTTTAAACTTTATTTTTTTTATTTGGAAACCAGAATTTTTTTCATTTTAAACTAATTACTTGGACGAAAATAAAAACTAATGTTTTCAGAAATTTAAATTATTTAATATGATTTAATGAAATAAAATAAATCATATGAAATATTCTGTCATACATTAGTTCATTTCTAATTTCGTTTGAACCAAGTTTCTTTGATTTAGACGAAGTATGGTTCCATCGTGACTGGTATGTCTCAACTTTAAAATAGTTTATAATTTTTTATTTTATTTTTCGATATTTATTTGCGGAATGGTTCATTTAAAGACCAATAGATGGCGACACTTGTACCGAAATAAAATCCAAGAAAGTTTTAGTTTTTAAGAATTTTTACGAGCATTTTCATTTTAAAAATAGCAATAAAATTAACTATCAATAATGTGAAAGTAATGATTAAAATGACACAAATCGATAAAAAGAATGTTTTTTTGCTTTAGTTGCTGAGTTGCAGTAAGCAGTTTTTTCCACTATAAAACTACTACAAAGGAGAAAACCGTTTTAAATAAATAAATAAATAAATAAATAAAATAAATAAATAAAAATAAATAAATAATAAATAAATAAATAAATAAATAAATAAATAAATAAATAAATAAATAAATAAATAAATAAATAATAAATAAATAAATAAATAAATAAATAAATAAATAAATAAATAAATAAATAAATAAATAAATAAATAAATAAATAAATAATAAATAAATAAATAAATAAATAAATAAATAAATAAATAAATAAATAAATAAATAAATAAATAAATAAATAATAAATAAATAAATAAATAAATAAATAAATAAATAAATAAATAAATAAATAAATAAATAAATAAATAAATAAATAAATAAATAAATAAATAAATAATACTTCTAATAAATAATAAAAAAACAAACTGTAAGAAACGATAAATCTTTCAATATACAGTTTCTGGAGTAATACGAGACTTGTAATTTGAGAATTCAGCAGTATTAGTATTCATATTATTCAAGCTTGCTTTAAATGCACGTTAAAAAATCAATATAAGGATATTTAAAATGTAATTTCCTTAAAAGAGAATAGGATACCAATGAGATGTTAAGGATTGTTTACGGATTAACTATTACAACCAAAATAAGTAGCTCTCAGCTAATAAATATCTGCTCTGAACGACTGATTAACAACTAATTGGTCACAAATGAGATGAGTATATGCAAAAAATTAGAATTTATTTTGCAAAAATAATTTATTGAATAACAATATTTAAACAAAAAGTTTGCTCCTAAATTTTAAATGACAATGAAATCAGAATGTTAAATGTAAGTGCTTAATACATCCCATTGTAAATATTTCATGTATGATTAAGGATTAATATTCTATTAAAGAATGGCAATATTATGGGTACCCATTATTGCTAATAAAGTTTGACTAGAATGGATTTAAAAAGGAGAAATTGTCTTTTTTGGGGAAAAAAAAGATATATTTTATAAAAATTTATGAAAAATGTAGGAGTAAACAAATTTTTAGGTTAGTTTCGCAATTATATTCTTTTAATAAAGTCAACTTTTTTTTATTTTTAACCTAATTACATTTAACCTTAATCGAAACCAAGGCATTCATTTGATATATTTTAACATTTCATCAACGATATTCCACATAATCTCAAAATTCATAACACACTCCTGTAACCACTTCCTTCAGACCCATTTTATGGCGTGGATTAACTACAGTAAAAAAACCTAACAAAAAAATCCTCTTCAACGGATCCTAAAAAATGTCCCGTACTCCTTAAGAGAACCCGTTCTGTTAAGTATCTTTAAGAAGAACCCGTTCCGTTAAGCATAGCCCGAGGACCCTTTACAATCCCGAATCGCTATTCCACTAATGAAGATGCAGAGATCCGTGCCACCCGACTTCCATGACTAGATGGTCATCCCCTTCTTAATGATGACGATGATGGAGGGACAGACGGACGGACAGACAGACGGACTGCTTAGTTTATCCCACTATAAATATTGCGTGTATGTTTAAGTTTTAATATTCGATCAAAAAATTATTATATTTTATTATATGGATTTATTTTATTAAAATTTAGGAATAAACAAATTATCTGTCTAGCTTCTTAATTATATTTTTTTAATAAAGTTATTATTTTTTCTTTATTTCAAAACTAATTAATACTTAACTGGAAACCAAATCAAGACATTAACTTAACACATTTTTAAACTCTCATCAATGATATTCGTCTTTATCTCAAAATCCATGACATACTCTGTTAACCACTTCTTTTAGACGCACTTTATGGTGCGGATTAAGTACAGTAAAAAAAACCTTTAAGAATAACCCTCTTTAAAGGACCCTAAAAAATGTCCCGTTCTGTTAAGCATACCCCGAGGACCCGTTGCAAGCCCAAACTCGCTAATCCACTAATGAATATGCAGATATCCGTGCCATGCGACTTCCGTGACTAGATGGTCATCCTCTGCCTAGTGATGATGGTGATGGAGCGACAGACGGACGGACAAACGTTCTTCTGATACTTCCTTAAGAAATCAGAATTATGGGTGCCCATTATCTTTATTAAATTTTTATGATAATAACAGAAATAGTCTTTTTTTATTTGAAAAAATTAAAGGATACATTTTTTTTTACGAAACATGAAGGAATAAACAAATTTTCACCTTAGTTTTCTTAATTATATTTAAATTCTTTTTATTATAAACGTAGTTAACGTTAAACTGGAAAGGAGACCAGTACATTAATTTTATACATTTCATAAATGCTATTCCACTTTATCTCAAAATCCATAATCTTAACACTTCTTTAAGGTTCATTTTATGGCTCGGATTAACTACAGTAAAAAAACCTAAAAAAAAATCACCCCTCTTCAACGGACCCTAAAAAATGTCCCGTCGTCCTCTTTAAGAAGAACCCGTTCTGTTAAGCATCTTTAAGAGGACCCGTTCCGTTAAGCATATCCCGAGGACCCGTTACATCGTTATCCCACTAATGAAGATGCAGAGATCCGTGCCACTCCGACTTCCGTGACTAGATGGTCATCCTCTTCCTAACGATGATGATGATGGAAGGACAGAAGGACGGACAGACATTGAAGAACAGTACGACCAACAGGACCATTACCCCCTGCCACCAGGTACAGGAAAGAAATGGGGATCGATTCCGAAAGGATTGAAGTCACATTTAGGTCTCTAGATGCTGGTTTGGACCCTTGAGGCCTGGGTCGTTGTAGGTTTTGGGATGGTAAAGATATTATTATGTATTATTTAGATCTGTTTTTTGTAAATGAATGAAAATGTTTTTACAATTAGGTTTGGTATATTATATTACTAGCTTTCTAAACCCGGCATCGCACGAGTTAACCTTTAATAACGGTAATTTTTTTTTTTGACACAGCAATAATAAAATGGTTGGTCTGTTCATTGGCGACTTTTTGGCAATATTTAAAATTTAACAACCCAAATGTGGTAATCATTCTACAATCAATAAATAAAATAAAATAATGTTAGTCAAATAACAATCGTACAAATTAAATCCTCTTGATTTTTCGTTTTTATACTTAATTTTTGCTCGCGCTAAAGTTTCTTTCAAATTGAAAATTAAAAGTAGAAATCGAATTCGTGTTAATTTTTTAACGGCTCTTCTTACTGGAATTTTACGTTTATCTACGGATGACGTCAAGCCCCTGTTTCGGACCGGCCCATGTGTTTTCAATCCCCAGTTTCGGTCTCTCACTCTCAGTTGGAAGACGTATTTTTGTAAATAATTATATTAATTACAAAATCGTAATCAAATATGAAAAAAATAAGCCTCAGGTGCACACGTAGGTATTACAGGGAATCTATATTAAAAATTTCGATTTTTTTCGAGCAGTATAAGTAGGTCTTTCACGATCCACAGACAAACAGACAGACTCTTTTATTATTATAGATAAATTAATGCTCCGCTATATCTAAAATGGGATTGTTCAGAAACAGTTAAGATTTATTGAACTTGTGGCAGCGATGGTTTGGAGAGGTTTTCGAATATTGTAATAAAAAAAAGTGTAGTTTATAATTGCGTAACTAAGACATTCAACGGTTTCATTCGGAGTGACAACAGTTAACAACAGCAACACGGTTTCATTAAAAGTAGTTTATTCAGAAACTATTTGTTGCTGTTGTTTGTGTTTGTCATTAAAGTATTGTCAGGTATTTCTTGGTCAGATTATTTCATTTATCAACAAAGATGGTAAAGACGGGTCTTGTAAATTTCAACCACGGTCAAATAATAAAACTGACCCTTCCATGTAAACCCCGTAACTTCAAGCTAAACTTTGCCACAACTTTCTCAAAACTAACCAGTTATATTTTAAAAGAGATTTCTTTAATGGATTATTAAATACAAACCTATATACACTGTTAAAAATTTTGTGCTTCGTTTCACCATGATATTGGTTCCTAGTAGCTGTAACGGCTGTGTGGTGAAATGTTTCACCTTTTTTCGGTGTTTGGTTGAACGATTTTTCTGGATTTGGAAACAAAAACCTGAGAAATGGTTCAACCTAATACCAAAAATATGGTTTAACGTTTCACCACACAGCCGTTGCAGCTACTAGGAACCATATTTTTGGTGAAACAAAGTGCCTAGTTTTTAACAGTGTAGGCTGAATTGAGGCACATTGATATATGTTTCATTAAAAAAGATTTAAAGCTTGAATTTAAATTTCATCCACTACAAATAGCACGCGTTCTTGAAAAAGAGCACATAGGTAATTTTATCTTTATTTGCCGGTGAAGATACCTATTTAGGTTTCAGTACGCGGTCCTTACACAAGTGAATTAAGTTTACGTATCTTTAATCTTTAATTTTTAAAATCTTTAATCTTTAATTCCCATTTACCACAAGAATAAATACAAATAATAAAGTCAACGATAGTTTTAAGCAATACCAACACCAACACTTTTAAATCCATTATGGTTATTCACAAAAAAACACATAATTTTGAATCAAACCCATTTTCAATGGACTTAGTTCACTTTCGCACACAAAAAAAAATCGACTTCTATTTCGTAATTACTTTGGCCCCTGGGTGATTTTGAGATTTTTCCTTCACCCGGAATCGTTGCAGAGATAAGGGATATCTCTCCCAATGATTATTGTTATTTTTCCTGCAACGCGTTAGGATGGGTTATGACGGCGCATGTTTTTTTCTGCTATGCGATAGTGTGAGAGGGCTGATAGAGTGGGAATGTAACCCTTACAGGTTGACTTTATGTCTAGGAGGTTCTGTCTTAAAGGGAACTAAGTCATGGCCTACTAGGCTTTAAGGCCACAGAAGCTCTTTGTGACGTAACGCTATTTGTATTGAGAGTGACAACCAAAACAACCAATATCGAAGAGCTTGAATAAAAATTTGAAAACTTACGTCATCTGAAACAACAACATTCTTTGATGGTCCATTATTAGTTTTTTTCCCTTTGTAACTAGATTGTAGTATCTGCAAAACTTATTTTTGAATTTTATAGTTTTTGGGCAATGGTGTCATATTTTAGACGAAATTTTATTGATGAAACTGTTTAATCTAATCTGTGTAACTTAAAAAAAAAGAACCTAAAAGAGAAATCAAGCTAGCAGTATAACTTAAAAAAGGAGACACTGATAAAACTGATATTTAGGAATAATATGATAAATTTTGGATTTGATAATTTTTACTACAATAAGTCCGAAATGTTTTAAAAGTTAAATTATCTAGAAGTAACATAGAGGGAGGGGGAATATATACTAGTAATTTATTCTTAAAACAAACTCCTAAATTGTGACTCTAACTTGTTCTGTGCTCATCAAATCCATAAAGTGTAAGCATTACCTTGAAAAATTTACAAAAAATGCCTACTAATTGCCCGAATAAAATATAATATATTATCAGAAAAATACATTTAGCCTTTTAACAATTTTCTGAAAAGATATCCAATTATTCTTTTTTTCTTTCAATACTTGAATTACAATGAATTTTCAAATACATATCTTCATACATTAATAAATGAATAAATATAAAAAAGCCCTTAGAGGTAGAAAAAGAAGGAAACCATTTTCGTGTTTAGCGTCAAAAACTTTGTAATGCACTTATTGCATTTTTAAAAAACTTTCAAAATTATTTTATCATTTAAAATATTAAATTTTTAACCTACAACTGATAAGCTCATCCTTCTATTTTTATCCAAATCTCGTTTAATATCTTTACAATTCCAAACCGAATTATTGTCTACGAAAAAATCTTTAATCAAAACAACACTTAGGCCATTTTCCCCTTGAACCTTACATTTTTGTTTTTTGTGAGGGCAGGGAATGTATGCGGAGATTATACCACACCTTACGAAGAAAAGTGACACATCTTCCATTGAGTTACTACAGGAGATGTACTACTTTTATACGCAGAGTGAAACTGTTTTTCACAAGAAAGATGAAATATCTTGATAGCTATCGAAAGGGTTATAGAGGGAAAGGTGTATGCAGTTAGAAGGTTAGGTATGAGTATGGATATGTGGTATCGCACTATCACCTAGCTTTATAGTTTTTTGGGTTTGACATCAAAATTTATATACCTGTTATACAGAAAGGTTATGTTAGGTTGAAGGAACAACATAAAAAGTTGTAGTGAGTGTATGTGTAACTGAAGGATATTTAGTAATGTTCACTCGTTGCACTTATATTTTTTAATGATCTTGAACACTACTTTTATAACGTGAACTGTGGAAATTATTATAAAAGTCATTCTGGTCACTCTGTTCGTCATCTGTTCTTGAATAGTAGGGGAGTAGGGGTAGGTACATATATATTCCGGCTTGTGTGCTTGATCAGAGACCCTTCGTCAAGTAAGACAGACACAGAAAGATTTTTTACTGTCACCCAGAGAAAGGAAAATACACCCAGGGCGGAGGCGGGAATCGAACCCGCACCCGTTACAGCGCGCAGACTGCTAGCGTGAAACCACTCGGCCATCCGGGCCCCTCTTGAATAGTAATTGGTGAAGTTAAGGAAAAAAAATCTTGAAAAATGTCGATTCATCGTGCGAAAGTTTTATTTATAATAAAATGGTGTTTTGGTGAATTTCATTCACAAGATGTTGAAAAATTTAGTGGAAGCAGTTTTAAATGACGATCACTATCATAAATATACTGACTAAAATAAAGACTAAAATCTGAATTGAATTAGTTAATAATAAATAAAATATTATGTATTATATTATTCCATGAACTACACATTTTATATTTAGTTTTAGTTACACAAGTTACACTTTTTTTTTAAAGCTTACATTTTTTAAGGAACTTTTCTCAAACTTAATAGTGTTAATAAGTTTTTAATCCAAAAAAACTTTTTATTTTAACGTATGTTTGATAGAAAATTTGTTCAAATTACAAAATGCATACAATTATTTAATTCTTATTTTACTTTAAAAGACAGTTATATATAAATTAATCAAAATTAAGATCACGCAGAGCAGCGAGCTAAAGGAATCTATCGCTTAAAATGATTTTGTATTCAATAACAGGTTAATGACTGTATTTAATCTGTACTAATCAGATCTTTAGGAAATATTTTAACCAAATGATTGCTATTAATCGGCTCTAGTAATCCTTATGGTTATATTTTTTAAACCTATATTCTTTTTTTAATTCGAAAGAATTATATAATGTATTTTTGGGGTATAAAGATGCATCAAGCATAATATTATTATATTAATATTATTAATCAATTATTACAAGCCCAACCTCGTTCAACCATTTTAACACTTCATAAACTTGCAACCAAACTAAAAATAATATTTTAATAAAATATTAAAGTTTTGAGTTACATGCATTATGGTTTAGTCCAGTGGCTCCCAACCTTTTCTGGACCATCGCCCCTTTTTTTAAGGTTGGATAATACCTATTGCCCTCTTTTAATTTTCATGTTATGTCTAATTATAATTTAAGTTAAAGTGTAACTAGTAAAACAGTTTTATATTTTTAAACACTTACTATCATACGTAAAAACAACCGAAGCAGCATTATCCGTTCACTCTTAAATAAAATGGGAAAAATTAAAATGTATATTTTCAACAGATTTTTTTAAAGAACATAGGTGAAATAATTAACTAAGATCATTAAACTGGATTATGAAAAATTTACGAGAGTCGACAGTAAAAATTAAAAAAAAAAAGAATGTTTGAAAACTTATTTTATTGTTTTATCTTACCATTTCAATGGCTGCGTTGTGCTTTGTGTATTTTAGTTAAAGCTTGAATATCCGGCTTTAAATTTTTCAAGTTCAGGCGCAAGTGTCCTTTGAGGCAAAAGTCCAAATGATTTCTTTGTTTAGTGAGGAGCTGGACAACAGAACTAAATCATTTTTCAACTAAATATGTTGATGAGAACGATATAAGTGGTTCAGCTTTTAACCACAGTTGTGGATAAGTGTCCATAAGTTTCACCCAGGCTAACTCATAACCACTCCTTACTAGTTCTAAAATTTCTAACTTGATCACACAAATCTTGTAAGCATGTCAGATTTTAACTGGCCAAGATGATCAATAAAATTAGTATTTTGTCTTGGTCGTATTTGGGAAACCAGGAGTAAATGACATTAAACACTCGTCAAGGGTCAGAAACTGAATCAGCTCTTTATGGTCAATATTACAGTATTATTTTAATTTTCCCCTTTGAATACTCATTGCCCCCCGATCGCCCCCCAACTATTTATTGCCCCCTTGCTAACACAAATCGCCCACTTGGAGGCGATCGCCCCCAGGTTGGGAACCGCTGGTTTAGTCGAAAGGTCATTTTAGTTTATAGTTTAAGTAAATCTTTATCTTAGTACGTTAAATATTAATGTTTATAGTTAGAACATTGTTCTTCCTCCAATTTATTTCCAGGTATGATTTCACAAAGAAAAATAATTTTCAGAACATTTAATTCTACATTTAAAATGTCTTAAATTATTCCGATGTTGATCCAACAATAATCATAACCCAAAATCAGCTCATCACAACCTCAAAATCCTCAATCACTTAAAACTATTTTTTTTAAAAATCCCACCATCAAATATTATCAAAAGGAGGTCAGCAAAAGGGGGGGGGGGGATATGGATGCAGCAGGTGTAAGGAGGGATTCCAAACGATCCTTACTCCACCCCCCCTCATGGATCGATTCCTACCCCCTTCTTCGGGAGGGGGAGGGGTAGCAGGTAGCAGGATTTGGGCTAATTTAGCGCGGGTTCTTCCGGAGCCGGTTGACTGGCGTGACTGTCTGTCTGTCTGCCCGTTGGCTGATATGAGAGCCGCTCTTAGGGATTGGGGAATAACGGGGTGGGTTGCCATGGTTGGCGAGTTGGCGCTGTTTGGGTGTTTTTTGGTTGGTGTTAGGAAGGAATGGTGGGAAACGGGAAGTTGTGGGGGTACCTGTTGTTTAAGGTGGGTTTTAATTTTTTTTAAAACAGAAAGTTTTGTTGGTATATGTGTTAGATTTCATCTTGGTTAAACTCATAAAGATTGCTCCTACGGGTTTTGCTTTCATGCGTGTTAACTAGAACATAAAAAAACCATATTCTGTGTGTGAAGCAAATACTTTTGTTGCCATAGCTGTCGTTTATTATTGTCACAAAATTAATTTATCAAAATTAGGATTGTAACTTGTCCCACATTTACTTGGCATTTTAAAAATAAAATGACTTGAAATTCTTAAATTAAGCGATTAATTTCTTGTCTGTGCCTTTCTTCAATATATTAAACAATTGAAGCTGTCAAATTTAGAATTCAAGCTTCAAAACAAAAAGTTCTTAAAATTTTTAACCTACTTTTGTTATTTTAATATTAAAATTAAGGGGACGCATTACCCAAAATTTAGGGCTGCCCAGAAAATAATTAAACATGCTCGAATGTTGTGAGCTAAGGATATTGCAAAAAAAGAAGGATTCTATTATAATGGTGGAGGTTTATTGAAAATGATATAGTGGTTTGGTAAAATGGTTTTTGAAATTTTATGTTGATTTTTTAAATTTTAATTTTTTCAGCTTGTGAATGGTTAAACCCTAAGGCTTTTAGGTAAATTAATGTAGAGCTCCAAATTTTTTTCCTGTGTTGAAACATGTGCGTTTAACAAAAGTTGGTATGGGATAAGGTCAAGTGTGAATAGATTTTTTTTAAAAAAATGCTGAAGGTGAAAATTTACAAAAATTCTTATTTTTTAGCCATTTTTATACATAAAGCTACATAACTTTTTTTGTTTAACTGATAGCTCAATAACCATACCAACTTTTATTAATAGATGTTGTGGGAAAATTTTGAAAAAAAAAATCCATTACAAAATTCTTTAAATTGTAGGAAGAGTAGCATTTTGGAAAAACGTTAAAATTTTTTAATTTTTTAATTTTTTAAAAAAACTTACGTTTTAATATTTATTATTTTTTCGTATATGTTTATTGAATGTTAGTTCTTTGTAAAAATAGTTTAATTTGAATGCTAGCAATAAAAGTACTGGATTTAGTTTTTTGGGTACCGCGTCCCCTTAATGCGATAGTGCGGACAAACAGATGAACGAACCAATAGACATTACAAAAAGATAAAACGTAGGTATATGATGTCATATATATAAAGAATTTTAGAATCTGATGGTTAGAACGGAAGTTGAAGAAGGTAAACAAAAATACGGAAATCTTCATTATGTCACTTTCCTGTTAGTTTTATATGCGCAAAATTTTTATAGTAAGGACAGACAGACGTAACAGACAGATAAAAAGTATAAAAGGTAGGTATATGATATCACATACTAAAAGAAAGAATTTTCAAAACTGATGACAATTAGAACGGAAGTTGAAAAGGGTATACGAAATCTCCACTATGTTATTTCCCTGTTCTTTTAAAAATATCAAAAACTTTTATACTGTGGACAGACAGATGTATGAATCAACAGACAGACAAAAAGATATTAAAACGTAGTTATGGGATGTCATACCTTAAAAAAAATTAATCTGATGCTTTGAACAGAAGTTGAAAAGTTAAAACAGAAATACGCAAATCTCCACTACGTCAAAACCTGACCTTTTCCTATTATTTCTTTTAAATTAAATGGTAGTAAAATAACAGAAACCGTCAACAACCGTTCTCAAAATACACCCCAACGAACCCCTTTCTCGCTTCTAGATTTATGGCTCTTTTATAGGCGCGGAGTTAAGTGCATCCGCGGTACTAAGTGATGCTGTTGGCAGAGATGGTAAACGGGGTATTTTTTTATGTTTTTTCTCATCTTTTTTCTTCTTATTAATGGGTTTGGAATCTGTGTCCCGTGATGGGTGGGGGAGAGGGCAGCTTGGGATAGTTTCATCCGTTTTACTTGATACGGTCAAGAGAAATCTGTCGGAATTTATCGCTTCAGAAATAAAAGGGTTAATTTTTATGCGGGTTCTGGGGATTGTGAAGGTTGGACGCTGTATAGCATGTGATGCTGTATTTATCAACGAATGAAAACCTCTATACGGTCAGAAATATATGTCGGAATTTATCGCTTCAAAATAAAAAGGGTTATTTTTTTATGCGTTTTCTGTATTATATTCAGCATACGATGCTGTATATAGCATAATACCGAAAACCTCTGCATGTAATAACTATATAGGATGAAGGATCACTTTTCCAGTGTCTAGAGTAGACTAAAGAAGGTATTGTGTTATTTATTTTTTTAAATTAGTTTATAATTTATCAATAGGATAAAGGGTCACTTTCCCCGCGTATAAAGTAAACTAAAAAGGTATTAAGTTATTAAAATCGTTTTTTGATAATAGTTCAGTAATAATAGTTGAGTTTATAAACTTCAAAATAAAAAAAAATTACGTTTGGTTTTTAATCAATGATATAAAAACAAGATAATTTTTTTAAACTCTTAAACTACCAACCACTTAACTTTCGAATTTTCGAATGCTTAATTTACTCCCTGTACGCTATAACTCTTCTATTCTAACTTACCTGCACCTCTATTGTAATAGAGAATTTTGTGAACTTAAAAAAATAATTATCTTAATACATGAAGGGCTGATTTCCAAAAGGTGTTAAGTTAAAAATTTCCAAAATTGACTTTTTGATGCAAAAAAATGTCTAAGCTCATGCTAACTATCTATTTTCAATAAGTAGAAGTTCCAAGCGGGGTTTGCTCGTATTACAAATAGGGGGGGGGGGGGGAATTCGTCTTTGTTTCTGAAAAGAATTAAATTACAAGTGACTTTTGTGCAAAAAGTGATTAAGTTTGTATCCTCCTCCAGCCCCAATATTAAAAAATAAATGATGCTGTTAAAGAGAAAATATTTTAGTTACACTAATTTAAGTTATTTTATGCGATGTCAACTTTCTTTACATTAATTAGAAAAAAATATATCGGAAGTATATCATGATACTTCACGTTTAAGTGGATATAATTTGACTGTATTGTACGTGTAGCATGAAGTTAAAAAGTACTGATAAAATTGACCAATTCTCAAATATGCAATTTCGGAACTCTATTTATCATTGTAAATTTGTAAACCATTTGGGTCTTTTTATTCTTTTACAGTAAGCAAATGAGTATTTTCTCCCACTGATAGGAAATGCAGAGGAAATTAATGTTTTGTAACTTTGAAAATGATATATTCCTAAAATACCCTCAGTTAATTTACAAAAATTATTAAAGTACAATTAAATAGAGATCACATTCAAACATATGATTTGGAAAACCTAAGGACA
This sequence comes from Oedothorax gibbosus, assembly GCA_019343175.1. NCBI lineage: Eukaryota > Metazoa > Arthropoda > Arachnida > Araneae > Linyphiidae > Oedothorax > Oedothorax gibbosus. The sequence goes on along the minus strand of CM033277.1, from coordinate 14,207,717 downwards.
TAAGACATTAACTGATTATCTAAGAAGGTCTAATTATGGTAATTTTTCTACTTTTTATTAGGGGAATAATAGTACGAAAAGGCATTATGTTCTGTTAATAGTCACTCTTTCTTCTCAAAGGTATTTTGATTTCAATATAAATACAAAATGTGCCATATAAAATTAAAAATGAGTTTTTGTTAAATATAATACAAAAACACTAACCCCCTACAAAACATTAATACATAGATATCCAAACTCACAAAACGTTCTAGCACTGGACAAAACAAATAAACAAAAATCCTGAAGGCGAATAAAAAAAATCGCTCATCCTAGAACAAAACAAAACTAAAAACACAGCAAGAGAGAAATCCAAAAATTTGAAGGATGAAAGAACAAAAAAAAAAAAAACACTACAAAAAAAATCTTCTCCGGCTTCTTTTTTTTAAAAATCACATACGAGGACCTTTGGCGACTTTTTCCCCCCACATTGGCGACCAGACAATCGAGCACAGGAAAACTCATCTCTCTGGCAACCCCTTTTTCCCCAGAAGCAGATGAAGCCCAAGAGAAACCTGGGGGGGGGGGGGCAGGCGGAATTAATTCGCTTCAGAGAGAAGTGGGGGGGGGGGGGGGAGGGCGTCAGAACGGCGACGCTGCTTCAGTAGCTGGGGAGGGGGGCTAGAGGGGGTTTAAGCCCCCCCCCCCCAGATTCTCTCTAGAGGAAAGGCCCCGTTTGGAACAGAAGCTTGCTATGGGGACGTTTAATCGGCCTTTCGCTAAACATCATTTCAATAGCTCCAGCCATTCTCTTTAGAGTTTTTTTATGTGTGTGTATGTCCCCTCCCTTCCCCGATGCTATATCTTTTTATTATTTTTTACACCTTTTTTTTTATTATTTCAGTTCTTTTTTTTTAAGTTCTCCCCCCTCCTGTGACGAAATGACCATACGTTTTTTCTTTCTTCTTTTAGGATTTTATTTGTGTTTTTGTTTTTTTTAAATAGTTGTGTTGGAGAGAGAAGAAAAAAAGGCGTAAAAATGTGTTAAAAAAAGTAAAATAAGAGGTTTTCATTCATTCCGTTAATTCGCATGGGAATACGGTTAATGATCCATGCAGGCTTCAATGGAGGGGAGGACTCTCAAGGGTGTCCGTGTTATTAATTAAGGTTGGATGTACACTTGTTCGCGCAGTAACGTGGCTTTTTTTGGCTGCGTTTTTTTATAGGCTATGTACCTTTTCCTTCAAGCTATTATGAACACGGGTTTTAAGTCGTGTAAATTACCTGTATTCGGCGTAAAATGGTTTTGTTTTTGGTTTTGAGGAATATATTTTAATTTTAAATTTAAATTGATTTATACATTACAAAATTGTTTAAAATTAATTAACCTTTTATATCCTAATGATACGTGTAAGTATCACTTATAAGACCACTGTTTTACTTTTAATTGTTCATTTGGAGAAAATGGGGACAAGGTGGAACTTTTTGATTGAATTGTATTGTTTTAGCACAGTAAAGCCTACAAATATAAAGGAAATTCTTCCGAAAAATTTAACTTTAGTTACCCGCGCCAATTCGTTATGCTGTGACGGTACTTATAAGTCCTATTTACTTTTCATTGTTCGCGTTAGAGGGAAAATAGATGGTAGTGGGGATTTTAATAATGCAGCCCCCATTCAGTTTCAAAATATTGAAGACTCAAATGGAAAATCGTATTAATTCTACAAAATTTGGTTGAGTAAGTTTTTGGTTAAGTCAGCGTGATTTAGTTATGATAAATAGGAAAAAGAAAGTCACAAAGTGCATTTTATGTTCAAACTATTCTTTTTACAGTATTATTAATTACCAAAAGGGGAAAAATAATTTTCTAAGCTTTATTACTTCAGCTTGAATTAAATATTTTTACAAATATTTTTTCACATGATAAACGTAGTTGGCTTAAATACCTCTACAATTCATTTTTAGCCTACTTTTCTTTTTTTAATTCGAAAGAATTAAAAAAATGAAAAGTAGGTATTGACATGCGGTCGATGTCCGTCTGTCCGTCTGTCTGTCTGTCTGTCCGTCTGTCCGTCTGTCCGTCTGTCCGTCGTACCCCCCTTCCAAAATCGGTTCTAATCATCGGATCTTAAAAATTCTTTTTTTGTTAGAAAGCTATAACCTCAGATACCCAACTTTCATACTTTTTGTCCGTCTGTCTGTACGTCCGGACGGACATAAATCTACTATCTGTCGGCGAATTTCCCATTGAATTAGCATTGAAATTCAATTTTGAGTCATTTAAATCACTGTAGGTATTGAAATGCGGTTGATGTCCAACTGTCTGTCTGTCCATCTGTCTGTCTGTTCGTATGTCTGTCTGTTCGTATGTCTGTCCGTCTGTCTGTCCGCCTGTCTGTCCGTTTGTCTGTCTGTCTGTACCCCCCTTCCAAAATCGGTTCTAATCATCGGATCTTAAAAATTCTTTTTTTGTTAGAAAGCTATGACCTTAGATACCCAACTTTCATACTTTTTGTCCGTCTGTCTATACGTCCGGACGGACATAAATCTACTATCTGTCGGCGAATTTCCCATTGAATTAGCATTGAAATTCAATTTTGAGTCATTTAAATCACTGTAGGTATTGAAATGCGGTTGATGTCCAACTGTCTGTCTGTCCATCTGTCTGTCTGTCTGTTCGTATGTCTGTCCGTCTGTCTGTCCGCCTGTCTGTCCGTTTGTCTGTCTGTCTGTACCCCCCTTCCAAAATCGGTTCTAATCATCGGATCTTAAAAATTCTTTTTTTTGTTAGAAAGCTATGACCTCAGATACCCAACTTTCATACTTTTTGTCCGTCTGTCTGTACGTCCGGACGGACATAAATCTACTATCTGTCGGCGAATTTCCCATTGAATTAGCATTGAAATTCAATTTTGAGTCATTTAAATCACTGTAGGTATTGAAATGCGGTTGATGTCCATCTGTCTGTCTGTCCGTCTGTCCGTATCCCTCTTCCAAAATCGGTTCTATCCCTCGGATCTTAAAAATTCTTTTTTTGTTAGAAAGCTATGACCTCAGATACCCAACTTTCATACTTTTTGTCCGTCTGTCTGTACGTCTGGACGGATATAAATCTACTATCTTTCGGCGAATTTCCCATTGAATTAACATTGAAATTCAATTTTGAGTCATTTAAATCACTGTTGCCAAATCAACAATGGCATGAGAAACTTTATTTATTTAAACATATTTGAAGCAAAATAATATTTTCATGAATCAGTTTGGAAAGACGTCATAAAGTGTAGCACAATTCGATTCTTTGATTATTCATTAATTATCTACCAAGAAAGCGGCAAGGCATACTTTTGCATGCAATTATGCTTAGTTTTAATTTACATTTCTTATTTTTTAATGCAGTTCGGAGTAGTTTCATTACTTTTGTTATTAATAAATATTTAATTATTCTTCGAACTACAATAAATCACGAGCAGATGATAAATAATATTTAATTAATTTGCGAAAGAATATTAAGGAAAATAGTTGATTTTGGCTTTTAGAAGTTTAAATTATAGCTGGGTGCTGTGTTTCGATTTTTTTTTCTAAAGTGTATAAATCTAGTGTAGAAACGGCTGTTGATGATATTTACTTTTGGAACATAGTTTTTTTTCCCGATTAGAACTTCAGTAAGTATTTAAGTAACAGAAAAGTAGGCTATTTTAGTTCTTTATGAACTTCTTGTTTAAAAAAAAAATAATTGGAAAGTTTTGTTGTAAAATTATACCTTGCAATTCAACAAAAATATTTGAACCCATTTCTGGACTAATAAAGACGTATGTTTTTTCATAGATCAGTAAACTAAATGTAATATTATTAGGACTTTATTTAAATATGCACAAAACCACCTATAAACATCACTTTTTAAATAACAAAAATTGCTGACTTGCATCTGATTGATGATTTTATGAATATATAATGAAGTTGTTGTCTTAGTATTATATAAAAAGCAATATTAATGTTACTTCGCACATGTTTGTAAAAAATTATGAGTAAATTGACTTTTATTATTTAGTTATCTTTAGTTATCTTTTATTATTTAGTTATATTAGTTTAGTTAAAATGTGGAGTTTAAATTTCGAATAACATTTTAACTTTAAACCAAATAAATGCCCCAAGAATTGTTTCTAAGTCGCCGATGCAATTTTTCTTATTATCGGAAAAATTTTGGCCAGGGTTCCCGAAAGTTTACTAATTTGATAAAAAAAAATTAAAGCTTGATTAAGAAACAACGGTTAAACTAGTTTTGAAGAAAACACAGTGAACATGTATACAATAACTTTATTTGTATAGAAATAAAATATTTACATATTTTTTTAATTTTATTTTTGTTAATTGTACTTATGTTACTTATTTTTGCCCACCCACGGGAAGGTGCTTGATTATTCCAATTAAGTGAGAATTAATTTAGAATACCTCGACAGCAAAGAGACTGCAGACAAATAATTTTTTTAAAATAAAAATTGACAAATCACAAAAACATAAGATTAAAAATATGTAAAAATAATTACAAAAAATACATTTAAATTTAAATACATTAAAATTAAAAAAATCGGAATACAAATATTAAAATGAATAAAATATAAAATAATAAATACACAAAATATAAAATAATTAAATGATAAAAATAAAAAATAATAAAATGAATAAAATATAAAATAATAAAATGAATAAAATATAAAATAATAAAATGAATAAAATATAAAATAATAAAATGAGTAAAATATAAAATAATAAAATGAGTACAAATCCAATAAAATAATTAAGAAATTCAACAAAAATACAAAAATGAAATTTGAAAATCCTAAAAAAATTTGAAAATCCTATAAAAATTTGAAAATCCTATAAAAATTTTGAAAATCCTATAAAAAATTTGAAAATCCTATAAAAAATTAAAAAAAAATCCTATAAAAATTGTAAAAATCCTATAAAAATTAAAAATCCTATAAAAATTAAAAATCCTATAAAAATTAAAAATCCTATAAGAATTGTAAAAGTCCTATAAAAATTGTAAAAGTCTAATAAAAATTGTAAAAATTCTATAAAAATTAGATTTTTTTTTGCTTTTGCTGCTAAAGCACCTTCCCTCCCACCCACTAAAAAAACACCACCCCTGGCCACGTTTGGTCATCCTCGGTAGAGTAGTGGCCAGTATTCCCGGCACTTGAGCAATCCTCGGTAGAGTAGTGGCCAGTATTCCCGGCTCTTGAGCAATCCTCGATAGTGAAGTGGCCAGTATCCTCAACTTATTGACCATCTTCAGTAGAAGGGTAGACAGTATTCCGCGTTCTTGAGCCGTCCTCTTCAGAGTTGTGGCTAGTATTCTCAAATTTCATCCATCCTCGTTATTCTAAACGGAGCCAGTGTTTCTGATTCCTGAGTTGTCTAGTTTACCAGTAGTTCCAATTGTTTAGCATCACTATTTAGGATATAGCTAGTATTCATGGACTGTCCAGCAAGGATTGGTACATTTTTTCAGCTTTCTGTACCCTTATTGCGAACTTATAAGCCTTGCTTAAAACAACCGTATAGGTAATGTGGATGAGCTTTCCTACGGTTGTATCTGAAGGATGGATTATACGGTGGCGTTATTTTCTACGCTAATATTCGGAAATACTTGGATATCTTGGAAGAGTTTAAAAAGAATATGATCGAGCCCTTTTGCAGTGAAATAGCGGCCCGTCTTTCTGTGATTCATAGTCGTCCTGAAAAAAAAAGTAGTTCGATGATAATATTTAAAATGTAATAAATAACTAGATAAATTTACCATAGAAAAAAGTATGAACAGCTAAAATGAATGTTATTGAAATATCTGTACCTTAAAAGAACAAAAAAATGACGTCCTGTAGGAAAATTTGTTAGAAAACAGAATATCTATATGTTATTTTCTTACAAAACATTTTGTTTTCTAAAACTACTGCAGTTGTATTTGATTATAAAATTGCATCTCAATTTGTCTAAAAACATATTTTTTTTGTAATAGATAAAATCTGTAACAGATAAAATCTCGAGGGTTCCTATTCGGTTCTTGGTTTAAAATTTTATTTTTAACGTACCCTAAACTACACAAAATATTAGTTAGATAATAATATTTTCGGTACTGCTTTATAACTGGAAAATTCAGAAAACATTTCTTCGTAGAATTTCGGATATTTTCTTGCAATTTTGCTACAGAATTTTCTGAACCCCCCCCCCAGCCTTTTCTACATTGTAATATTTGGTGCGAATTTACACATGAGTCTTTTCAAATAAGTAACAAACATTGAGTTTTGAATTTATTAAAACTGGAAAAAATTATAAAAAATTAAGTATTAATATACTTACCTCAGCTCTCTATAAGCTATATGACTCAACTCCTTCAACTTTTTGTAGGTCGTAGATGTCTTGCTATATCTGTTTGCTCTTTATTGACAAGAAATATTTTTATGGTAGGAAGAGACGATTGGACATATGGACGATACATTAGTCTCCTTTTGAAGAATAACGTGTTCTTTACGTTAGCACAACTCAAAATCTGAAAACATGTATATATGAATACTGTTTTATAATATTAACATTGTACATACTTTTTTTAAAAGGTGAGTGCTGTTATTAACATGCACGAAAACAATTATCACTAACAGCTGAAAAATAATGAGAATTTGTAATTAAATTCATAAAAAATACTACTATATATCAAAATTATTTATATACAGCAAAATTGTTGTTGTTGTTGTTTCTAATCTCCCGTTTGTCTGACGAAGTCAGACAATATCAGTGAATCCATTGACAAGAATGAAGTCTGACACCAGAAGTGGACAGTTGTAAATGTCTTCCCAGTCCAGTTCAAGGCAGTCCAAGATGTGCTGAGGTGATGCCTGTTCTTTTTGGCATTTAGGGCAAAGAGGAAAACTTTTGCCACCCCCAGAATATGTAAGGCTTTTTAAGTGTCCAGTGGCTAGTCGGGACAGACGGGTGTTGGTTTGCCGGTCACAAGGAAGAGAAAGTGAGAGTCCTGTTTTTTTGGCTTTATACCAGTCGTGAGACGGAGGCATTAGCCAATTCCAATACAGCAAAATTAACATGAATTATACTTTTTAAGCATTATTTCATGTTTCTGGAATAATAGCATACAAGTATTTGTTTGTTACCTTGTTATATAATACTACAGATATGCAATTTAAATAGTGTTAAAAAGCTGTATATTATTACCCAAACTTTTATACCTTTAAGGGAAATGCTTGAAGTTACTATTTCGAACAAGGTTTGAAGTAGCTAATAAATTTCTTGAGTATTATATCAGAATTGTCTTACTACGAATTTACACGCAAACAGTTTTACCAATGGCGTCCCAAAGATAATTTTTTCTAACAATTCTCGGTTTGTTACAAAAATACATTGTTTTAGAGCACCTAACAAAGTACTGTTGTAAGTAATGTTATAAAAATACATTGATTTTAATTTATATTTTTTTAAAGTATTGTTGCTATATTATGAACAGTAACACATTGTATACATATATAATGGTACTGATTATTGTTTGTATTATTAATAGATGGGTAACGGGCTAGTTTTCCACGCCTTTCTTTTTGATTGTATATTTTTTTTACTTTTATTTAGTTTGAAGAAAATATAATATCTTTGCCGTCCTCACCTTTTTTTTTTCCTTACAAACTAGAATTACTAATTTTTCAAAAAGTAAATATACATTTTTGCAGTAATTAATTAAATGCCTAGCACTTTGCGCTGGAAATCGGGCCCCGTATTTCGCCATGCTGCCATGTTCTTTGAAGAATTTAATAATGTTTGTTTTAATAAATAAAAATATGAAAAACATGGTAAAATAAAATTCACTCTGAAACAATTTTATTAAATAAATTGACCCTAAATTCTTCATGCTAGCATTTTTAGATGTTTAAAAATTGGTTTTAACTATTTTTAAAAAATAAAGTTTTGTAAAAATATTTTTATAATTTAATCAAAAGTTATGATTTCAATTTTTTCCCCTTAAATTTGGGTAAAAAAAAAAGATTTTGTTCCCTGTTCTTTACCATTTCATTCTAGAAGCATAATGAATCTATTACACAAATTTTAGATTTTTAGAATAAAAAATAAAAAGTTGGGACTGAAAATTAATCAGATCAGTGCTCCCCTAACTGTTTTAGTGCACGTAACTGTTTAGTGCAATATTTAGTGCAAATTTACATATGACTCTTTTCAAATAAGTAACAAACATTGATTTTTGAATTGATTAAAACTGGAGGAAATTGAAAAAAAAAATTAAAGTATACTTTTTCAAAGAAATATATTGACCTCAGTTTATATAAGCTATGACTCCACTCATTCAACTTTTTGCAGGTAGTAGATGTCTTGTTATAACATATCTTTACTTTTTATTGATAAGAAATATTTTTATGGCATGAAGAGACGATTGGAATTATAGTCTTGTTTTAAAGAATAACGTATTCTTTAAGTTAACAAACATAACATCTGAAAAAGAAAATGTATACGTGAATAGGGTTGAATAATATTAACATTGTGCATACTTTTTTTTTATAGATGCGTACTGTTATTAACATGAATGGAAATTATTCTCATTAACTATTGAAAGATACTAAGAATTTGTAATCAGATTGATAAAAATCACTACTGCATTTCAACAATATACATATACAGAAAAATTAATATGAAAGCGTCTTATTTAAGCATTATTTCATGTTTCTGAAAAAATAGCATATATAATTTTTTTGCTACCTTTTTATGTAATACTAATACTACATACATGAAATTAAAGTGATGTTAAAGAAATTACCTTATGCCATAACTTTTAAAACAGTTTTTTATTTGAAGAAAATGCTTTTTATACAACTAATTCAAGCGAATTTTGTAATTAAAGTAATGGTAAAGAAATTACCTTAAGCCATAACTTTTAAAACATTTATATCTTTGAAGAAAAATGCTTGTCACAACTAATTCAAGCGAATTTTGAAGTCTCTAATACATTTCTTGAGTATTATATCAGAATTGTCTTACTACGAAATTTATGCTCACAAACTTCTAGAAATGGCGTCCCAAAGACAAAACTTTCCAACAAAACTTTAATTGTTACAAAACTTTATTGTTTAAAAACACATTAAAAAGTACTGTTGCAACTAGTTTTATAAAAGCCTTTGATTTTATTTTATACTTTCTAAGTATTATTGCGTTTTATGACTTAAAAGGTGGCAATACATTATTATTAATAATTCTGCTAGATGGTACTTTAAATATAAAAATCACAACTTTTTAATATTGGACCATAACATTTTAAATCACAAAAAAGTGAAAAATAGCATATTCCAATTGAAATCAAATTGCGATAATCAGAATATCTAATTTTACGTTTCCTCGCTTCCTAGACCTTCAATAACAGCTTTCATTAAATCGTAAATTAAAGTGCCACCAAATGATCTGACGGGCAGAATATTAGGAGGCAGTGTTATTTTTAGATATTTCAAGTAGTTAGTAGGGGACAGCATAGAGCAGCAAATTTTGAGGGATCGCAGTTTCGCAATTTATTTGAATTAAAGTATTTCATTTTAATGCGTTATTAATATTTTCCTACGAAATAAATAACATAAGTTTGCATTAACCATAAATAACTACATTTTGTATGAAATTTTTGCATAGTGTATAACAACTACTTAAAATTAAAAAAAAGTTCTTCAATTGGCAATACGTTGACATTAGAATTAAAATATAAGTGTCTATTCGAAATCGTTATAATAGATCCCCTGGAACAAATAAATGAAAGAATTTAAAACCCTTTTTCAATTCAAACCCCAAACACTTTTTACACAGTCTTTAAAAAAGTAAAAAAGTGTAAATTAGAAAAAGTAGAGAACCAATTCGATTATTTAATTTATTGTGAAAACCACCGAAATTTTTATTGTATTTAAACAAAATGAATGTTTGTGTTTAAATAAAGATGAAAAAACAATGAACCTTATCCTTTTGTCACATAAAAATGAATAAATTCATATATGAATTATAAAGGGGAATGTTATTTCACTCAGCCAAACTATATAAATACCATCTTTGATTTGTCAATTAGTCTTCACACAAGTTAAACTATAGCAGTATACTCTTAAGTCCAGGGTGTCGGATCGTCACTTCACTGTGAACTAAATAGGGTACTAGACTAAAAACTTTATTGGCTTAAAATACTTTTATGCCAAAAATATTAGACCCGTATTTTTTCTTTTTTTCAAATACCCCATAAAAAGGGGGAAAATGAATTTTAAAATTAGCACGAAAAATCACTCCCGAAAACGCTTTGTGGCTGTCACGTGGTATCTGTGATGTCACTAGTAACTATAAACAAACTTTGAAACACCATTTTGGAATCTACTTTAAGCAAATTTGAACTATCCGCTTCTGTAAAACCTCCATCCATTATCTATATAATTCTTATTTTAATAATAAGTTAGATTAAAACCCGTTTAATTACAAACAAAAAAAAAACATCACACCGGTTTGTTTATACATAGTAGTGACGTCAGCCAAATCGACGTGTTTTTGATCACGTGACGTACCGATGAATGATTGAAAAGGATTTTTATTAATTATTTAAAGATTTATTTTGCAAAAAATATATGCGTTTGTTATATTTGGGTTCAAAAAATAGTTTAATTAATATTGGAAGGTATTTTAGCGATACTGTCGAGTACCCTATTACGACGCCCATCGACAATAGCCCTTTGTGTAGCTGTAGTGCGACGATATTCAACTCAACTTGAAACTAGGTCCTCTTATACCTCTATATATTCAATTTAAATGCCATTACTAAACTCACTCCACTAATCCTCGTTTTCATACAAAGTAGTAATGCACTAAGGCCTTAGACGAGGCTAGCCTCTTGATTGCGCCCCGACCGCAAAAAAAAAGCGCAACGGCGCCACTTGCTTGAAATCTGCATATGTCAATTGCCACGCCCCTCTCAAACCATAACGTCCCCCCAAGGAGGTTAAATGGGAATGAGATGTTTGGTGAAGAAAGGAAACCGACGACGTCTTAAAGTCGCCAAGTCGGGCAAACACTATTTTCTTATGATAAATGTAGTTGTCTGAAATGTCTTTTTAATTTTTTTTGTTTGCAAATGATATCGGAAAAATTATGTAGGGAAACTAAAAAAAAATATTCCAACCAATTAAAAAAAATCGAATTAGAGAGACTGTAAGCCAGTTAAATTTATTATATATATTTTTTGAAAATATTCAACACAGCTGGAGTAATTAAGGTTCGAAAATTAATTTCCCCTTTGGGTTTACATAGAGAAGAGACTTCGGTTAGGAAATTCGACTTCCGGTCTCATTTCAACTTAACGAATTCGAGTAAAAATAAATGGATTACCCATTAATTTTTTAGTTGGCCTTTTTAAGTTCCTAACCTCCTATGACGAAATTCCATAGGTTTTGTGCGTTTTTTTAAATTGTAATAGTCGATATAACGCACTCCAACGAAACGATACGCGAGCATTTTATGATGTGTAACATGACATGGTGCGCATTGGAAAATTGAATTGAAACCAACCGGTTATATTTCCAATGCAAAATAAATTACTTTAATACTTAACAATTGGGCATTTTAAACACCCCTTATGACACTCTTTAGGTGTACGCTGTAAAAAAATTCTTAGCGTAACGGAAACCGGGATTTTCAAGTTTATATCACTTTTTTTGGATTTTCAAGTTTTCCCCAGAAGCATGAGTAAAATCATTTAACAATCACCTTTTGGGCAATTTAATATGGTGTATCGTTGTCAACAAGCAACCATGGCCACGATTTGTGGGGAGCAGTTATGAAATGGTTTAATGAATGGACTCTAAGTTTGATAGAACAAATTCGACAGATACCATTCTAAGCCGCACGTAGTTCAGAAAGTAGTAAAAAGAGTAGCTGCGTCATCCCGGGTTTTGCATCTAAATATTTTTTTTTACATTTCCAGGAAAATTACTGGCTTTATGTGGGATTGTTTCTAAATTGTAAGGGAAAGGTTACAGATACGAGGGCTGTTTTTTTTTCAACCTCCGATGGACTGTAACAAAAAGACTGGTCAAGATAAAAAAAGATTTTTTTTTACAAAAAGTAATGTACAATACTGCTTATTTATCCACATAATCATTTTGGCGATTAAGGCATTTGTTATACCTGTAAACAAGTTTTGAAATACCCTCTTCATAAAATGTAGCCGCCAATTATTGGGAAGGAGTTGTGACGGTTTCGTTTAAAAAAAGTAAATTTGGAACCTTTACGTCAATTTTTTTTTGTCCTCCAAGCCACTGATAGTCCATAATTCACTTATGGTAAACATTTGAGTTTCCCTAAACACTTTGTCAACTCGCTGAACAATACCGTCTGTAGCGACAGACTTGCTTCCTTGGTCCCCTTCTTCATGACCATCAGTATTGTTCAGCGAGTTGACCAAGTGTTTAGGGAAACTCAAAGGTTTACCATAAGTGAATTATTGATAAGCATAGTGGCTTGGATTTTACCGCTCCCAAGTTGACGTGGAGATCAAAGAAACCGTCAGAAATCCCTTCAAATCATTGGCGGCTACATTTTATGAAGAGGGTATTTTAAAGCTTGTTTACAGATATGACAAATGCTTTAATCGTCAAGGTGATTATATGGAGAAATAAGCAGTATTGTACTTTACTTTTGGTAAAAAAATCATTTTTATATCTTGAACCGTATTTTTGTTACAGCCCATCGGAGGTTGAAAAAAAACAGCCCTCGTACATTTTAGGCACATTATTGATAAAAATTGGGCAGCTGAGTTGCCAGAAATTTTACAGTAACGTTCCAGATTTTTTACAGTGTAGACAGATTTATAAATCGATCCTACTCCACGATTAACGCCAAATCATTCGCCAAGCATTTTTATTTGGGCACATCGCAGAACCGATCACAGCTTCACTTAGTAAACTTTTTTGTATTGTTTTTTCCTTCACAGCACCTCCTTTTTATTCATCCTCCCTTCAAAACATTCTTATTTTCAATGAAACTAACGCCCTCTTCCTCTCCCCCAACCCCCCCAACAAACAGACGACAATTCTTCGTCTTTTCAGACCGTAAAAGACGACCAGAGACATCTTTTCGCCGTTCCCCGGTGCAGTGGTTCTGCTTTTATCCTTTCATCATCTATCTTCTTGATTAGACATTAATCTGGAAAACTCCTGGAAAATCCGGGATAGAAAAAGGGAGAAATAGCGGTAAAAAAAAGTTGGAAGGAAGGGAAAAGGGTTGCGTTGTCTGCACATGCGCCAAGTGGTGGAATAACAGCGTGTTGTTTGACCTGTTAGATCATATGAACGTTAACATTTCATTTTGGGTGTCTTAAAAATTATTTTGCGCTGTTAAATTTTTTTTGCTTGGTTTCACTATAATGATGGTTACTAGTAGCTGCATGTATGAAACGTTTCACCATGTTTTCAGTTTTCGGATGAACTATTATTCAGATTTCGTAAACAAAAACCTCATAAATGGTTCACAAAATATCGAAAATATGGTGAAACACTTCACCACACAACCGTTGCCACTACTAGGAACTGTATATTTGGCAAAACCCAGTGCCAAATTTTTAACAGTGTGCTAATTTTTTCAGGCGTTTGATATTTGAAAACACTTTTAATAGTATTATAAAATGCAAAATAAATTTGCATACAAGGGTAATACTAGATTATGGTGTGCGGTGAACTTAAATGCTTCATATTGCAATAGACAACTAGAACTGCCACGCCTACAGTGACGTCCCATTTGCGTCAACCGTTGTCTTGAACCCCACAAAATAAAACCATCCGCCAGCAAATTTGCCAAAACTAGAACGACCATGCCCATAGTAACGCCCCAGTTACCCCCATGACTCAATCATTGTGCGCGCTTTTCCATACAAACAAACCACGCTCCGTCCCATTAGAACAACCCATTAAATATTTGACACTTCTGATAAACCCGATATCAGTCTGATACAACAACCCCTCGTTATATCGCGCTTCCCGGGAGACAAGCATAAAACCGCGATATAACGAGCGACTTGATAAATATTATACTTTTGATGTATTTATGGTATCAAAATAGTTTTTAAACTAAAGCACAGTATGTATTTGAAAGATAAAACTAAATCATTTTAAATAATATAACTATATACTCTAAAAATAGAAACAAAATTTAGAAAGGACTTATTATTATTAATTACTATACACATTATTGCACAGGCATACTAGACACATTTCACTCATTTTCTATTAAAAAATCCATCTAAAGTAGGCTGTTTTGATTTTTCTCGTAAAACCTGTTTTCCGGCAAATATCAAAGAACGGAAGTTTATTATTTATTTTAAGGAAAGTACATATTGAAAAAAACAGGGGAAAAATTGGGAGACATGATACAAGGCGCGATATATCCGAATGCGCGATATAGCGAGGAGTTACTGTATTGTGATATCGATTCAACAGCGAGGAGAGATCGTATGGTATCATATGTACTGGGGAAATTTTAAGATAATATTTGCTCAATGTTTTTTAGAACTACAAACTAAATAATTTATAATCGAATATATTATTTTGGTAGCTAGATACCATTTCCATTTATCATGAAAGCAAACGTAACTCATAAGCCATGTTCTTAGATAAATTTCTAAAAATATACAGCAACTAATTACTGTATATTGTGCTTTAATTAGAATTTCAGAGAACCTGGTGCATGACTCTGAAGAAGACTTACCTGAATTTTGGCAAAATAGCAATTTATCCAGAATCCATTTTATAATTATAATCGAAACCTTTTAATTTATTTTTAAAATATATGAGAGAGTAAAAATGTTGGAATCTCCTGTATACTTCTTGGATTTTATCATAAAAATTAACTTTCTTAATGGTCTGAAAATGGACAAAAATGTATATTGTTTTCTCTACAAATTTTTTAAAATTAACTCTTAAGGAATTAAATATCTGTTTAGAAGGTCAGAACCAGGCTAAAACTTTTTGAAGAGATGATCTCAAAATCAATTCCAAGTGAAATATTTGAATGTCAATAAAAATTCATAATTTCTAAAATTTTGAAATTTATGTCTAGTAATTTAACTAGTCTTTCATAATTTATGTCAGAACTAGGTTTGTTTTTAAAGAGATGACCTCAAAATCATTTTCAACTCATGGTAACTCATGATTATATCGAAACTGCTCAAAACAATTAGGGGAGCACTTAGCGTACTTTTGTTAAACCTTTCAGTTCCAACTTCATATTTTTTATTCTAAAAATCTAAAATTTGTGAAATAGATTCATTATGCATCCAGAATGAAATGGGAAAAAACAGGAAAAAAAATCTTAATTTTTTAACTAAAATTTAAGGGGACAAAATTGGAATCATAACTTTTGAATAAATTATAACAATAATTTTTTCAAAACTTTATTTGTTAAAGAAAAGTTAAAATCAATTTTTAAACACCTAAGAATGCAAGCGTGAAGAATTTAGGGTTTTTTTTATTTCATAAAATTTTTTGGGAGGGAATATTATGTTACCATGTTTTTCATATTTTCATTTAATTAAAACAAACATTATTTAGTTTTTCAAAATACATGATTCGTCCATCTAACGATAAATAAGTGTAAGCTCAACTTAGTGAGAAAAAAAATTGCAATCTGAGGATTCTAAATGGAATCATTGGGGGGGGGGGGGGAGGATTTAAACCATGCGCTCCCATAATTGTTTTGAGCAGTGTAATTCTATTTATTCCATTTTTTGTTAATGGTCCGAAAATCCTTCTTAAGACCTTTCGTTCAAAAATTAGTAGTGCTACTTAATTCCTACCTTAAAAAAAGCACACACTTTCAACAACTGCTTTCACAAAACAACATCGAAACCCCTTCATTGTCGTGTGGCAATGAGGGGTAGGGGGACGTGACTTTCCGTTAATTTCGGGCCTCGTCGTTTCGGTTTTCGAATTTTTCCTCTGGGCTTGTGTTGTGAATATTGCGAAAAGGGAACTGATTAGACGAGGATCAATACTCGACGTTGCATTGCGAGCACTTCCGATACTGGCAGGATTGGATGAGATGTTTTGGTGATAGGTGGTTTTGTTTGTTAGGAAATTTTGCTCTTGTATGTTATTTTGAGGTATTTTTGCTTAGATTGGCTTTTTATTAAGGGAAATGCGATGTTTTTTTTATAAATTACATTTTTAAATATCGAAATGTTAAGTTTTAAAATTTACTGGGAACTGACGATATATGTACCAAAAAATACTTTTTAAAATTTAATATATAAGTTTGTGATAAAAAATGTATAAGATTGCCAAAGCATGTAGTCGGATTTGTCAAAAATAATACGCGATGTTAAGTTGTAATGCGGAAGTTCAGCATTATTTATGTTTTTTTTAAAAATCGGATTAGGATGTAGATAAACTGTAAATCCATAATGATCTTTTTACTTTTTCCTAATCTGCACAATGTTTACTTTACGGCTACTCAATGTCAATAATTTTAAAACCCCACGAAAAAAGAACAGCTGATGATATAGCACGTACCCAAGTTGTTCAGGGATATGTACGTTTTACCTTCCCACTATGAGTTTACAGCTGTTTAAAAGGTTTTTAAATTTCCTTATTAAAATACTTTATTAAAATAGATATACAGGAATCCAAGCATATACAGAAATCCAATATTCTTCAGCGTAGACACACGGAGCGTTAGTCACGCGTGACGAAAGCAGTGACGTGGGGCCTGATGAACCGTTTGTGATTGTGTTTCAACCGATTGTCAACCCGTCTTCAATAACATAACTCTTGTAGCTCGTTTACGAAGTAAATTCAGCCAAACTAAACACCAAAATACAATCGCATGTACAATCCATATTTATCCCCACCCATCCAATGAACCATAAATTTTTTTACACCCAACACCCGCTAAACCTCAGGTACAGCCAAAACCCCTCTTTTAACTGTCATCAATTAAACGGCATGGTTTCACCCCTACTTATCAGTGCGGGTTGGGATCAAAACATTGGGAAAGGGGGGGGGGGGATATAACACAGTCAAAAGCCCCCCTCCCCATAAAGTGCTTAAAAGGCCCGGCGATATTAACGTCTCTGACCTTCCTTCTCAACCCCTTCTCCCCCCCCGGTCTTCATTAACAGGCTCAGAAAAGGCCAGACCACTTGTTTTGCTCCCTCCCCCCGCTTTTTGGAGGAATTTTGTGAGCCCTGTTCGGATGAATTGATGGGGGTAGGGGTTTGCTGGGGTTGGCGAGTGATGGTCGGTTTTGGCGGAATTGGTTTGGTGGAATGTGTAAGATAATGGGCTAACTTTATATTTTATTCTGGATAGAATTTTTTTTGTGAATGTTTTATACTTTTGTATAAAAAACAACTATAAAAGTGTTTTTTTTTTAAAATTCGAATTTACATTTAACCCATTAATGACCACTTTGTAAACACCATTAAACATTTTCATTATTCCGTATAAAAACGTTTACTTTAATTTTTAAAAAATTCTGTTTTAGTGTAACTTAATTTATCTTAAATAAATTATTCAGAACAATGGTCTTCATTTGTCTTATGTTTTGTTTACTTAGATAAACTTAAACAGAAAGCTCATTTTGGCGTGGAAAATTTTCTTGCCAACCGTCGTTAATGAATTAAGCAGTGACAAAAAATTATCATGTTCCAGTTAACTAGTACAAGAGTTTTTTTTTCTGTTACTCTAACAAAAGATCCATTAATTTTTTTATCTAAAAAAGTAAAAAAGAACATAGTTTGGTAGAGAATAGTAATGTCTGATTATGTGTCCTGGTTTATCAAACTTAAAATACTGCACATGAAATCCACATTGCGGTAACTTATTTCAACCTAAATCCCAAAAATTCAAAATTCCATAATACTTGGCGACTTTCAATTCGACATTGGCGATAAGCAATTTCTTTTATTTCGGCAACCCTAAGATGACAGCGAGAAAAGGAAGGAAGTCGACTTGTCGTTCTATCCTTGGCTTGATTAGGGAAAAGAGAGGATAGAAAGAAGGTGTTAGGATCGAAAAGTGGCCCAAGTCTTTTTTGTCAGGGATAAGGGGATGGAAAGCAATTTTCTGTAATGCCCTTTTCATGTTTGTAATTGGATTGGAAAATTGTTTTTAACGTTTTTGTACTTATTTTAAATTTCTTGTGTTTATTGAAATATTGAGCATTTTTTTTATTCGTGAGTGGGGTGATGTAAAATGAGGTATTTTTCATAAATTTCGTTATTTGGTTGATTGTGTTTTCTTAAAAGGTCTGATTGAAGAGTATATAGTTGCAGAACTCACATTCACCAAAATATAATTTCTTCACTCCGAAAGAATAAGCTTTTTTTTAATAAGCATATTCAAGCAATTTATTAATTTTTCATTTTGAAGAGAAAAATGATTTTTATATTTGTATATTTTAATATTTGATATTTAGAAATTTGGATTTGATAGGTTATATATGATGGATTAAAAAGGTTTTCATAAATTTCGTGTATTTGAATGATTTGATTCTATAAAAGGCTGTTGAAGAGTATATAGTTTCAGACTACATTGCACAAATTATATTTCTCACTTCAAGACGATATTCTTTCAACATATTGCTTTCAGCAATTAAATTTAATAGTTTCAATTTTCAGCACAATATCTCGTTTAAATTTGCTGTACCTTATACTGAAATACGTAGAATTGTTGAAGCAGAAAAATATTACTTGGCTGTGCATAAATAAAAAAGCTACAGTTTTGCAATTTAGTCTCGACATTGCTCATGAGAAGTTTTCGCACATTTCCGAAATCTGTCCTCAATACTCAGATACATATAGGTCAAATCTACAATCATAGAGACACTTTTCCAAGCTAGCAATTGCTTGCAAAGAAGCAATGTAGAATGAAAAAAAGGAGAAAACTTATGCAGCAAGAAATGGGAGAAATTTTAACTACTTTAACTTCTTTAAATTGACTACAAATCAAAAATGTAAGAATGGAAAAGAAATCTGCAAAAATATCTGTAAGGAAACAGAGAAGACAGGAAAAAATTACATGTGGAAAAACTACATAGAGATAAGATGGTTTTGACAATTTCAATTCACTGCAAGTAAGAAAGCTGGTAAAGGTCGAGTTTTTGGGGATAAAACCAAGAAGTTATTTCTTTGTATTCTTTCACAAATTGAAGAAAACTTATACACAATGATATTTTTAGGAGAAAAAGAAAGTTCCTATGTCATTTTCTCTTAAACAGATGATGCTTCGGATGGAGATGCTTCTCAAAATGTAAAAGTCCTTCCTGACCCAGGATTGATCCTCAGGGAAGTGTAGGAGTTCTTGTGAAGATTTATATCATCTTACCTGATTGCTTTCTAAATAACGTTAAAAAGAAAATTAAAAAAATTGAGCAATTGAAACAGTTTTTAAAGCATGACTTATTTTACCCCACTACTGATCTATTTTACCCAACCCCATGGGGCAAAATAAGTCATTGACAGCATTTTTTTAAATATATTTATCAATATCAAAAAAATCTATTTAGGGAAATTTCACTTTAAATGTTATAAGAAAAGTTCATTAGCATATTTTAAATATTTTTTACACTGGTAGAATTGATAATTTTATTGATCTGAAGGTGTGAATGCAAAATATGCTGTTTTGCTGCCCCACCTGACCCTATACTTTGGAAAAACTGAGTTTTAAGACTACAACCTTAAAATCTTTTATGTTTACACAAAACATTAAAAATTATCATGTCACTTTTTTTCTTTGCAAATAATTTATCCTAATAATATTTTAAATGCAGAAACAATTTAAAAAAAATTAATCTCACGCAGTTTAAAATTTCCCTAAACCTTTAAACTGCGTTATTTATTAGTGACCATCGAAAATGAACGATACACAAATGTTGCCTAATATTCAAATGTTTGCACTAGTTGGGATTCCCGACTTCATTAGCATGGGAATTAGAATGAGGACACGGACAAAATATCTTAGAATACATAGAAAACTGGCGCTTGTCCAATTTGATTAACATGGTACAAGTGTCACTTTTCTTAGCATAGTGAAATGTTTTGTTCAATAGGAAGTTAATTGTAGCAACTATTTGTTATATGAAGGGTTTAGTCTCAAAGCTCACATTCTACAAAGTATAGGGGGAACCAGGGACATATGACCCAACTCGAAGTTTTTTACTTGTAACTTTTAAAAAACACTATTTATGAATGTGTAAATGCAGATAATTTATACTTCAATAAAGTAGTACACAATATATATTGGTATCTTTCTGTAGTATTAACTGCAATAGTAGTAAAATATAAATTATTTAAAACTTTAGTTTTGGGTCATGTATCCCAATGCATAGGGATACATGACCCACCCATTAGGGATACGTGACCCAACCCAAAAATTTGGTAGTAAGACTTAAAATTATCAAATTTTTTTTACCTAATAATAAAACTAATATCATATAATAAAGTTTGTATAGATTTTATAGTATTTTCAAACAAAATTATTACTTTTATTTTTATCTCATTAATTATGCTTATACTAACGAAATAATCAAATTTAAAAGTAAATTATGTTCGAAAGACAAAACTGGGGCTTCTTTTATTTTGCAGAGAAAACACAGGTTGTTGAAGAATCGCTACTATTTGATCAATATCATTTTGGGATGTATTATCCATTTCATGACATTTAAAACATTTCCCATCGATTCTTTCGGCATATTGAATTGTAAGCTCGTTAAAAAAATTCCTTTGTACCTTACCAACAAACCTTATACTCCGTTAAGAACCCAGTCATTTACTTTTGGGACTCCCGTGATTTTAAAAAAAATTTACTTGGTCTACTTCTGTATACTTTTGTGTTGTTTTACTTGGGTCACATATCCCCAATTGGCTTAGGGCAATTATCCCTAGTTGCACTGTTTTTGTTTAACCCCAAAACGAAGTCATTTGAGAATAATTACATTAGCACTATTATGCACGTAACTGTAGCTAATAGCATGAACTAAACAAGTAACTAATTGAAAAAAATCTTTCATTTAAACCAAAAAATGTAGACTGAAAAACCTTACGGCCTCAAAAATTTACTTTCAGTGCATGAAAACGTATTTCTTCGCATAACTTAACACATACGCAATGATTCAGCTCGTTTTTTTCACCATGTGATCAGCTGGCTGAAAGAAAAAAAGTGATGCCACTCTCAACTCAAAAAACTTTTCCATTGCTGAGAAAAAGGCATTGGGTCATGTATACTTATGGGTCAAATGTAACTACTTCCCCCTATCTAATATATTGGGCACGGCTCCTTGATTTGCGATTTCGTTCAATTGTATTTAACATGATCAAAAGTCGCAAATGAACGTACCGGCCCTTATATCTTAGTAACTTGGAATAATGTGAGTTTTGCAGCTTGACTCTTCATATGTCATATTCGTTCGTGATGCACCTAACTTTATGGAGGATTCTTTTTTAGTAGTGGAAAGGGGAGTTTTGTTGGTATGATATTATAGTTCTTAAAAAGTTTTAGAAAAAATTATTGTATCGAATTAATTCAAATATTTATACGTTTATTTTCTAAATGTAAACTAAATATTTGAACGTATGTATACTTTCAGAAATATTTCCGATTTCACGAATGTTCTACTATTTTTGATTTTCTCTAGTTGAATACAAATAATTAAAAAAACACACACACAGAAAAAACATCTTCGAGGAATAGAATAAAAAAAACCTGATCATTCTCGTGATCTGATGCCATCGCTGAACCAGCGAAATACAGTTCGTAAGATTGTCAAGTCACTCATTCACGGTGTTTAAATTGAGTTATTTTCAATGCTTTTGGGGCCCGGATGGCCGAGTGGTTTGCATCGCAGACCATTACGCTAGCAGTCTGCGCGCTGTAACGAGTGCGGGCTCGATTCCCGCCTTGCACTGGGTGTACTTCCTTTCTCTGTGACAGTAAAAATTCTTTCAGTGTCTGTCTTACTCGACGAAGGCTTATAAGCGGGTCTCTGATCAAGCACACAAGCCGGAATATATATGTACCTACCCTACCCTATCATCAATGCTTTTCATACAGATAAACAACAAATTCACATACTTGTTGGCAGCAAACAGGTTTGATTTTTCAGACTTTTGGTAAAGGTAACATTTAAAAGGTGATAATATTCATTTTAAATGTTCTGAAACTTGTAGCAACTTTGACTTCTTTTACTAGACTATTGTCTTATTGAAAAAGAGCCAATTACCATTTGAAACTGTAATGTTTGTATTAAAAAGTATAAATTTTTTTATAAAGGGGAACACATTCTTTAAATTTCACCATAATACTCACGTTATGAAATTTGTAATGCGTTTTTTTTGTTAATATTGGATTTAAAAATAGTGAGAAATTTTTTATTGACTTGCGATTTTAATTTAACACATGTCCTTTAAATTAATTGACATATTTTTTATTTACAGGTAATTACAAGTATATCACCCTCAAAATAAGACTTCATTTCAATAACTCTTGAAACGTATCAGTAAAAAAGTTTTTAAAAAAAATCATCAAAAGCACTGCACAAGTGAACCCATGTCATTTCGCCCACTTAAGATCACTCAATTTCTTGACTTTTGATACTGATTTCTCAAATCCCCATATAACAGTTACCTCTTACATGATTGACACAAAAAGTAATTTAATTCATTCCCGTATTATATGTCACAAAAAAATTTAGAGAAGCCAGAAATCTGTCATCCCTACAATAAATTCAGTATACCTGTCCCTACTTTTCATGGGGCGCCCTTATTATCCAGCCCTAAGGGCCTCCTTCGCGCTCGTTAGGGGTAAGCCCCTGCACAGGGCGTAACACCCATAGAGATAAGATGACGATAAAGATGCTTCCGGGCAAAAACTAACGCAAAAAACCAGTTGCCAAGTGAAGCTGTCGATCGCTTTGTAGTAAGCCGAAACCAACGCTCTTGGCGAAGTATTTGGCTCTATTCTAAAGTGGAGTTTTTATGGGCTTACTACATCGACTTGGCAATTTCTGACTATCTAAGGCTGTGTCCTGACTACGGCATCAAATGCCACAAATGCAACAAAACTTGGCGACTTGACAGAGTCAGCCTATTGCATCGCATTCTATTGCATCGCTTGGCGCCCTTTGCGGTCACCAAGTTTTGTTGCATTTGTGGCATTTCATGTCGTAGTCAGGACACAGCCTTATGAAAACTATAATTGCAATGCATTTTTCTTATCTGAAATGGGAATTACTATCATCGTGAGTAAATTCAGATCTAGTGCTACAGCCAACAACTGCGCAAACAAACATTTTTTGATTTTTAATTAGCTTTTTAAATATTAGAAACTAATGCGTTTTGCATTGAACTAACATTGAGTGGGCGGTTTGTATGGGCTTAGCAGGGTTACTTGGCGACTTCCCGGCGGCTTCACTTTATTCCGCGCCAAGCATCTCCACCTTCTTCTTAACTCTTATGTTATAACACCTTCTCATCGGAATCACTTCTGCTACCCTGATCCGTAAGGGTTAAAGGATAAAGTAGAAAAAACCAAGCGAGGGAATGCGTTGCTATGGATACAGAACGGCGACCTATTAGCAGGTCGTTTCTATCCTCCCAGTCGATAATGAAGCCTTCAGTTCAGTTCCCCCCTCCCCCAAGCGACATTGCAGAGTTCCTTCATTTATTTCCCCACTCTCTAAAGAATTTTGTTGAATGTTTTATTATTTGTTTTATCTTTTTTTTGAGTATTTGGCAACAGCTTTTGACGAACAGGGAATTGTTTTATTGTGCGAAGTTACTGGAATTTCCTCCCATCTGAGAATGTTTAATTAATTAGCTCTTTTTGACCAACTAACTGCAACTGTGAATTTCTTAGTACACTTTATGGAGGGTTTAAAAGGATTTGAATGGTTTTTGTAGTCGTTTCTCTCATTCTTGTTGAAATTCCTGCGTTGGAGGTTTTTGGTTTGCTTTTAAATGCTACTTTAGAAGGATTTAGCGTCGAAGTAAGTTGTTTAGTGGGTCTTCAAATCTCTTTTAATTCATTGGTTTGATTTTAAGGTCCTTACTGTAAAGATTAAGTCATTGTAGAATTTTTTATTACTTAAAGGTTGTTTTCGTGGTATACTTTCCTATAATCTATTTAATTTTTAAATCAAAGAAAAGTTAGCACAGATTCTTTTTAACTGAAGTGACTTACAATAGTTTTGCACAGTTTTAAATCCAGGCTAATACAGCTTTTTTCGATTGAATTACAAAACAAAATATCCAAATACTGAATTAAATATTTTTATCTCATTTATAAGCCAGATAATTACGTGAATAAGCCTTTTGTAATAGTAAGAAACTTAGGAGATGAATAAAACGAAAAAAGTATTTCTTCGAACTACAATGGAATTTAAAATTTAATTTAAGGGAAATATCATGAAGAAACTTATAATCCTCCAGAAAATTAGCGGAATTTGTTTAGTAAACTAAAACTGTTTTTTTTTAAAAATGGGGCTCGTTAATTTTCTAATCCCTTTCTCAATAATAATTAAGTTTCTATTAATAATCGCATGCGATATTATATTAATTTCCATAGAAATACGTAAACAAGTAAAAAACACGAAAAATATTTTAGTAAGTTATAATAGTCGACAATAAATAATTATAACAGAAAATCAGGAATAAATATTGACCTTGAATTCACACTATGTTTTCTTTTTTTGTTTATCATAAAGCAGTAAAACTCAAATTATCCGTATCCATTGGGATCGGACTCCCTTTAGAAAAGTCTAAAACTGGGATGATCGGACTTTTTCGGAAAAGGATACATTTAAGGGGATACGGTACCCAAATCATTATTTTTAGAAATAATAACATAAACTTGAAACATATAGTGGTTTTATATAATGTTCACTCTAAATAAACATTTTCTAGCCATAAAAACAAATATTTACAAGTAGTTTTTCATTTTTTTTTTTGAAAGTCAAAATTTTGAACTTTTTTAAAACGCTACTCCTCTTTCAATTTTGAGAATAACTCCACCAAACTTTTGTAGTTTGGTTTTAGAACTATGTGTTCAAGAACTGTGCATGGATTTTAAAATGTGAGATACAGATAAAAAGTAACAAGGCATTTATATCGAAAATTACAAAAAAATTATACATTATTGAATTCAACATTAAAAAAAAACAACTATACATAGTAGACCTTATTCCATGCACAATTTTGTGCACCATTTATATAAGAACACAAGGTAAAAATTTAAAAATTCTAACTTATTTAGCAAAAAAGCCTTAGGGATTTATTAAACACAAGAATTGAATAAACGCGAAACCGAGAAAACAGGTTGAAAGTAGACGAAATAGGTTCAAACTTCAAGGGATGACTCCAGAAAATGTATAATAACTTTTTTTCTACCGAAGATATTATTATGAAACTTTCAGTAAATGTTCAGAAAGATATTGTGAATAATAAGAAGTAAAAACTGAAAAATCGATATTTTGACCAATTTCTGGGTACCGTATCCCCTTAAGTATATTTACTGAGCGTAGGTAGAAAATGGGTTAAAAACGAGATTCGAAGAAAACATCTTTTAATTAAATGAAAAGTCAACACATTTATACAATAAATGTGTGTATGCATGAATGAATGCAATAGAATGATGCGTTGGAGTTCGGAATAGAGTTGGACAATATAGTGTACGCAGTTTGCCAGGTAGCCTATACGTCGGGTCGTAAAATGTCAAATTGTTTGTTTAGTGCAGTCAAATTGTTTTACAGAACTACGTTTTAAGCGGATGCGTAGTAGTACGGAAATTAATTTTAAACTTAACGTATATCCATATAATCGTCGTCTCTTGAAGAATTAAATATGTTTTTGAACGGTGAAATGCTTTTGACGGTTACTACTTTAACAATGAATTTTCCGTTGATAAAATATACTCTGAAACTACTCATTATAATACATCAAGAAAGTAGTGATCATATATATCAGAATTCCTTAAGAATTTTAGTTTATTACACTTTATTGGTATGAAACTTAAATTTGGGACCTACCAAACATTTTATAAAACAATTTGTTGTAGATGGTGAACAAATTTACATTAATACTATTAAAAATGTGTGAATTTTCTCTAATACAAAATACCGAATTTATTCTTTGTTTATTCTTTTCTGTGCAAGTGAATGGCAATTGTTAAAGTGTTGTCCTTAGAAAATACGTTTGAATTCATTTTAATTTTGTCTTGAAGAATAAATATTTATACTTGTTGGATGTTTATAAATATGTTTTCGTCATTTTAAGGAACTGTTTGTTTCTTTGAAAGATGGAGTTCATTTCATTTAAAACTATTAACTACACAATTAATAATTAAGTATTTTCTTAGGAAAACCCAAAACTCAACACAAAATATCACTTCA